>VZTH01006354.1:0-158605 GCA_013397815.1 Aleadryas rufinucha | reverse complement strand
AAGTTAGATGTCTGTACACTTCATGGGATGGGGTCGTATATCTTCAGAGAAATAGTCAGAAACCCCCCACTCAGAGATGCCTGCCCCATCCCATGGGGTGTACAGACATCCATTTTGTAACAGGGAATGCTGTGCTCTACTCAACAAGTTCAGTGTTGCCTTAATGCTTTACTGGTTTCCCAGGGATTTGGGTGTTTGTGTTTAATTTTTTTCCACAGGTTGTCTTTAAACTGTTGGTTTTAGATCCAGTTTACAGCTGTTCCAAACATCTTCCACTGTTAAGCCAAGTGAAGCCAAAGGGTTTGGACCAGGAAGGCAATGACTCACTTTCTCTAGCCAGCCTGATGGCCCATCACCTATGTCCTTAGCTTTTTAGCTCCATTTTAGTGCCCTCCAGTTAGTCCATCCTTGTTTTCAAATAGACAGAAAAATGCATTGCATTAAAAAGAAATATCTCTTTCCAGTCCTTTTCCTTGCATAAATTTGGAAATGTGTATGCTAGCTCTAAGAGCAGGTGGAGTGGGGCCCTAAGTATTGTAATGACTTACTCAGGGCTGAAGGTTTTGTACATTAGATGCTTTCCTATTCCAATAATGGGGGCATGGTGAAATCCTCAAACTGAATTTTTTTCCAATGAGTTAACAAGCCACAGTACTGACAAGTGCTGTAAGGATTTGTAAGATCAAATACTTGTATCATTCTCTACAAAGTTAATTCAGTTGAAGCAGCTTACTCTACATGATTAGGATCTTCAACTGCATGTTCAACTGCTTCATTTTTTCACATATGGGCCAGGCTGACAAAATTCATAAATACACAGAATCATCCTAGCAAACTACAAGCATGTTTGTTTTCGCATTCAATTTTAATTAGGACATGACCACTGCGAATCATTTGAAAGGTTCTCAGGACCCATTTTAATGACATCCTTTTGTCTGTTTTTTTTTTAATGCAAACTTTAGTTGGCATGCTCACGGAAAAGATAATTAGCCAAATACAAATATACTCCTCAGAAACAAAACTTGTCTTTGCTACTTATTAAAACAAACAAACAAACAAACACATGACTGTTATTCAGGCATGACAACTTTCCAGCTATTAGGTAAGTAAGTGAACAACAGAAGTGGAAATATTTGATGTCCCTTAACGAGTTCTTACTCAGATGCGACACGGGGATTTAGACAAAAAAAGACACGAAGGACTCTTCCCCTGCTGTGAAAGTGCCTGCTAGAAGACTGGCACTTCCCACCTGCAGTTGCTAAAATGGAAGTAATGACCTCAAGTTAGTTCTGGGGGTATTTCCATTGCTCCATAGCTGCCCCATGCCTATCTGCCCAGAGGAATGTCATCAGTCATTGCCCAACATGGGTCTATCCACATTCCTGAAGTGGTCACACACATACATAATACACAATGATGCTGTGCATTAAAACAGACAAGACAAAGCATCTTTGTCAGTGTGAGCTGAAACTGTTTAGAAGGGACAGACTGCCTTCACCATGTTCTCTGGTACAGCTGTTGACCTGTGCAGTGGAGTGAGCTGCCAGATTATCTTTTGCTTCAGTCCTTATGTGAGTGTTTTATTGCCAGCCTAAGGCATTAATGTATGGCTTTTCTTGATCTTCTTTAAGGGAATTTACACTTTTTCCTAAGTATGTACAGCAGATGTTCCAGAGAAAGCACAGTCCTATGTCCTTCTACTTTGAGCTCTTGATCTTTATTGATCAGTGCAAGAGTCTCCAGAATAATTCCTTGCTACCATGATTGTTGTATCTTTTCCCAGTTCATTTACAAATTGAACTATTACTATGGTAAAAGTTAAACTCTTCATTGTAAATTGCTTCACCAGCACATCAGTTTTATTTTTCTCAATTAATCTTGTGTGCAGGGCTATCCAGGTGGCTCTCCTTCCTTGGTTGCTCCTGACACGCTGTACTGTTTTGCAAACTAACTCCTGTCATTAGTTCTGCCTGGGTTTTGTTTTGGGTTTTTGTTGCCAACATGACTTGCTAGAGTGCAGACAGTGCCAAAGTCTGCAAAAATTTCCATGTGGCTATGGGATATCTGCAGGGAGGAAGAGGAAACATGAGAGAAGTCACCTTTCATTAGTGTGAATGTCTTGAGTGCAACATACAGGGAAAAGTGCAGTAAGTGGAAGCTTCTATAATTTCTGATTTTTCTGCGAGGATGGGCCCTTTGTAAAGGAGTCAAAGTGAGTTTCATGCAAATGTATAGAAACACTTAACTCTTGGAGTGCTAGAAANAACTTTCCAGCTATTAGGTAAGTAAGTGAACAACGGAAGTGGAAATATTTGATGTCCCTTAACGAGTTCTTACTCAGATGCGACACGGGGATTTAGACAAAAAAAGACACGAAGGACTCTTCCCCTGCTGTGAAAGTGCCTGCTAGAAGACTGGCACTTCCCACCTGCAGTTGCTAAAATGGAAGTAATGACCTCAAGTTAGTTCTGGGGGTATTTCCATTGCTCCATAGCTGCCCCATGCCTATCTGCCCAGAGGAATGTCATCAGTCATTGCCCAACATGGGTCTATCCACATTCCTGAAGTGGTCACACACATACATAATACACAATGATGCTGTGCATTAAAACAGACAAGACAAAGCATCTTTGTCAGTGTGAGCTGAAACTGTTTAGAAGGGACAGACTGCCTTCACCATGTTCTCTGGTACAGCTGTTGACCTGTGCAGTGGAGTGAGCTGCCAGATTATCTTTTGCTTCAGTCCTTATGTGAGTGTTTTATTGCCAGCCTAAGGCATTAATGTATGGCTTTTCTTGATCTTCTTTAAGGGAATTTACACTTTTTCCTAAGTATGTACAGCAGATGTTCCAGAGAAAGCACAGTCCTATGTCCTTCTACTTTGAGCTCTTGATCTTTATTGATCAGTGCAAGAGTCTCCAGAATAATTCCTTGCTACCATGATTGTTGTATCTTCTCCCAGTTCATTTACAAATTGAACTATTACTATGGTAAAAGTTAAACTCTTCATTGTAAATTGCTTCACCAGCACATCAGTTTTATTTTTCTCAATTAATCTTGTGTGCAGGGCTATCCAGGTGGCTCTCCTTCCTTGGTTGCTCCTGACACGCTGTACTGTTTTGCAAACTAACTCCTGTCATTAGTTCTGCCTGGGTTTTGTTTTGGGTTTTTGTTGCCAACATGACTTGCTAGAGTGCAGACAGTGCCAAAGTCTGCAAAAATTTCCATGTGGCTATGGGATATCTGCAGGGAGGAAGAGGAAACATGAGAGAAGTCACCTTTCATTAGTGTGAATGTCTTGAGTGCAACATACAGGGAAAAGTGCAGTAAGTGGAAGCTTCTATAATTTCTGATTTTTCTGCGAGGATGGGCCCTTTGTAAAGGAGTCAAAGTGAGTTTCATGCAAATGTATAGAAACACTTAACTCTTGGAGTGCTAGAAATATTCTGTTAGATGCACTAAAAACTTTCTCTTCTGAAGCTTTATGTTTTAGTAGGTGACCCCCTGTGTTTACATACACATGTGCCACACATTCAATACATCAGCCCTTATCTCCAGGCCTTTGAAGGGAGCTTGTGATGAGTGCACCTACTCCATGGTGCAAGTTGATCATCTGTGCAGGGTGGATCCTTTAAAGTTGTCACTTGTATCAGACCCTTAGTGGGATGGGTGGGAGTCCTCCTCTTAATTCCACTGAAGTCAGAGGAAGGCCTTCTGTTAACTCTAACAGGCCTTGGATCAGTGCCTGTGGGAAGCTGTTTTATAAATCCCAGCTTGCCTTGAGCAGTGTTCAGTTCCTATAATTTACTAGGACATGTTTTGATACAAAGCCATTCTTTACTTCATTTCTTCTAGGATTGCTTGGAGTAATTAAGTCACCCTGTTGAGCTAAAATCTGGGGTCTTGGAGGTGAGGAGAAAAAGGTGGTGGTAGGGCCAGTATTTTCTTTGATGCAGCCCTGTTTATTCACAAAGAATGTAAATAGCTCTATTTTTCCCCAGAGCACAGCTGGGATCAAGAAGGTTACAACTCTCTTGCTTCTAGCACTGAAACCTTCTTGCAAAATCATCTCTCTGTCTTTCAACAAATGCACTCTCATGCCTGTCCACAATGCAGTTATTGTATGACTATGCAGCACTCTCTTGTGCAGTCTGTTTGCTTTGTTTTTCATTATAAATTAGATCCTTACTCACTGTTCCTCCTATGAGAGACTATTTCCCTGCTCAGACCCCATTTATACTGGATATTTATATTTTTATTTTTATACATTTTATATTTTATACATTCATATTTACAGTGCAAGCTTCGGGGGAAGTGACCATTTTTTATTCCATGTTTATACATCACTGGTCTCTTGGTCCCCCTGAGGATAACAACAATCATAATAAAAATGAAAACATGGTGTTCTCAGTATCTTGCAACTCTGCCCAGCACTCCCTCCACCCAGTACTGCTCTAGTAATCCTGTCTAAGGTAGGTTTCCAGCTGCAAAAGAGCTTATAGGATGGCTGTTTCCAGCCTCTATATCCCAAAGGAGTAGTTAATTGGAAGGTGCTGAAGGGGTAAGGAAAGCGGACAATGGAAAGGGAATGACCTAAAATAATGTGTCTGGCCATTTCTTTCCCAGCTGAAGCTCACAAAAGGCTGAGTCACCTGATTTAGGTCTGGGGACAGGAATTCAGGATTCCCAAGAGGATAGAGGAAAAGGCCACAACCAGCATCTGCAGAGGGTTCCCTGTGCATGTGGGCAGCTTGTTTTAAACAGAAGAGTGGTGTCTGAGAAGGACTGAGTTACTAATGTGAGTATATAGAAACAAGTAGCTTGTCAAGCCACCTGCTGACAGGATGTCCTATCTTAAAGCTTTGTAAGTAAGGGGGTAAGATTTTCTGGAAACAAATTCTCTTCCTTGAAGAATCACTTAGTATAAAGGAAAGAATTCACTGTGTTTCCATCCAGTTTGGACTCATTGCTGTTGCTTATCCTGCTTTAGCATGGGATTGATTTGTGAATGTGCAGTGTTTACAGAAGGGAATATGAGCTGGGCACATCCAGAGAGTTACAGTCTGTCTGTCTAGTTTCTCTAAAAGGAATATTATATGCAAGCATTTGTAATGTAGCTTGGGTGCCAACCCAATTGTGGGGGCCTGCTGTGTTCATTATAATGGCACATTGTATTCCTTACTACCAGGAGATCATTTTGTCACAGCATTCAAAGTACAAACTGAAGTCAAAGTAAAAACCAGCTTTTTTATTGCTGCTGGGAAGGTCATAATGTACCCTGCTGAAAAAGTGCTGGGGCACAGCAGAGGGCATCCTTCAACTGCTCTGGTCTGTACTGGTCCAGCCCTCTGACACGGCTGTGCAGGCAGCAACCTTCAACTTCAGCTGGGCAATGGCACTGATGCTTTCCATACAGCCACCGTGCTCCCAGGGCTCTTGCTGCCCTTGTCTCTTCTCACAGTGGGACTATGTGGCACGGGGCAGTGCCATGCTGAGACACCAGCCCTGAATGAGCTGCCTTGTCTACCAGGAGCACTTATAATCATGCTGATGCAACACTTGACTTTTCTGAGAAACCACATGCAGTTATTCAAGATGCTCTGTGTTGACATCCCTGTTTTGTGCGTACCCTTGCACTACGTTGAATATCTTCTGCTGTGCCATAGAAACAAATTCACGTACTAGCTTTATCCAAGCCATCCTCTATGGCCCTGGGTACTGTGAAAGACAGCGTAAAGTCCTGCAAATATAAATGAAAAATCATTCATCTTCTCTGTTTCAGACACTTTTGGTCTCCTGATATTTTGTCCCATATTCTTCTAACATATTTGAAAGTCTGAATGGTGTAGGAAAGAATAAGGTTATGCTGAAAATACAGGCCACTGGAGAACAGCTGTGTTGTGCCTCTCCATCATTAAATAAAGAATAGAGCTCTAAAAGTGTTTACAGATTGTAAAACAAAAGCAGACTGAATATGTTTTAAGTTCTAGGAACTAACCTAAAATTTGCTATAAAACAAATATATGGCTTACAGCTGGAAACCTGTCAAAACACCCAAATGATTGCTCTGCGTTGTCTGGAAAGAGTTTCTGTGCCCAGAGAGTTTAGCAACAGATGTACATTGCATAAGAGAGACATCCCTGTTTTGAATTTCAGTTTATAGGACAGAGAGGCATACAAGAGAAGTAAAGTTCTTTTCATCTTACCCAGGTGCCTCTGCTTCCTCCTTAACATCTTGCTCCATGTAGTTCTCCTATGTTAAAGCGATTAGCAGAGATATAGAATGATGGGAACATACATCATTTTAAGAAGAGAAAAAGCCATCTGGCTCAGTGTTTGTGGCTGGCTCTTAATTCAACCATGTTGGGTTTTTTTCCATGCCCCTGAAGCCCCTCCCCTTCCAGAAACAATCTATGTGATCCCACATCTCTTCTTCAGTAACACATTCCAGATGGTCAGCTTTGTGCAGAACGGATTTGCCTCAGCTTCTCGGGTTTTTCCTAGGGTTTGGTTGTTTGTTTTTTTTTTCAGATTGTTTCCCCTTTATTCGAAACCTCTTTACCCAATCGTCTAGCTCTCCCTGGATCTTTTTTCCTAATTTTTATAGTGCAATCAAAAGAGCTTTTTTTTCACACAGGTATTTTTATCACGCTCATTCCCTGCCACACAATGATACTGAAGTTTTTCTTGTCTTTAAATGAAGGTGTGGAAGAGAGGTTGTGGGAGGCTATGTAAGTAGGCAGTTTTATAGAGGGCATTCAATTAACTAGTATGAATTCAGCATTTTAATTGAATATTTTATTCAGTGGATTAAATAACATTCCTAATGTCAGTCATCAGTATGGCCTCTCGCACTTTAGGATGGCATCTACACTTCAAAGAGCTTAGCTCTGCAGTTCTTATCTATCTCCCTGCTTCCTGGCTACCCACATGGCACCAGTTTTCCCCTAGCCCCTCTTTTGGATGAACTGGTTCCCTGTGAAACACAGTGTGCATGAGGTTCTGGAGGTCTCTCCTCCCTCCTGAGACCCTCCCAGAGGATAAATTTGACTGCCTCCCCTTCCATAGCCTGCTGGCAGTGTCCTGGCAGCCTCTGCACCCTCAATCAGCCTCACTTGCTCTCCAGTGCAGCCCAGGACAGGCAGCATCTACCCTTGCTTAGAAGCCCTAAAAACAGTCCACCTAGTGCTGGGCTGAACCACTGGCAGCAGAGGGGTTTTGGACATTTTAAACGAAAATGAAAAATTTCGTAAAAGCCAATTTAGTAGTTGTGAACCACATGGGCTCTATGGGCTCTCTCTGTGTTGATAAGTGAGATCTGCAGACATTGCCCTTCCAGCCCCAGGGCAGGCTGCACAGCAGGGCAGGCACAGCCAGAGTGTCCCCCCGAGCGAAGCGATGTTATCCATGTGTGTTATCCTGGGAATCATCCCCCAAAGGTACCTGGGCACTATCCATGAGGAGATCTGATGGCTGGGGCTGAAATGGCCAGGCAGCCAAGCTGGTGAGGGGGAACAGAGGTGTGTCGGTGTGCTAGCCCTGTTTAGTCTATTCACATCGGTGGGACTGAGGAGGTTGTATTTACAAGAAATTTTAGAAACTGGAAATAATTATGAAAACATCCTGAGGCCTCATGGGAGTTCAAAAATTCTGAAGATGGAAAAAGATGATCTTTTATAACTGGAGTGTTATACTCTCAGTCCTCCCTGCAAGGAAATAGCCAGTTTTCCAGGACAAGAAGTAAGACGAGTCTCATTAGTTTAGGAAGATTTCCCACATTTTCCATCTGTTGGTGCAAATTTTTGAGGCAATGAATGTGTGACATTTCACAAAGTCAAGAGACTCTCTCAGTCTATAGCTGGGGGCTATTCCTGCTCAATGACAGCTCAGCCTTTAATGTACAGATTTCTGGGAGAAAAGTGGTCTGTGGTGCCAGCACAGAACAGCTGGAGACACCCAGGCACAGTCTGTCTCCAGCCTTGCTATTGCTTGGAGGTCTGTGTGGGAAGATGGCTGGTCACCTACCCAAAGCCCTTCAGCCCAAATTCCTCTCTGAACTGCCACTTCTCCCTGCCTGCAGCCATAGGAGTGCATTTATTAAATTTAGAGGCATAGTAAAATGCAAAATAGGAGAATTCCTTCTATAAATACACCTTAAAACAAAGAGGCTTTTTTTTTTAACATGGAAAAAATATTAACCAAAACAGTGGATATCTCACAACCCTTATTGTTTAGAAACAGGGATTTTATTTTTCCAGTCTGCTCTTAATTTTTCCATTCTCTCTCAATTTGGAGTGCAATGCAAATACAGCACAGCTACACTTCTGCTTTCTATCCTACACCTTGCAGATCACATTGACAACAATTTAAGCAAAAGGATTGCTCAGAGTCACAAGGATCCTTTGATTTACAGAAACCCCTAGGCTGGAGACACACCATGCTCTCCTGCAGGAGCCCAAAAAAAAATGTTGTGTGGATTATGTTGCATATTTTTATTAATATCTTTGTTGTCTCTCTGAGTTCATACCAGTTATGAAGGAGAAAAACTTTCTGTGTTAAATCTTGCGTATCAAATTTGACACATAAGCTCAATTCCACATCTTTAAGAGCAATGACAAGAGCAATCAGTCAAATCAACCTACTTTTTTTCATAATCCCTGGTGGGAAAGTCTTCTGAAAACTAGTTGTTTGTATTCGTGTTCAGTACAGGCATTAATAAGGCTAAGACAGCTGCCAATATGAAGATTACTCGTAGTAATTTCATATTGCAGAGGGTTTCACGGGGAACTATATCAAGGTAAATACATTGTACACACACACTTTTTGAAGGCTTATCTTTGCTTTTTTTTCTAGAATAGTAATTGAGCAAGAAAACAATGCAGGCATGTTCATCTGATTTGAAATAGGACTGAACCACATTTACAATTGTTTCATTTTATGTACCACAGCTTTTGAGCATCTGAGCTTATCTAAATACCCAAGAAGTTTTAATGATGACCTCACTTATCAAAAAAAAATCCTCTTGTGATAATTAGTTTTTTCCCCGTAATGTTTCTGATGAAGATGTCTCCAATCTCTAACAGAGACCCTGTAATTATGCCCTGTACCTCTCCCTCTCCCTCTCCCTCTCTCTCTCTCTCTCTCACTTTATCTCTGAGAGTGCAATTGAATTGTGGAAACCCAAAACTCAGGAACACCTGGATTTGCACTTAAGGCATTGTAGTATCAGGGCTGCAGTGTTGTATACTGTGTTCTGTAAGCACCACTGTAGTGGAGTGGTTGCCTTGCACAACCTAAGCCATGCTTGTGTCCTTCTTGTGGTTAAATACCCTGATCCACTATATGATCACCTCCACGTTCAGACTGTCACAGGCTATGCCCTTTGCAAAATTTTGCTGCCTCCACAATGAAGCACAATGGAGCCTGTAGCCTGTAAGATGCCCAGAGCTGAGCTGTGCTCTGTTTAGTTTTTGCTCTGCGATCAGGATCATGCCTTTGCTCTGAGATGTTTGTCTTGTGACATATACAAGCAATTTTACAATGTAAATACTGTGGTTTTAAAGGTTACTTTTTATATTTGTTCTTGAATCTGGCGGTTACACAAAAGTTTTGGGGATAACTCTTATCTGTTGGGAGCACGCCCTTCTCTGTGCAGGAGGACGTGGAGATTGTGGCAGGTAGATAGAGCATCTGCTGTGCTCCAGGGAGT
The DNA here is from genome assembly GCA_013397815.1 of Aleadryas rufinucha. Taxonomy (NCBI): domain Eukaryota; kingdom Metazoa; phylum Chordata; class Aves; order Passeriformes; genus Aleadryas; species Aleadryas rufinucha. The sequence goes on along the minus strand of VZTH01006354.1, from coordinate 148,896 downwards.
TTCTAGATCTGTACTTGTCTTGTGCTAGCTTAAGGGTTTGTAAAGTTCCTTAGTGAAGGTGTTGGGGAGTTGCTGTGGGTGGGCTGACTCTCAATGGGTTGGTGCAGGAATGAACACAGCCTAGGTCCAAGGTCTGGGGACAACGACAGCAGTGGCAGGTGGTGACAGCAAGGTCTCACAATAAACAGGGAAAGTGGCTTTGCAGCAGAAATGGGGAGCAGCAGAAAGCCAAGGAGAGGACATCATGCTGCAGCCCCTGTGTGCTCACAACCCAGATCTCCGGTGGGAGTCATCACAGCAGCCTGGTGGAGGCTCCAGGCTGACAGATTTACCAGATCCATGTGACATTATGTCTTTTGGCAGGGAAAACTTTGTGGAAAAAGCAAAAGTTACACTGGATCTTGTTTTGATTATTTGTTTCTAACCTCACTACAAATGGAAAACATTTCTCTGGTGAGTGTCTGCTTGTTATTTTCCTACGGTTTATCATCCTCCCTGCTCTCAGTAGGGACGAATAATCCTCAAATGCTGCTCCAAAGGCTGACACTTAGGCCAGGTTATAGAGCTGCAGCACTGGGGATGGATCTTTTCCTTCTCTTTTAGGTATTTTCCTTCATTTTATTCTGCTTCTTCTCCACTCTCTTCTTCTCCTTTTGTTTTTTGTCTTTCCAAAGACTAAGTACAACCAACAGTCCCTTCAGCAAACAACGCCTCTCTCTTCCTCCCAGGTCTGTTTGAAGGTGAGAGAGATGGTTTGGTTGTGATAAACATGAACATTTCCATAATCAGGACAAGTAAGATGTAAGCAGATTGTACACACACAGGCAACCAGTATAAAGTAGGACACTTGGTGAGTATTCTTCCAAACAAAGAAACTAAAAAAATAGTTTTAGGAATAACAATAATTTGTAGTAAATTTGCAGCTTCTGAATCAAACTGAACCAAAGATTATGTTTGAAATGGCCTTTCTTGAACATATATGGCCTTTTGAACTTCAGAGACTGAGCAGAAATCTTGGGTAACTATGGGCTCTGCACAAAAAGAAAATTTGCTCTCAAAGAACTGAAATACAGATTCATAGGATCATAGAATGGTCTGGGTTGGAAAGGACCTTAAATATCATCTCATTCCAATCCCCCTGCTGTGGGCAGGGGCATCTTTCACTAGAACAGGTTGCTCAGAGCTCCATCCAGCCTGGCCTTGAATACGTCCTTCACTGCTTGAAGATCAAAATGTGACATAGGAGAAGGTCAGTAATGAGGGGATGGAGGGAAAGAGAATAGGAACAAGTAAGCTTTTCTGCAGCATCAGTGACCTTTGTGCAGTTGGATGATGCCTTGATGGGGCTATCTAAAAACAGAGGCTAGACAAAATTAAGAGAATAAAAGAGGTTATATTTATTAAGGGCCTTCAGGTACACTTTGGGCAGTCAGAGCCCCAGGAGCTACTCCTGGAATGGACAACAGGGTCATGGTTTCCATACTTTTATAAGAATGGTCCATTTGCATATTGGGGGTTAATTCTCAATTACAGTTTCAGGTAATGAAGTAATTTACTCCAAGTTTGCTCCCCCCTAACCCACTGTTGTTTACATTTCTCGGGGCCTGAGACAGTAAGGTGTCCTTGAGTTTCAGGCCTAGAGAGGAATTGTTTTGTCTGACCAAAATGGGAGAACAGTAGCTAACGGGCTATATGGAGTTTACAGTGATACACTAAGGAATTACAGGATATGAAAAATATAAAAGCTAAAATCCTAAGGCATCAGGATATCTCATATCATTGGGCAGGTACATTGAGTTTTTTACTAGAGTGTGAGTGCAGTTTTTTTAAAGGCAAAGATGTTATTTTACACTGAATCACAGAATTAACTGGGTTGGAAAAGGTCTTTGAGATCATCAAGTACAATCTATGACTGAACACCACCTTGTCAGCCAGACCATGGCACCAAGTGCCACATCCAGTCTCTTAAACACCTCCAGGGATGGTGATTCCACCACCTCCCTGGGCAGCCCATTCCAATGTCTAATCACTCTTTCTATGAAGAACTTCTTCCTAATGTAGAATTTTCCACTGGATAGTAATTAAAACCAGTCAAACTATAACATATAAGACATACACATGAAATTTTCCTGAGAAATAAGTTTATTTCAGGATAGCTTTAAGTTCATAGGGTTTATGTTCCAGATAGGTAAGAGATGCATCACAGTGCCGAAGTGAAGTAGAGAAAGATTATGAAAAACTTAGCTATATCTAGATCTAAGCATAGGCCTTTCATCCCTCACAGTTTAATGTCTTAATTAAAAAAAAAAAGTTTGTTACTGTATGTGAAAATACAAAAACATTCAAAACAAACTTTTTTTCTTTGCTTTTAGGATTAGAGCATGATTCCTCTTGTTAAATAGTTGAAAAATTGAATCATAACATAAACACAAAAAATATTGTAATGCCGCTCCTAATTCCAGCTGCCTCCATCTGTTCTCTGCCTGAAATACAAAGTAAGAATCCAACAATGTAAGGAAATAGCACTTTTGCCCGATCTTTGCTAGCTTTCAAAGCATCTTACAGCACACGCAACCACTGCTGAGAACAGCAGCACAAGGCCCTGATATTGCAGGTGTCCCAGCTTTCCTGTCTGCTGGACCTCACTCTCAGCTCTGTTTCAAGACACAGACCACTAAAGAAGGTGAAGGTTATTCATGGTGCTTTTCCAGATGCACTGCCCTACCCTGCCCTGAAGTCCCAAAGGATGTGCAGTCTCAGCACATCTTTGCCTCTTAGTCCAGCAAAACTGTTCTGAGGCTGCATCCGCCAACTCTGTTAAGGAGAAGGAGATCTTGGGGATGTATCAAAAATTTAACTAGTCAATCGTAATCTCTTCAGCCAGGTCATAAATTCTTGATTGCCCCTACTTAAAGCCCAGTGGCAGAGCAGGATCCTCGCATCCCCGTCCCATTCCTCTGGGCAGAGTCTCTCGCCACATCCCATCTCGCATGATGTGGTACTTCTCCCTTTACCGAGCTCCACATGCACTTAGTGTGATGTTCTGTGATGAAGAAGTCCAGACCACAGAGGAGCTTGGATGGAAAACAGCTGAATTTCAACTCCTGCAACTAATGGAATATTGTAACAATATTTCAAAATAGAAAATATTTATGGTCAAAATGTGTTTCTGGTGCTTGTCTAATGGCATGAACATTTTCCATGGTGGCTACCTATTTCTTTGTGATGAAATTTGTTTACTCAAAACCCTAATATTCTCAGTAATTTTTTGAAGATGAGAGACCAATTCCAAACCACGCTGTATTTGTTTACTAGGGACTGCATTAGTTCACTTTGTTAAATTTAAGGATAAGATATTCAGCCTTCAAATTTTGAATTTAATTCCCTGCTTGAGTGAAGGCTGCCATATTTCCACAGGGTTTGTCCAGCCACATTCACTCAGCACAAACACTGTGATGGAGCAGACCATGGGCTGCTGATAAGACAGTCAACCTTTACTCTTCCATGGAGATATCAGCTGATCAGCCCCTGTGTGCAGCCATAGGCCAAAGTTTTATTTCCTCACTATAAAAAAGCATTTTAGATTAAAAGTTTAAGTCTAGACCCTTCTATATTTTCTAAGCATGACACAAAACTGAATCATGTTTTTGATAAGGGTTCTTAACATCACAAAAGAATGTAAATGTCTGAATGATACTAAAAAAACCTTTCTATTTCAGGAACCCACCCCTTTCCCATTATGCCTCTGGACCTTTTGTTTTGCTAGTCTGATTGCAGGGACTTTAATAGAATCACAATTTTATTAAGCAATTCCTTTCTTTAAAAAGCAAACCTCTCTTTTTTCAACATTTGCTGAGCACTAATCTTGGTGAAATCTTGTGCTCATAAAACTAAGCACTTCAGTAGGAATTTTTTACAAGACTGAGTTATTTCTTCCTGCTGAACTTTCAAATTACAAGAAAAATATATTGCCCTTCTCTAAAAATATAATTATCCTGTTAAACTCAAAAATAAATCTGTCAGCAGGTATCCTGATAGATGCAGACTTTACTGTTACTAGTAAATANCCCATCCCATCCCATCCCATCAACACCACAGGACTGTGAACATTGCCTGGCTTTACTCCACTTGGGAATTACCAGCAGAGAAATCTGCTGTCAATCTAAAGTGATTTGCCTTCTTTTTACAGCAACTACTTTGTGCTTTTTCTAATGAAAACAGGTTAAGAGACACATCTTGTGTGAGGTGGACACCTCATACCTGAGAGAGTTGGAGTGGTTCAGTATGGAGAAGAGAAGGGAGACCTTACAGCACCTTCCAGTACCTAAAGGGGGCTTATAAAGAGGAGGGAGATGGACTTTTTATATGGGCCAATAGCGACAGGACGGGGGCGATGGTTTTAAACTGAATGAGTGCAGGTTTAGATTACGTATTAGGAAGGAATTCTTAACTCAGCAGGCAGTGACGCACTGGAACAGGTTGTCCAGAGNTATCCGAGGTCCATTGTTCTGTTGTTAGATAAAAAATTATAACTTCTCTTTATTTTCCCTTGTAGCATATTGATTTTTAATACCTTACTGAGGGCACCCTAACATACACCTTCAGAAAAAAAAATTTGGTTAAAGCAGTACNTGATCTTTAAGGCCCCTTCCTACCCAAACCATTCTATGATTCTATGATTCTATGATAAAATGGCACTAAATCTCATTTTCATTTCCATATGGTTTTCATCTAGAAAGACATTTGCTTGTTTTTTCTTTATATTATGTTAATTAACCATAACAACTATGAATTTGCTTTACCTATTTTCTTTTGTAAATGCTTTTCTGGAATTCATAAACTGCAATATTTCACTGTGGCATAAGTGATAGCTTGAAAAATTAGTGGGCAGTAAAACTGGGCAAGCATAAACACACAGGGAAAGCCTTTGCAACAGGGACAAAACACCTCCTTGGATCCACTGAAACTCCAAAAATGCAAAGAACCATAAGGCAACCTCCTGAGATCCAACCCAACCTTATTCCAGCTTATTTAATGATCTGCCCTTTGCCTAGATATAAAAAGTGATAAATACTCTCAATTACATTTTAAGATCTCCCTTTCAATCCTTTATAACTTTGATTAAGAAAACTGAATATGCCTAACTGAGAAAGTACTTTTTTGTTTAAATAGCTAAGGTTTTGGTTTTGGGGTGGTTTTTTTGTTTTTACAACTGTTTTTAGGAGATCTTTTTGGCCAAGATTTCATTAAAAGTGATTTTCTTCTGGAGCTTATGGTAGCAAAAATAAATACAGTTGTGATACAGTTGTTTCAATTTGTCAGTATGGCTCAAAACAATTTTTTATAGAATTAGATATTGCAATGAAGAGTATGAGAAGTACCTGTAGACACAAAGTTTTTGTACAGACCAAATGGGAGAGAAATTTTGGTTTTTGAAGGTGAAAACTGACACTGAAAGCTTGGATCCTTTCTCAGTTTTTGCTTCATTCTCTTGAAGAACCACTGTCAAGATCAAGATTTATGGTTTCCGCAATGGCTGCAGAGGAAAACATTATGTTTTTCATCATCTGATAAAACTTATTAAAATGTTATCTACAGCACTTTTCTTAGGTTATTTGTTCTGAGTGGCATGTTACACCATTTAAAATTATTCCCAAGGGAAATAAGGACCACATTATTCAGCTGTTGCAATGAGTTAAGAGACATTCCAAATAAAGGGAGATATATTAACAAGAAAACAATGGAAGAGTGCTCTATTTCTCACTAATCTAAGGCTCATTTCCATTGTTCTTCTTGGGAATAATATTTGATAAAGACTGAAAGACTTGATCCAGTGAACTTCTGTCTAATGAATGTTCTCACAGAAAGTGAAATCTACTCAAATCTGTTTCTGACTGTATCAAATCATGGATGTAACCAGTTTGTGGGAGGAATGCCCAGTACTACGCGGCTGCTCTGAGAGGAATCTACAAAGCTCAGATGTGCTTGCCCCAGACAGTCACTGAGTCACCAGGTACAATAGGAAATGCTGCTGCAACAAAGTCCTACACAACCATCAATATATTAGTAATAAGGAAAAATCAGAGCATTTTTGAGATATCGGTCACAAAAGCACTTCATAACAGTGCAGTAACCAGGTCCCATTAGTTCCTAAACAAGAATATGTGTTTCTGGATGCAAGAGAAAGAAGTATGGGAAATAAATAACCTTTTATCCAGGATAATTGGGATCTGTGATTTTCTGTATTATTGTTGATAATCTGTCAGGAAAAAAACAAACAAAATCAAACAAAAAACCCCAACAAACAAACACCCCCAACCAACCAAACCCTAAAAGCTACAAAAGAATAAGAAATATTTCATTCTTGGTCTTTCAGCCATTTTTACTGCTTGAGGCCAAGAGGGTCACTACCTGCAGATTCAAGGGACCTTGACAACTTGGAGAGAAGCAGACTCCAAATGGGATGGAAGAGAGTGTGGCAGGGATGGTTACTCCTTCAGTCCCATTCTTGTATGTTGGGGTTTTTTTTCCTTAGGTAATTAAGTCATAACATCTTGACGTGGTGTTTTCTGAAGTGGTGTCTTCATTAACGTAAGTCCTTGCAGAAATAAATGATGAGCTGGAAAGCTTTCACATCAGGTGGCTCCTGAAAGAATACACAAGCTCTAGAGGTGGCATTAGGTCTGCAGCCATGACCTTTAAATTGTAGGGCCTCGTCACTACAAGGACTAGAAAATGTAAAGTTGGCCCTGGGGCACCTTCAAGGACTTGAGGCCTGGGATGGACTGAGCTGACACTCAGCTCCAGAAAGCCAAGGTCACATGAAATTTCAGATATGGGTCTTATTGCTACGATCCTTGAGAGCCTGAGGAGAAGAAAGGGGACGATTCAACCAGATCCCTGACAGGAGGTTTGTTCATTCCACTTAGATTTAGTACTGATGTCTACCAATGTTGTGGTTTCCATCTGTAAGTGTGTCCCAACCCTGGAATACGTTTGGTATTGTCAAGTTTTAATGTCAAATTAACTTGCCTGAAGTTGAAGCCAGGCTCTTGTGGTATCTAAGCAACTGTTCCAAAACAGTGGTTAACAGGAGGCTGGGATGTGCAGAGCTGGAGGCAGGGAACGCCGGCAGCTGCACATCCACTGTCTCTCTCTGTTCAGAGCAAGGTCATTTGTACACGTGCACCTGAGGGACTGTGTGACCATCTTTGGGCTGGAGTCAGCATCCCGCTCACTGCAAGGCTTTTTTCTCCCAGCTTCCTGTAACAGCCTTTTCATGACAAAGCACATTTGAAAAATGGTGCTTTCACATACAACAAGACACTGAATCCAGGATCAGAAGCTATAAACCAGAGGCAAGTTTTTCCACCCACACACAATTCCTTTGCCCTTTTGCCCAGAACCTTTCCCGATCCTGTTTTCCCTTCAGCTGAACCAGAAGAGCCAGAAAATACCTATGAACTGTCTCTGACCTTGAAAAGTCCCCTTTTACCCTGCTGACCTGGCAGCAGGCACAGCACATCAATGTATGTTTCTGCTGCTCTGTTGATCCTGCTGTTCTCTTCAGGGGCGATCAAACTGCCTGTGTTTCAGTTTCCAACTAAGCCTCTGAAGAGAAGAGCTGTTTTAAGGGGGAACTAAATCCCTTGGTGATCAGTCAAAAGCGAAAGACAAAATTTGCAGGGGGTAATGCGGGATGCCAAGGGCAAGCTCTGGTGCTCAGTTCCTCTCCAAGGGTAACCATCTCTCTGCTTGTGTGGGAAACCCAGTGTGCAACATCCCTGTCAGTCACTTGGGTTTTCCCAGGTTGCAAATCCTCCCTCTTTACCTGGCTGGTGCTCGCTCATGGTCTTACCTTGCTGACTCATCTTGAAATTGTTCTTGCTCCCTAAAATGGATGCATAGATTTATTGTTTAATTTAATCTGCATTAAATTAGAAATGGAGCTTTGATGCGCATGTAAGGACAGAGAAAGCACGAGCTAGACCTCAGCTTGCAGCTGCAAGGGCTCACATTTGTTGGTTCAAGTAGTTCATCTTCCCAAACCATACAGAGTTGCAAAATGTCATGATATTGTTGAATGCATACCATGACACCTCATCTGGGTTCATAAACAATTCAGACCTCAAACTAAATGGAGGGAGTGGCTTACATCAATAAAATTGTTCAGGATCATTTAGGAAGAGAACAGTACTGAAAGCTGCAGGCTATTTTGCTCTCTGCCTAGCCCACAGTAACTCTCAAATAAGATTATTGAACTGGATTGACTTGTGTCCTGCACTCTGCTCATTACACTGCTTTCCTGACTGGAATTTAAATGGAAATATCACTATTCTGCAGCATGGCACGAAGGCTGAAGGTACAACGTGCTTGCTGACTGCTTATGTTCAAGCCACTCACCTGGATGATGTGTCCGTGAGTATTAAAATGCAGACACCCCCAGCAGTAATTCCCAAAGAAGTGGTTCACTGATGATTATCAAGGCCACAGGAAACGGTCCATGAACCATAAGGGATTCATAAGGGCCTCATGTTCAGGGAGGACAGTGCCTGCAGAGCCACGTGGCTGCCTCTCCATTGCAGGAATGCAGATGGCCAGCCAGGGTCAGCAATCCTGCAGAACTGGCCCTGAAAAACAAATAATTGGGGATAATGTGTTTCTCCAGTACACACAGACCTGGCATGGGGGTTGATCACAAAAAGAGGAGGTAGTTGAGGCACACCACCATCCCAATCTGAAGCATTACTGCGCCTAACTACGTGACTAAGTCCCGCTCTTTCTTCCAGACACAAGAGATCAGATTTGGTTTTGGATCTGATTAACCCAAAATAGTTGAAAAGGGCAGTAAATCCTGGATTTGTTTCTTTCTGATTTATTTCCAGTGCTGCTGAGTAATTCCCTTTTATAGAGCTGTGTTGTTGAGACACATGTCTCAGTCTTAATTTCCACTTCCTTTTGCTTCTCTATCTAACTATTTTCTTGCAGAAGATATGAGTGAAGAGGGGAAGTGAAGTAGATGGGGACATGGTACAAAGGCAGAGGTTCACTACAAAACCCTCCTCTACTTGTTGTAACTGAAGATATATGAAAGAAAAGACAGATACAAAGCTGGGTTTTACAAAGTATTCTCAAACGTTGTTGAACTCCCACTTGTTACAGTTATGACTGCATTCTTTCTCCTGCTCTGAGTTTAAACAATTTTCAGTGGGAGTCCTTTACAGTGGATACTTCTGAGCAGTTGGCACTGATTTTGCTGTCTCTTATATTCCAGTCTCCTATTTATGGGATACAACATGTCCTCAAAAAAATGTCTGGGCTGATCTAGAAATCTCTAATTTTAACACAAATTAGTATCATATTCATATCTGCTCTTCTGTATTCTTTTCAGGATTTTGTGTCTGAGATGTGAGTCTTGTCAGCCCCCAGTCTATGCAGGCCTGAAGTGAGACATATGGCTAGCTCCAGGGAAATGCTAATGCTTGTGTTCCTCAGCCCTTGCTTTTTAAATTGAAACTTGGAGCATCAACTTTAAGTGATCTTTCTGTGTGTGAGTCTTGTAAGACATTCTCTTTGATGATCTTGCTTATTACTTTTGGGGCTGTAACATTATTGTAACTTGGTTTATCTGTAATTGGCATGACACAAGCCAGTCTGACAGCCTAACATTGGCAGTGGGACAGGGATTGCAGCTCAGCCACCAGAAAGCAAAGTTCAGCTGCCTTAGGCTGTCTGTAATATGATAATTGCATTACCACATGTTGGTGACTAAAAACCAATACGAGAATGATGGGGCAATTCAAACCCCTGCATCTGGGAGGGTCTCTGTGTCCAGCCTCTTCCCAAAACCCCAGTCCATTGGCAGTGATTTTTTTCTCAGTGAAAATGCCCTGAGGCCATTTTACAAGTGGTTCTATAGTTCCAAACAGAATAGTCATATTCTAGGGGCTGAACCCCATGAAAACAACTCTGAAAAGTAGCTTTAATCCACAAGTTACTATTTTTTTGTTAGTGCCAGCATCATCCTTAATTATTCTGAACTTTTACATTTGGTGCCTCTTTAGTTTTGACTGTGTTTTGAATACCAATAATCAGATATACATGGTCTATAGCTCTGAACACTGAAGGCAGGCTTCTGATAATTTTCATCCTTTCCTTAGAGAATAAAGAGTTGTGCTAAGCATAACAAATGATCTCAGTAACCAAAACTTCGTAGAAAATGTGGGACATGAGAGAAAAAAGCACAAACCTACCAAGCACTGAGACTGAGCCCATGCTTGCTGAGGATGGGTGCCTCCCAGAAATATAAATCCCCATGCCTCCCCACCCAGTCTTTTCAGATGATGTTAGAAAAGGTCTAATTAAATGTTCTTGTTTTAGTTAATCATTTCTTCAAGCTCTCCCAGCCAAGCTGAACTGCACTTCATGAGGTCAGCACACTCCTTGTACTCACAGCCAATGCTCCCTTTTTTGTTAGTATATTGACAGCGCAGCCTACTCCAGTAACACAGCAGCAGCAGGATCTCAGTTTCCATGGCATGAAACTGTTCCCACTTCACCTGCTAGCAAACACAGCCCTGCTTTTTTGGAAGTACACAGACTGTTCCTATCTTGCATGCCTTGACTTCATCTTGAAAGTTTCTCCTGACAATGTACAGGCCAGTTTGTGAGTTATTACCCAGTCCCCCAAAGCAGCTTAATGTCTTTCTCACGGTGAAGAAGGTAATTTAGAAAAAATGTTCTCAAAGCCATCTCGGTTGTGACTGAGTTATTATCTACAGTCCTTATTACTAGCTTGTCATATGTGGGTGCTGTAAAGCTAACAGCAAACTGGGAGGCATGAGTTTAAAATATGTCAGTATTGTCAGTGTCTAATGAGTTCTAAAATATCAGGATGATTTTGAAGGTTTTGTGACTTTCTCAGGCTGTCAGAAACATGTGAATTAAAAAATCCAAAGGAATTGCAGAATCAGAGGAGCCCTCAAGGTGAGGGTGACAATCCTTCTCTTCCCAGCTGTCAGTGATGGGAAGAAACTAAAAGCAAGAAAGTATTTGAAGGCTGAAAAAAAGAAATGAGGCAGAACAGTTCCACCTTTAGCAGAGGAAGACAGGCACAAAAAAATCTGGGGGCTCTAAGTGACTCTCGAAATCGTACGAGAAAGGAAAGATTTGAACCTGATCTCTGCAAGGTAAAGAAAGCCCCAGATCAGCTAAGGAGGAGACCTGCTGATAAAGAGGGGCTGTAAATGCATTTCCTTGCTTGATATTTTTCTTCTGCAATATTGCTTGCAATTGCAATGACTAAAACATCATTCTTAGGTTGCTGATTTACAATAAAAAGTGCTAATTTCTTCTGATTTTCATCCAGCATTAAAAGCAGTTCCAGAGAAATTTGACACACAATAACATTCCTGGAGATGATGTACCCCAAATGCCATTTTTAGTATCAGTCACAAAGACAGACACATTTGGGGCTCCCCAGCCTGCAAGATACTTCCCCTAAAACTGTGTTTGTGAACTGAATAACCAGACGTTTAGTGAAGGAGGCAGGAGAAGTCTCCCTCACTGGTTGTCACCATTCCTTCTCAGCTACTAGGGAAAGGCAGCTGCACAGCAGCCAAAAACTTTGCACAGGTGATAAAAGCAAGGGCCAATGAAGGTGACCAAATTATTGAAAATTAAAAAGTAAGATCTGTGGGGAAATCTGAAATCAAAGAAATTCCTAACCAGGCATAAAACTGCCTGAGAGAGACTCAGAGATCACTTATCTTCCCCAAAGGAGAAAGGTTTTCTCTTTCTATGGGGCAAATCAGCATGGATTTAAGAGCATGGAAAATACGCAGGTCCTGCAAAAAGACAAGGAGATGTTACCTTGGAGAAGCCTTGCTTTTATGTCTTCCTTCAAACTGAGTAACGGAATTCCAGGAACCAATGAATATTCAAAGGACAAAGCAAGTACACTTACATTTCCAGAAAACATAGAATTAACAAGAACTTCACAGCAACTTTTTTCCTAAACTAAGTAAGCAGTGTTGAGTGTTTTTCACATGTTAGATAATGAATCTTGAAATAAAGGATAATTCACAGACTAGTTTTCTGAGAAACCAGTGGGAGGATGGTTGGTCATTTATGTTAAAATTCTTTGTATGGGTTAAGTACATCTCCCTCAGACCAGTTTCTGCCTGGAGGGAAGCTGAGAGCAGAATATTCTATTGGAAATTCTTCTGGAACTGTATTTTCAGCATTGGCTGTTTAGGGCAAGAAATTGCAAAAGGGAAGCAAAATTTAGCAATATGTTAAATCTGTGGTTACATAATCTTTTAGCTGTCTTTTTATTCCAACATGCAAAACAACACGTCAGGAATTCTTCTAGCCTAAAATGGCTTAGGCTGACTCTTATCATTTTAGCCTGAGAGAGTCTCACCGGTAAGCATGGAAGTCCCCTGGGTCTTCCCAAGGTGTGTAAAGTGCAGTTCAATTTACATTTCCCAGGATGCTTAAACTGGAGAAAAAAAAGAGGTGATGAGTTTTGAGGGGGGAGAGCAGCCAGACACAGCAGTGGCTCTGGAAGGAGCTGATCCTGTTCTAGCATGGTTGATAAAAAGCTGGGGCTGAAGGGCACTGGGGAGCTGGGCCCTGCCTTGCTGAGTGGTTGCAGGTACTGGGTACATCATCTCCAGGAATGTTATTGTGTGTCAGATTCCTCTGGAACTGCTTTTAATGCTGGATGAAAATCAGAAGAAAATAGCACTTTTTACTGTACATCAACAGGCTAAGAATGATGCTTTAGTCATTGCAATTGCAAGCACTGTTGCAAAGGAAAAATACCAAGTAAGAAAATGCAAAGGCCACATTCCTCAGACTGCTTTCCCGTGCTGGCATCTGCTGGCCCAGAGTGTTTGGCACCTGTGCTACCAACTCCTTTTCTCCCCAGCATCCAGGTTGCCTGACCCTGGGAAGAGACCCTAACCACACCATCTCCCAATATGCCTGGTGTCCTCTGCTGGGGATTCCAGGGTGCAGGGCACCCACCCAGCGGTACAACAGCTCGGCACAGCCTGATCCTGTCTAATCTACATATGCAGCCTGAGCCAACATCTCAGCCAATGATACAGGGAAAATAGCATGAGCTGGACAGAGAGCTGTGCTCTAAAGTGGTGTTAAATAAATGTCCAAAGTGGTGCTTGCATGACTGCCCCCTTCAAGCTCCATTCAAATTGGTTGTGTGCTGACAGTGGCAGGTCACTAGTTTCCATTGAGATTTCATTGTTGATCAGTGAATGTACAAACTAGCCACAGGGTAATTTCTTCTCCTTATTTAATCAAATGGAAACATTCAATCCATTTTTGTGTTCACAGAACAGCCATTGCAGTTTATTTAAGTAGGTTAAATATAAACCAACACCAAAAAAACAGCCCAGCAGCATAACAACGCACTCTCTTTTATTTCTTGATAATAATTTGATATAACTGACAATAATTTATATTATCTTTATTTTCCTTGGTCTTGTGACTTCTCAGAAGTGTTTCCTATAGTGCTCATTGGCATGTGTTTGCTGGTGCACAGAGCCCTCTGATTTATAGGCTTTGACTTAGTGCTGGGGCTTCAAGGGCAGCAGCTCAGCAATTGCAGCTCCAGCCCAGGGAGAAAAAAGTGACACTACCCTCTCCATGCTAAAATCAGGAACAAAGCTCTCCATGGATTTAAATGGAGCACAATGTGGACAGTTTTATTTTTTCACTAAAAATAGGCAGCACATTCTGTCCTCCAGACGTACAGAAATAGGAAATAAGAAGATGTAGATCTTATACACTTGAACAGAGTGTGATGGAAGGAGGGTGGGGAGGCTTTTCCAAAGGCACTGGGGAGCTCCCCATGTGGGTCACAGCCGTAGTGTGCGTCTCACAGGAGCACAGGTCAGGGACACTGTAATGGCATAAGGCATTTACAAAAATTGACTGACTGGTGCTGTGGATGACACTGGGACGCAGGTCCAGCAGGGCCAGGCAGATCTGCACTAGATGTGGCTGGAAGGTCGGAAAGATTGCTCTTCATGGGAGAGGTTTGGGTTGGGGATTTTGCGTTGTTTTGTCATTTTCACATTCCCTGTAACAGCTGTACACATGGAAAATCAAGGGGGAAGTGAAGGAGCAGGAGCGATGTCATTTACTTGAGGAGGTCTGGAGAAGATTTCTGCCATCACCTGACACGGCTTGGCTCCTTGAGTTCTGTAAAACAGAAGAGATGGGAGTAAACTCTTCCCAGCTAGTGAACACTGAGACATTGCAGAATTAAAAGAAAGTCAAACAGCTCTCAGGAAGATGTGATTGTTTGATAAACAAGAACATTTTATGGTAATCTCTGTATTTACAAACTCAAGGATGGGTCAAATGTCTGCTCTTGGAATTTTTTTCTAGCAGAAATTTCCTTTAAAGCCTAGCAGTTAGAAAATGCTTGTGCTAAAAATAACTTATAAAAGGGCTATATCCATCCATGCTCTTTTTCTCACAAAATTTAGTATTTTGCAAATATTGCTGGTTTTTAGATCCCTCTATTTTTGCAAGGTAATGTAAATTCATTTATATCAAATCATAGAACCTGTAAATCTCAAAAACCACTTACCTTTAGGCACATCTGGGAAAGATTGCAAATGTAATGTCTGATGCTGAAAACTCAAAGGCACCAAAACTAAAGAGTATGTCAAAGACATCTACTTGAGTAACTTTGGTGACAACACGTCCGAGTGCATATATACAGATGGTTATATGTTGACCATTCATGACATTTTACTTGTATACACCAATTTAGGTAACAAAATATCATTGATAAATATAAGAAAAATTTGCAAAGCCATCATTGAAATATATTTACAGAATTCGATGTTACATCTGTAATCTGTGATTATTTTGATATAGTTTGCAGATCAAGTTATAAGGATGTAGAATTAAAAAATCTTTCCTGATTATTTGGAAAAGGTATTTACATTTCAGACATCCTGCCTGTGAGAGATTGCATGCTGCATAGCTTTTTTCATTATTTTAGAAAAATACAGAGAGATGAAAGACAGGATCAAAAGGCCAAGAAATATTCCTCTAACTACCATGGTCCACATCCCATAGTTTCATTTCACTCAAAAGTCTCATTGTCTTCAGTTCTGCAGTAGAAAGTTCATGGAATTAGAGGGAATTCTGCCTACTAGGACTATGTAAAAGCCAAGCCACCTCTGTAGTGTTTGCCTGTTTTGTTTGCATTATGTGTTTTGGAAAGTTAATGTTATTGATCTAAAAGACCTTTATAAATAAAGTTACCACTGTAACCAGAGGTTGAGTCCAGCTCTGAATCTATCGTTCATAATAGCCCATAACAATTAGAATTGAATATCCTGGGAGACTTACCAGTTTTGTGTAACACATTAGAAAAGTCCATTAATACAGGAAAACACTGAACAAGACTAGACATAATGATCTTCTCAAATTTGACATGACATTTTTTTGTTTATAAAAAAACTATTTTGGATTACCCTGCACTTTCACAATATTTTCTGCATCCAACTGCTAAGGTATTTGTTGTTAGTTCTGATGTTTTGCAATGAGGATTCTGTGTATACTTTTAACAGTTTTGCTGTTAATTTGCTATTAAAACAACAAATTATGTCATTAAACAACTATATCACAGCTTATAATACATTAATTTTAATATCTAATATATGAACAAGTTTAGGAGTTAAGTCTAAGTCTGGCTAGAGAGCTCCAAAATAAGACTAATGGGATGAGTAAGACAAATGCTAATTCCAAAATTGCAAATTGCAAGCTTTGATGCAGCTGATGACTCGGGAACATTACCACTCATTTTAATGTTGCGTGTAGGCAAAAATAATTACTGCTCCAAATATAGAGGCCTGAGGAAAATATCACCCATTTGAAAAGGGACCTACTGTATCAGAAGATTGATACCTATGTTTCCTACCTATGTTTCCATAGTAACATTGCCAGTGTGTAGAGACATGAGTATTCCCTGTTTGAGTAATGTTGCCTGGTGTTAACAGTCATCATATGCTGTGTTCCTCTCCACACCAGATGTTCAATCACCATTATTAAAATAATATTTTAATGCTATAAATAATAAAAATTATGATCAATAAGTTACTAAAAAGCTACTTCTTATAGCTGGTGTGATGTTGGTGAGATGCTGATTTTAGGAAGATTGCAAAGACAAGGATGAGGTTGATGGCAACAAGATCCAGTCACCATTCTTTTTAGGCCCATCTGGGTGCTGTGGTACCTCCAACTTTGCCTGTACTGTAAATTATTTGAAGCAAGATTAGTTTCTAAGGATTAGAGAAAAACTGATTTCCCATCCTCATTTATTCTTTGGTGTCTATTCCTACAGGTATGCTGGTTTTGATGTGGGCAGTGATTTTCAGCTGTAGACACCTGTATTGTAAAAATGTAGATTCAGGATGCCACAGCTGAATTCACTAATTCTTCTGCACAGTGATTAGAGGTCAACACCTTCTGTTCAACACCAGTCTCAGCTGTAAGAGAAGCAATGATATGTCAGATGTGCTATTATTGTCACCAACTTTTAGCTAAACATCACTTTGCAAAAAGAATTTAAAACTTAACCATAAATTGCTTGGATATGTACAACAGAGAAATATAGTGAAGAGGGTGAGAGAGAATCATACCATTCTTCATCCTACTCGTAATCCTGCACAGCTTTTTCCATTTCCTTGTTGCCTAATATAGTAGGGAGAGCTCAGCATCTCATGGCTGCTTCTACCTCCTTCCCACAGCCCTCCAGACTCCTTAGCTCTTACAGCCTGAAAGTGTGATGCTTAAGAAGGCATACCTGCTGCTGCCTTTCATTTCTCACTAGTGTGGCCAAACATTTTAAATGGAATTGGCTGATTGATAAAGTGAGGCACTGTGGATTTATGCTAGACACCACAAAGTGTTGAATGTTGATAATATTCAATCAGTATTCCATTATATATTGTCAAGTGTTTCCTTTATGCAACCAGGGAGATCTGAATGACAGAAAATTCGCCTTTGAAGAAGCCATTGTTTCCTTATTGTCCTTTGTTAAAAGATGATAAGAACACCCTAGTTTGATTGGCAAAAGCACAAAATCAGATGGAATGTACTTACCTGGGCCTGCTTTTTCAATAAACTTCTGGCTGTTGTTGTTTCCACACACTAGGTAGTATGGAGATGATTTCTCTTCCTGTGAGGTTCTTTTCTTCATGGGAGGTAGTGATCTCTTTTGCTGCTGTACACAGAAGTCACAGGCACAGATTTCGTGGGGTTTTTTTCAATGCCACAGCTCAATATGTGTTTGATAGTATTTAGTGACTGAAAAGAAAGGGTCTCTTCCCTAAACACATGGCCAAATCTGCATGGTTGAGCAATGTCAAAATCCAGAGCTTTGGATTCTGACCTGGCTTGGCTGTGCAGTGTCATTTACAGCAGTGTCCCTGAGCTGTAGGCGAGGAAACACAGAACTGGAGTCTGTAGATGTGTTTACCTCTTCACAAGGACAAATCAAGCAACATTAGAAACAGATCCAGAATAAGTACATGGAATAAGAACACACAGCAAAAAAAACTCCCCAAAAAAAACAAATCAGAAGAAGGCTTACTAGCAAATAGCGATCTTATCTGTGAAATGAAGCAATAGTCCCACAAGTGGTTGTATTCATCATGACACAGAGTTAACTTGGTGAAGCTCCAGGAGTTTCTGTACAAACACATGCAGGAATGGAGTCCTAAACGTTAACAAGGATCTTGCTCGCACTTTTCACCTCGGCCACTTTTCACCTTGGCCACACCACGTCCCCAGGAGGAAGGGAGCACAGCCATGTGCCAGAGGCACTGGGGATGCACTGAGAGCAGGCATGTGGGAGGGCAGCTGCCCAGAGAAGGATGTTGGCCTGGGATCCCCTACCTGACGCTGAGAAAGGAGTTGGTAAATGCAAAGACACTACAACGGGGAGAAGCAAGCAAAGGGTCGTTGCAAAAGTCTTTTTACCACAGGCAGCAGCTTAATTATCATGTCCTTTCCACTGGCTCCTCTCTGGGGTGAGAGCTCAGCATGACCTGCGCTGGGCAGAGTAAAGGGGAGTGGTGGGACAAGTCCCAGACACAAGGCACAGGGAGTTGTGTATGATTTGCTGTGGGATGAGGCATGACTTGTGCCAAGAGGGCCCAGTGACACACGGGAATGGAGCAACCCCAGGAAAGAAACCTACACAGCAGCAAACTGGCCATGGAGCTCAATGCATTTAGAGATTTCTTTCCTATAGTTTTGGACATTACAAGACACCATAAACTACTTCGTATTTCAGAGCCATGGTATTTGATTCTGAGATGGAAGATAAAGTCCTTCACTTGCCTGACTGCCCTACTGGACTTTCCTTGGAGGCAGACAGTGGTACAAAGTCCTAAAGAGTGAAAAAGATGCTTGTACTGTCAGACTTTTCTAGCTTGCCTTGGGAGTGCTCAAGACTTCAACTCAAACAGAATGAAAGGTCTGGTGTCTGGTTATGGGATTCAGAAGGATATGCCACTTCCCAAAATTAGTATCTTCTGCTGTCTGACACACCGGAAAGGAGGCTCTTGCTGCTTTCTACAACCCTACCATGGTCCCAGAGAGCCAGGGGAGAAAACTCCCTTGTTCCTATTCCACCACAGTCTGGTGCAGGGGTAGGTGTGACTTTCAATAATGATAAAGCAGTGGCTGAATCATAAAATTTATCTCAACAACCTTGATTGCTCCTTCTGAAATATATATAACTATCAATCATGTTATGACAAAACACTTAGGTACAGCAGCATCCCCAGGCACATCTCAGGCAGCATTGCAAGAGGCTCTATACAAACATGAACTTAGGCATTGCCTGACCCACGACCTCCTATTTTAAGTAGACCTGAAGAGATAGAAAGAAAAGCAGAGGGACACAGGTGAAGGAATTTATTTTCCCTGGCCCGTAGTGATCTAAGGTTCAGTGCTCTGCTAATAGAGTCCTCTCTTTTAAATAATGAGTAACATGCAGGAAGATGCTTCTCACATGTTTTTCAAGCAACAACTCACAATGAATTAAGCCTGACGCTGGTATGTGCATGCAAAGCCTCAAATTCCAAAACACATTTTGTTTACAAAAGTCTTTACATACATAATTTTCTTGGGGTTTTGGTTTTTTCTGTTAAAAATCAGTCACACACAAAATATTTATTTTCTCTTTAATGGAAAATTGTGGAGTCACAACCCTGAGTGAAGATCAGCAAGCAAACCTCTCTAAGCTGCCATGCCCTGTGAATAGAGGCCATGGTGCTGGCCAGAGGGATGAACTGCTTTGCAAAAGGTTTTGCAAGAAAGGTCTCTGCATCAGCCCCAAGAAGCCCAGACCTGGTAGATGACACAGGATGTTGTAGTGAATGGAGAAGGAACTGGGAAATACATTTTTTCACATGTATGTTACACTCACAGAAACCAGTACTCGACATGTGCAGCTTCAATGTCACCCTGATGGTTCGGATAACTTAGGATGGCTGGTACAGCACAGCTCACCACAGGCCTTGCTGCCCTTTAATACTGCTCTGAGACTCCATGGGCCAGAGGGAGGCACCGATGGGAGGGAGATGTACTCCACTAACACATACAGCTGTCTCTGTTAGTCCCTGGGAGCTCAGAGCAAGGGCACAAATACCCTTAGCCCCAATATCAGTGTCTGTATTTGGGCATCAGTGAAGTTTGCTGTCGCACTGGCAATTTCCTATTTAGCTTTACAACATGACAGTTCTGGCCAGGCCATTGTTCCCACTGTTATTTTTCTACCAGCTGCATGTTGAAAATTACTCCTTACTATTACACTGAGCCAAAGAAATTCACAGCTGATACAAGAAGTTCCATGACTAAAAAAGCAAACTAGAAAGACAGCAGAAATTGTAGTGTGGTAGCTTAGAAGACTCACACCAGAGAATGAGCTATTTTATGCTTGTTGGGTTAATCCCAGCAATAATTTCCCTTTGTT
Organism: Aleadryas rufinucha; assembly: GCA_013397815.1. Lineage (NCBI taxonomy): Eukaryota > Metazoa > Chordata > Aves > Passeriformes > Aleadryas > Aleadryas rufinucha. The sequence continues at coordinate 128,864 of VZTH01006354.1, read as the reverse complement.
TGGAGCTCCCATGGAGAGCACTTTCCACTGTACACACGGCATACATGGTGGACAGACACAATTTCAGCCTCATTGCAAATTCGGAGAAGGTCCTTGTTGATCTTGGTGACCCTCAGGTTCCGTGTTCTTTTTGGAGATGGTACGGTTGGACAATATGGGGATAACTACACATGCCTTTCATTTTATTGCATCCCCCAGCGATCTTTGTATGGTGAATGCTTAAAGCACAGCACTACTGAGACACAACCATGTCCTGATTTGAGGGCAGCTGCTGAGCTGGTGCACATTGCAGTGCAGTTTGGGTACAAAGTATCCAGGAGAAATCACCAAAAAAAAAAAAAAAGGCCAGGAAAGCTTTAAATTTGACATTAGACAAATAGAATTGGGCATAAAAAACTATTAAGAGCTATCTCACTTTTTCAGAAGGATGAAACAGCAAGTCAATAACAGCAGGACATGAACGGGACAACTAAAGGAGGCCTGTTTCTATGGAGGTCATCTATGAAATGGTGGCTGGTGTCCAGAAAGTGCTATGCTGGACACAGCCTACGACCTGATGCTGTCCCCAAGCACAGACCAGTATTACTGTTTTTCTGTGGAAATCAAATTCTAAATATCAAAAGGAACATGAGGACAAGACAAAATATAGATTAATTTACTTCACTCAAGGCTGGATTTTTGTAATGGCATGGGGAGGGTGTTATAAACCAGAAATGATCTGATGGTGAGCAGCAATGATTCATCTGCTCAGCAGAGATTACAAACAAAGGAGACCTCTGGCTTTGCTGCTGTTGCTGGCCAGCGCCAGGATAAACAGTGGTGAACATGTCCATTGATACAAAGAAAAAGAAACACGTAAAAAGAAGGATTTGCAGAACAGGTTGTCTGCCTTCCTCTGCTGAAAATTCCTGCCAGCAACTCTGGGTGCAAGAAAACCCTATAGGCTTTACCTCTGTGCTGTACTGCTGCTGCGCCATTGCAAGTGATGGCAACACACATGGTTCAGACTAGAAATCAGGGGCAGACACTAAAGCCTGGTTTTGTCTGCTGAGGGCTCCCTGTCAGTCTGTAAAACCTCGAGCTCTGCCTCCTTGATGTTGATGTTTTGCCTTTCATGGGTGATGTTTATGCCCTATCTTGAGCTGGAGGAATACCACCTCTGAAACAGCCCCATTTGTCCTAGCAACTTCTCCTCCTTCCCTGCTTCGGGGATGGTTAAGGAAAACTGCTGACCCCTTCCCATTGTGCACGTGCCCACCACTTCTTGGAGGAGGCCATCAGTGACAAGAAAAGACATCACTCGTTCCAATTTGGTTGTAGCATCCCAAGGCACAGACCAGGGACACTTCCAGGGCATGTGACCCTGGGAGCTCTGCAAAAATCAAGAGCTCTGGTGTGAATGGCATCTTTGGTGCTTGGAGAAGAGACAGCACTGAGACAAAAGAGTGCCCATGGTGTGACACTGATCCTTGAGTGGTGACATTTCTTGTCATGATATGGTGTTTTATGAAGCTTTGCTTTATTAAAATGTGTTTCTTGGATTTCTCTTCAAAACATGGACTCAAGGACAAATGCTACAACAAACATGCCAATTATAAGGGATAAATATTGAAAAGATTTAAAGATTTCTTTTGGCAGAGAAAGCACCTGCTAAGTTTAAACTATGTGAGGGATAAGAGACCCTTCTGCTCACATTGTTAGATAGAACCACGAGTTGATTACTGAACAGCTCTTTCGGTTTTAAGCAGCTACAGAATCATAAATATTTCTGCCAAGGCTTGTCATCTCCACAGCAGTTCCCACCGCTGTTCAACCACACCAGCAGCAGTTCCACAAAGGTTTGCAAGGGCAGTGTTCGTGCCATCCAGCCAAGCTCGGGCAAGGAGCTACGTCATAGCATTTGTTCTTTCCACTCAGTGAGATCTGCAGAGTAGCCACTGCAGAGCTGCCCTTTTGTCAGGGCAGTCATCCACTATCCAACCCATGCTGGAGCTGGGGCAGGTCATGTGATGGCTTGCTGTACTGAGCTAGTGAGACATCCCACCACAGTCCTGACCCCCCTCTTAATGTCATCATAATCTGAAGCCAACGAGTAGCTAAGCTCTGCTTAGCTGTGTTTAACCTTTCCATAGTAGAAATTTTAAAACAAGCTCCTGGTTTCAATGCAGAGTTAAAGATCATTCAGTAGTCACACGGGGAGACTCAGTGGGCATGGTCCCCCCTCCCTCCCTCAGCTCCTCAGGATGCACGCGGTTCTACACGATGGATGACTTTTCCACTGCATTTACTGGAATGACCCTATCCTCCACCACTGCCCAAGTGCTCTATTAACAAACTCAACTAACAGTAATAAATCTTTCTAGGGCCCAGCACCAGTGCTGCCAGAGCTGTGAAGCCACCTGTCTTGGGATGATGTGAAATTATGATGCACTTAGAGGACTAGAAACCCAGACCTACTATGTGCAATACCTCTTTTCCTGACATACTGGTGTACGGAGCTTACACTTAACCACCTTGGCTGCTCCTCCTCAGAAATCCTCCTCAGTGCAGAAGCAATTTAAAAAATTGCTCAACCCACCTCAGGCCTGTATTGCCAGTGCTGTTTGCACACAGACTTCCTTTGTCAGTTATCAGCACTTACTCAGTATTACTCAGCTCTGAGACAGCTAAGGGAGGGAACAGGACAGTCAACACGAAGCACAACAAAACACTGTGTTTATTGAGGACCAGAGCCTGCCTGCTCCAGCTGGGCTACTCCCACTGCCCACAGCAAGGGTGTGAGGATGCGGTCTCTGGTTTGATCCTGCCCCATCGTACTAGTCCTGCAGAGAGGGAGGTGGCAGCTGCCCTGAAAACCTGCATTCTTCAGGGTCTTGGTGGAGAAAGAGTTAATGTGAAAAAGCAGAGGGTATGCACAGCAATGAGCAGAACAGCAGAAGACACGTTCCCTATGCTCCTTTTTCTAGTGGACAGAGATTTTTTGGCAGGGGGCTAACTGATCAAGACTGGAAAAAGATATTGGGAATAAAGAAAAGGGTGTGAATGGCCACACAAGAACTATTTAATTTTTTCCAGTGAAAGACTGGTTTTTTCAGTTAAACAATGCCATTCATGTTAAAACTGAAAGTTTCCATGAAAACATGAGTATGACAGAAGCACTTTATTTTGGAAAAAGAAAACCTCCAGAAGCCTCTAAGGAAGATGAAATATTTCAATCTGTTTTGTTTTTTTTTTTTTTTTAAATTTCACCAGTCAGTTTTAAAAATGTAGTGTTTTTCTTTTACTTCAGGATAATCTTTTTTCAAAATATTTGAAGTTTTTCTTAGTGGAAATGCAAAAATCAATGTGAAATATCCTTATGGACAGAAAATGTTGGGTTTTCAGCATTTCCATTTACTTTGTGAAAATTTCATGGTGCTATTTTTCAATTAGATAAAGAAATTCCCCAAAACAGATATTCAGAATCTGTTCTTAATCTGACTCCTGCTTCAGGATGGGATCAAAAAAGAAATTAGATTTGTATTTAATTTTAACCTGTTATCCAGCACTGTGCCCAGGTGGCCAAGAAGGCCAGTGGTCCTGGCCTGTATCAGCAATAGTGTGGCCAGCAGGACCAAGGCAGTGATTGTCCCCCTGTACTGGGCACTGGTGAGGCCACACCTCGAGTGCTGTGTTCAGTTCTGGGCCCCTCAGTTCAGGAAGGACATTGAGGTGCTGGAGCATGTCCAGAGAAGGGCAATGGAGCTGGTGAAGGGTCTGGAGCACAAGTCTGATGAGGAGCTGCTGAGGGAGCTGGGGGTGTTTAGCCTGGAGAAAAGGAGGCTCAGGGGGGACCTTATTGCTCTTTATGCCTGAGAGGAGGTCATAGCCAGATGGGGTTAGGCTCTTCTCCCAGATAACAAGTGACAGGACAAGAGGAAATGACCTCAAGTTGTGTCAGGGGAGGTTTAGATTGGATATTATGAAACATTTTTCCCAGAAAAGGTTATCAAGCATCAGAACAGGCTACCCAGGGAAGTGGTGGAGTCACCATCCCTGGAGGTATTTGAAAGACATGTAGGTGTGGCATTTAGGAACATGGTTTAGTGGTGGACTTGGCAGTGGCAGGTTAATGGTTGGACTTGATCTTAAGGGCCTTTTCCAACCTATATTATACCATTATTCTGTAATTCCATGTTCCTGAATGCACCTAGGTGTGCCTTAAGTTTAGCACCTGCTTTGCATGGTCAGCAAACTGCTTCTGAAATCTGTAATTTTGTGCCTTCTGTTTCTCCTCTCATCCAGCTCCTGGATGAGTGCTGGCTGGGTGAGTACTTCAGGTCTTTCTCACTCAGCTTTCTCATTTCTTTTCTCTTCTTTCCTTTTTCTCTACTTTTCCTTTAGTTGCTATCCAAGATTTCTAGTTGTGATTCCCCTGCTTCCTCTCCTGTCCTATACTCTCTGCCACAAGTATTGGTTTTCTCTTCTTGTTTTCCTAAATCCTAGGCCCAGTGAATCTCAAGTTATTCACACACTTGCAGTAAATGTGAAACATGAGTATCTGACTCTTAAGGTCCTGTGCTCAGGAGTGGGCACTCAAGCAAACCCAAGGCTTTTGAACACATCCATCACTGTGCAAGATGAGGAATACACAGCTGCCCGATTCCCATCAACCCTGAAATGTATTTATTTGCTTTAAAAGGCACAAACTCTTAGGGAGCTGAAATGGAAGAACAGCAGTGACATATAAAGAAAGCAAAATATTTGCTTCCTGTGCAGATTAGCTTCATCCAAGCTTAGACTTCAAAAAGATTTTGTAACTTTTAAACAAAGCAGTTCTCCTAATCACATGTCTATGATGAAATGATGTCACCTAATCCACTGTAGACAGTAACTTTAGACTGGTTTTGGTATAATTCACTCACTGTACTACTGAAGACATTTACTGTTACAAGGAAAATACATTGTAAAATTATGCACAGCTTATAGCTTTATTATATAATGTATGGCCTGGGGAACTGTGATTTTTCTGTAAGTTACAAATAACCTTCCATTGCAAGGAGGTGGTACTGTGTAGTCTGTAAGGGGAATACATGTTCTTGGCAGTCGAGAGATGCGGCAGTCCCAAAAAAGGGAGCAGAGTATGTTTTCCCCCACTGTGGAATGGTGCAGTGGTTCATGCTCTGCAGTGATATAGTATAATCACACAAAACATATAATAACAATGCATAAAGCTCAACAGCCAGACTGACATGGAGAGCTTCTCAGTCAAATGGGAGGAATGAATTGTACTGCTAAAGCAGAACAGGAGTGAGAGGCACTGCTGGCTGCAGAAGGTGAGCACTTATGGATTTTCACACACAGAGCATTTAATTCAAGGTCTAGGGAGAGCTGCAGAGTTCTTGTTAAACCAGCTGACTGCTCACATGTAGGAACTCTTGTGGTGTTCATGCCAGCAGCAACAGGGGCCTGCCTCCTCCACCTCCAGGAACACACAGGATCACAAAGCAGTGTCCTGCTTCTCAGGCAACCCTGTTGGGTGCAGTCCTTCTTTGCAGGGATCCTGCTCCATGTATACCAGGCAAATTTCTTGTTCCAGTGCTACTGCTGGGATGATGTGCCAGTCTTGGTCTTCTAAGTCATAAAAGCCAAATTCTGTCATCTACATTAATGTTGTTTGCAACTAATTTAGATTTCCATCTTATGCCACTTTCCCTTATATAGATATTTTTCTTCCCCTGGTGTTTACTCTTTCTTGATGTATATTTAGAAACCTTTTGTACTCCTTTTCTCTTCCCTGCTAAGCAGGCGCCCGTCCCTCCTGCAGGATAGTCTCCATTAGTCTGATCATTGTCTCATTTGCTCCTGCTTCAATTAATCCTTCTTGACAGGGGATGCCCAGGAATGTCCACAGTGTTTCAGATGAGATCTCAGAGTGTGAGACACCAATATTCAGAATTTGCTGGCTTCACATATTTGCTTTTCTCATGGCTGTGTCGCAGCAGTGGTTCCCACTCAACTAACATCATACCATTGTAGTAGGCGTCCCCCCAAGCCATTCCCATCTGTTGTTTCAGAATCAGCAAAAATCATTTTTGATCCCCAAGTGATAGTGCCCTTCACAGTATTAATGTTCAATACATTCCTACTACCTATTTCTCGAGGTCATCTTTTATTCCTTTGTGATACTCTAGTTCTGCATTGTGCTGACGATTACAGGCTACTTGTGTCTCTAGAAAAGGCCATAGGAAAAAATACAGTGTTTGCTGCAGTCTCAGAGGAAAATATTTAATTAGATGAACCAAGTCTGATCTTTGATAAACTCTAACAATGTACTTCAGCCCAGTAGTTTCCTTTTCAAAATGATCAGCTTTACCTTCTCAGTGTGAAAACCTGGTGTAATTTTTGATCCCATTTCTATCCTCTACCTTCCTGATTTATATTAAGCATTTCCCATTGGAGAGTGTATCAAAATACCAGCTGACATTCAGTGGAATTAGATCAGTTGGGTTCTGTTTTTTCGGTTGGTTTCGGTTGTTGTTGGTTTTTTTTTTCCAGGGGAAATTCATCCTTCTGTCAGCCTGGGATAATTAAACTTTGTAAACCCATGTGTCTTTCTTCTTGTTCAGCAATTATTTTTACGTCTTTAATTATTCTTTCTTTGCAGTTATGCTTGTTCTTTAAACCCATGCCTACTCCTGAAGTCAGGAGTACTGGTCCTGCCCCAGTACACTATTTTTTCCTTCCTGAAACATGATATTTGCTGTTCTCTACTCATAATTGCAACATTTTTAACTTGATACCAAAATTGTGGCTACCAAAACAGTGGTTCGCTTTAACTAATTCTTCTAGAATTTAGGAGACAGAAGCCCATTATTAGAATACCTGAAGTTTTGTTTACACCTCAAATGCTATAATTTCCTTTAGTTGCCTTGCTTGTTTTCATACTTTATTTCATTTTTCTTACTGCAAACTAAGTCAGTGTATGAATTGAATTTTTAAGGTATTTAGTCCTTGCTCCTTTGTGGCTCCACTTCATCTTTCCTTGTTATTTTTCCTTACTATACTACTGAAAAAATGTTTATTTTTTAATTTTCATTGCAACATCTAAAATTATTATGGTTTTTGGCTTATTCTTAGTTTACATCTCCACATTATGATGTACAAAACACAGTTTTATTTGCTCATAAGAATTTGTTTGTATTCTTTAAAGATCATAGATTTATATGCTCATAGTATTTGTTTGTATTCTGTAAAGACTATTCTTAATGTCTTCTTTGTAAGGATACTCAGCCAACTAATTCTGGAGTGCTTTTCTATCTCTGTAAGTTTATGTCTCCCTACAAGTAGCTTTTCTATCTTTGACTTAAAGAAGTACCAACATTAATCCTCATTCAGTTCTCTGAGTTTTTCAGTTCAGTCAGGTTCACCATTTTCCTTTTTTTTAACCAAAGCACATTATTTAGGACTTGCAATTTTTGTTTATTGACCTATACTTGGCAGTCTTTCCAGAAAATATGAATGTTCACTATTATATCTAAAGTTATATTTTATAATCAGGCCTTTTATAATTTCCTCCTACTTACTGAAGTCAAGACTAAAATAGGATTGCTTTTGTTGGTTCAGCAGCTTTTCACAAGTATCTCCTGGCTCGTATATCCAGGAGCAGCTAACATCCAGTTCTTCAATCTGAACTTGGGAACTTCATGATTGCATCAGTTTGAGTCACTACATCCTAAACACTGATTCAGTTTGATGACTAAGACATACACTGATGGTCTGCTACCTGTTCTCAGCTCAGTTTCTGGAGATTGTTTCTTTTCTGTCTTACTCTATTTTTGGTCTATGTAATCGCTCTTCTGTTTTTCAGTGCAACCATATCCTCTTCACTGCTTTATTTCTGCTTTGTACTCCTGTATAAACTTTTTCTTTTACTCTTCCTTCCTCATTGTTTGTTTTCTTCTCTTGATACCACACTTCTCCTGCTCCCTTTCTCACACCACCATGCATGTCCTGTCCGTATTCAGTATTACAGCTTGCCTGTGGGTGATCTGTTCCATCAGCCACATCAGGTGGGGCTTCATGCATAACTACTTGCTGTCAGGTAACTCCTCTTGCAACTTATGCCATCTTTGTCATCACACCCATTCCTGGAGACATCTCTACATCTGCCTTAAAAAATTGTTTAAAATTGCCATCACTGAATTTCTTCATCCCTTAAATTTTTTTTCAAAGTTGTTGCAGGGAACTCTAAATACCCATTTTATAGCCTTTATTCATTGTTTTTCTCTTGTTTGGCCCAGTCTAGTCAACCAAAGAAAATCCTTTCCACTCCCTGTGTACTGCAGTTAAGTGGCATAATCCTAGAGCTGCCCTCAGTGTCCTTACATGTCCTGCAGATAGTGACAGATCCTGAAATGTGAGGAGTTTCCTCCTTGCAACCTCTCCTGATTCTGATGCAGCTGTTGTTTAATGCCATACCATTACAACAGCCAAGACACTTGACACCACGCTCAGGCTAGAATGCTCCTGGCCCTGGATTTAGAAAGCTAGAAACACTAAACAAAACATTATTTTGGGGGATGGGGGGACATGGCAGTTATTCTGCCAAATCTTGGAGTAGCTGAAGCATTGCCATACCAATGTGGTTCTATTGAGTTAACAACATTAAAGGCATATTTTTCCGTCCCACTCTATGAACAAGAAAATACTGTTCCTTGCTGGTGCACCCAAGGATATTCTGGAGCTTGCTAGCGAAAGGTGAAGTTCATACTAAGGGTTGTCACAGCAGGTGTAGATGGTAAGATGCCACGACCTTCCCAAAAGCGTCTCCGGGAAGCCACTTCGGCAAGGCCACAGCACTCACACACATGCACGCACGCACACAGGTAAATCCAAGGCAAGCCGATGGCAAAAGAATCCGGGAAGGGTCTCTGTACAGGGCTCCACGGGGTGAGTTTATTCCAGTCATGCATGAAGGGGTCCAGGGACAAAGATGAGAACAATGGGAGGATTTTATATGGGGAAGATAGGGGTGGAGAGAGCATCAGGGCCAATGGTCTGATGGTGCAGGGGCGGAGCACAGGCAGGGCCAGGGTACAGGAACCAATAGGGAAATACAGGAGGAGTGGTGAGGGAACAAGGGCCAATGGGAGAACGGGGAAGGGAGAACTTTCCGGATCAGGGATATATGTGGTAGAGAGGGGCAGGGAGACCAACAGGCCAATCAGGGAAACAGAACTGGGGTACATTAACATAATTTAACAAAGCGTCCTGGGAGAGGCTTCTTTGGTCTCTGCAACTGGGAGGTAACAAGCTCAGCGCTTTTGCTCCAGGGGATCTTCGAGGTCTCTTGATTGGTAAGCCCACCGGCCTCCACAAAGGGTAAATCCAGGCTTTTGTCACTGATGTAGACAATGGGATTCTGCACTCTCCAGAAACTGAGTATTTCAAAGACAGGAGGAAGTACTACAATTTAAGTCGCCTTTCAGGGAACACGCCTGTATTTATCAGAGCAATGAATGGAAGAGCATATTCTACATCTCATACACTTGTTTTTGTATTTTTAAATACCCAGATGTCTTGAAATGCTTCAGTAATGCTTCAAAATTTTCTCCTTAGTGTTTTAGCATTAGATTGCTGTATAGCGACATAATACAGTAATCACCTCTTTTCTTGAAAAACTTGAGTAATCTTTATATTCACTTTGCCCTGGGACATCTTTGTCAAGGCAATCTGTCTATCTAATCCAAAACAAGTGACAGTATGGTGGTATAAGTGGTATTTCTGCATAGTGCCTTCCAAGAGACTATAGACTTTCTTCTGGATCATTGTTTTGATTCTGGGAGCTTGAGTGCTGCTCCAATCAATTAAAAAATACAGTCTGCCATCTTGATGTGTGTTACCAGTTCATCAAAGTCTTTTCAAGTGAGTAGCCCCTCTAGCTGTAGTCTCAAAAATGGAGATTAAAAGTTTTGGGGAAGCCCATTTTGCCACAGAGCACCCAAAGCAGATGATCACCTCACCCCTACATGTACACATTGAAACTCATCCGAACTCTTTTTGTGGGAACAGATTCCTCTAACTCTGCATTTAAATCCGGGCTATCAAAGAAACAGGCAGGATGCTCCTTGTTCTCCTCCGTGTTTAGATTTCTTTAACTTATCAGGCAAGTAATCAAAACATCAAGGCAGATGCTGAGCAAAGGGAAAATGCAAGTTACACTATTCTGAGACCTCCCAGTTCCAATGGTGAAAAAATGTGCTGTTTACTGAGATCATTCTGCTGGGATTATCCTAGCAAAAGAGTTCCAGTAAAACTCCTAGTACAGATCAGCCCTATCTTGGCAGACTAAAACAGCTACCTGGGATTTAAATTAAGATTTGAAGGCTGCTCTGTTGTAATAAGGTGAGCTTTAATCCTGGAGGTACAAATTGCATTAGAAATCCTGGAACATGGGCAGTTTCTGGTGGCAAGACATACGAACCAGAGATCTGAATATCTATTGACTCATGTAATACCTGAGATCAGACCAATCCACAAAGGCCAGCAGCACTCCGTTCCTTCCAGACATCAGTGTCCCTGTCTTCAGAAATCACCTTTGATCTGCCTTCCTCACAACACTATACCTGATGACCACCATCCTTGGAAATGGATGGCTGCATGCAAGGATTCCCCACTCCCCCTTAGAGCATCTGGTTCCATGAAGTGTTGGTCAGAATAACTTCAGGCTGATTTCTTCTACCTGGTGGTAAATCCTTAGTTTTCTAAATGTCATTTTCAAATGTCTGTACACTGCTCTGTCATCTAGCCCCCTGTGGTGACACCACTGTCTTCTGAAAGTCCATCAGTGTGATATGCTGTATACCTCACCCTTGGCCGGGCTTGCTCAGGACAATGCCTCCATGTCTTCATTTTCCAGGGTGCTTCTTTGTCAGCTTAGGATTTTCCCTTCTTCCACTCTGAACTTACTGGATCCACCTGAATCCCCAACAAAGCACTGCTGATCAGCCACCATGCCAAGGAAATTTGTCAAGAACATTTGCATTGCTTCTTTCTAAAGCCCTTAATTTTTCAGCTAACATCTGAGTGTTGGAAGTCCTCAAAACACAGAACTACTTGTCACTGTTATCTGAACCTGTTTTCAGCTAAAACACTGATGCATGTTGTGTTTTCTTGCCTAGCACTACACGGCTCCAGGAAAGACTGTCCTGTCACACTGCTGAACCCTTTTCTGTCTGCTCACATCCCCTCGTTTTCCTCTCCCATTAGTCATGGTCATGTCTCTCTTCATATGACGCCTCCCATGGTCATGATGGCTCTGTAGTTACATACTCCTTGAAGCCCAGAGGGTAGTGCCACAGGCTCCCACATTCACTGGCTAGGAAAGGTCTGCCCAGGCTTTGGAGCATGACCCAGGACCTGTTGGAGACCTGCACTGTCCCAGCCCAGCACTGTAGGCCAGGCAGACACGTGAGTGCTCCTCAGAGCAGACTCAGCACTAGGCTTAGGGCTCATAGGCATCTGACCAGCCTGTTTACCCTGCTCCAAATGCTCTCTTCCCTACCTTCCTGCTTTTAAGGTTTCCTGACATTTTTGTTACTCCAGACTGCTCTCCTGCTTTCCCATTGGATGCACCATGCTCAAGGCTCATTGAAGTTTTGAATCATGACCTGATCCCGAAATGTAGACCTGCCTTGTCCACGATTCCACTCTGGCTTTGGTCCCAGCTTTTTCTGTTGCAAGCCCTGTCTACTTCCATTACTTCTGCATTCCTCCAATTTCAGCTGGTCCACTGAACATCTTTGGTAGCAGGTATAAGTTGCAACATGTTTGCCTGTCTTTTCAGGTCACCAACCTCTGAAGGCATAGTGGAGCACCCTGAGAAACAGTAATGCCACTGAGAGGCTGGTTATAGTCATTCTGCTGACAAAAAATGACACAAGTGGCATAAGAAGCAACATAATGATAGAGAACTGCTTTGTCCCTAACACATGTACATGTTAGTTTTTACAGGGGTGTTCCTTGTGCAAGTGTTATGGAAGTGATATGGAAACCCTTCTTTGTTAAGACTACCTCCAGCTAATATTTCCACATGCAAATCTGCATATTTTACGAGCCCCTTCAGACTATATTTGAGTTGTACCTCTTTCTATTCCTCCTGTCATGTGCTTTGGTGGCACTCTTTGATACCTCTGAGGGAGAGGGATGCCCTGTTTTATACTGCAGTGTTAGAAAATGGGGCTTCACAGTGGGTGTTGGCAAGAATTCCATTTTCAGATGAATATTTTGTGTTGTTGCAGTGATGATGGTGGGTAATTTCTGAAGAGAAGCCGCAGGTCTTACTGCGGGAATTTTTAACTCTCTGCACCATGGTAAAACACTGGTATGCACTGCAGCAGAAAGCTAGCAGAGTTTGTTTAAGGCTCTCAGTAGCATGAAAACTACTGACACTGGTTCAATAGCCACAGGCCTGTCTGAGAGGCTGAGAGATTTCTTAGCAGCAAATGAAACGCTGCAAAAGGAAATGAATGCGCTTTGTGCGTGTACAGGAATGCACATCAAAGGCAGACCAAGGCTGGGTGATAGGCCTTCGCAAATCTAACAGGCTCTGGAGATTGCTAGTATCAATAATATTTAATATCCAGGGTATCTTTCACTCCCAATATTCTGGGAAAGTGACTATCATCACAGCTCTGCTGTGATAACACCTCCCTGAGCTTCTGCGAAAACAGCTGTTTCCTCTTCCCTGGAGTCTGAACATCCTTTACGTGGCACCTACTGAGTCACTTGGCATCTCAGTGTCTCTGGCCAAGCTCAGTGTCTCCCTCCCTCACTCCCCAGCATGGATGTTTTCCCAGGCAGGGCTCTTGTCACTCCGGGGTGCTCTGCTGGGGCACCTTGGGCCACCACTGCACTGCCACCACTGCTCATTGCTGCTCATGGCAGGCGTTTGCTTAGTCTGTACAGAGCTGTCTTTGTCATCAGAGCTGGGGACATCCTCCACACAAACAGCGTGGAAGGAGCTGGGTGGTGGCTGCAGCCTTGTGGGTGAGCTGCTGGCAGGCTCTGCCCAGTGAGGGCTCTCCGAGCGATATCCACAGCCCCATGCAGGTGATGGAATTCCATGAGTTGACTTGAAAGGCATTTCTTATCAGCTCTGGCTTTTGCCAGGCATGCACCTGACAGAGAAAGCCCCTGCTTACACCTTTCAGGACCTAGGCCTTAAAAAATGACACTGACACATGGGCTGATGACTGCAAAGCAAAGAAATGACCAGTACAAGGAGGGGACATAGTAACATGCCCTAGCTTGGGGTATTCAGAGTCCTGCTGGCCCCAGGGCCATCCTCTCCTGCACCATCACAGAGCTCTGGAAAGGCGAGAGACGTTAGCAAGTGACAAACCTACAAGCCCAGCATCCAGGTTGCTCCTAAAATACAAGGTATTTGTCTCTAAATGACTTGTTAGTACAAAATGGTTTACTGATGCTCAAACCCATGTAGCCAGAAGAATGAGCAAACACAGTCACTGCCTAGGGCTTCATATATGTCCCCTTCTCTTTTGCTTCATATTTTAATTAATTAGTTAAAATTATTCATTTAGCTTTCTTTTGGCCTCAGGTCCCCTGATGTAAGCACATAGGAACATGCCCAGTTTCTTGTACATTCACCCAGTCTGCTAGCCCACACTGACAGCCTAACTTACACAGAAATAATAAGTCCCTCTTAGCTGTGCCTCACTTAAAAGAAGTGTCCTGTGCATCATGGAAAAAAAAAAAGGGAGCCCAGCAAAACACTTAACAACTGGGACCTAAGACAATAAACGTAAGGCTCTAAAAATTATACTTGGCAAAAAATCTAATGCAGATAAAATCAATAAGGAAAGGGTAAGAATATATTAACACAAAATATTTCCTGGGGAAATGGAAAAAGTTTCATAAGACTAGATCTTAACATCAACAGAGTTATCCAAAGGGCAAGAAAAAAATCTGTAGCCTTTCAGATGTTGGCCAAAAATGAAAGAAAAACAGGCGCCTTGTCTGTCAGGTCTGGCAGCAGCAGCCAACACCAAAAGGAGCTCAAGAGGGGTGGCAGCTGGAAATCACTCGGCTTCTGAAGCCCCTGTCACTTTGCTGCCTCTAATACTTCTGTGGCCACCAGATCCAGAAGAATGTAATTGCAGCCTGAAGTTCACTGACATCCTTCCAGGTAGGAGAGACAGTGATGGTTCCGAGGAGCTGCACAGCCTTCAGGCCTGCCCACTCATTCAGGTCTTCAGCTGGGGCTCAGAGTATGCTTCTGCTCTCATTTTTTGGTATGTCTTGCTTGGTGCTGCCTTCCTGTTCCTTCTACCTGCTGATGCTCTCCCAGGTTACCTCTGCTGGCAACCCTTTGTTGTGAGACTGAATGTGTGAAAGCAGCACGGCACCAGCTCTGCCAGTCCCCACCTCTTGTTAGTCTGCTCAGCTGGCTGGGACAAGTTATTTCAAAAGTTTTCTTGAGTTTTAACTAAGGTAAAACAAGTCAGTAAATCTTTACTGGCATCACTCTGGTACTACTAGTCCTCCACTGCTTTTCCACAATGACCTGTCTGTGCTGAATGAGCATAGACATGTCACTTTGCTGGGAAGGGACAAGCAGCACAGGTGAGCTCAACTGCACTGCACAGAGATGGGATAAACCCTCTGTGAACCTAATGTGAGGAAATGCCTCGTGGATTCAGCTGTTGCATCACTTCAGCTTTGCCAACCAAAATAAATAATTCAAATGTAGGCATGTAGTTCTGCAGTGAAGGCCTCAGGGTGTGAAATCTTCAAAGAGGCTGTTTCTGGCAGGTGGAGAAACAACCAGCGGTGCGTGCCTATGCTGACTGCCAGTGGCTGGACCGCAGCTCTTTTCACTCGGTGATGGGATTAATGCACCAGAGGGATCTCCCCTGGTCTCCATCTTCCAGCTTCTATTCTTTCTGCTCACTTCTGAGAGCCAGGAATCATGTGCTAGGTCTACACCTCCCTAGAGGATTTTCATGTTAATGTTAGTCCTGAGGAATAGGGAACTGGAAAAGCAGGTTGTGGAAACACATTTCTTGACCATATTCAGCATTATGGAATGGTTCAGGAGTGGTGAGATGGTGCTTGCTTAACTCCTGCTTTTGATACTGACGTCATAACCAGATGTAAGTGGGCAATAAAAGTTGTCATCTTTTTAGCTGCAAGCACATGACACTTCTTCCCCTTGAGCTCATCTGTGGCAGTGTATCTTTTTGCAGCTGTACCCATCACCCATCTCTGGCCCCCAAAGCTGTAAACAGAACAGGCTCAAGCAGTGTCTCTGTTCTGTACAGCCTTTCACTATCAGTGGAGGAACATGCTGTCCAGCAATGAGTTCAAAGAGCTGCTGCTGGTTTGTCTCTAATCTTCTGTTTTTGTTTTGCAATATGCAATCGAAACTAGAAGCATTTTTCCTGCATTAGGGTCCTTAACATGATCATGCTGTCCATCTTGCTGAATGTTTCCTTGGTATTTTACTGCACTAATGGATGCTCATGTACATCATTGTAAACCTTTGGTCACAGGCTGTGGTGCTTCCTTTTTCTGGGCTCTGTCCATATGAGATCACAGAATCACAAAATATTCTGAGCTGGAAGGATGGTTGCCTGCTGTGGCACAGACTTGTAGCTCTGGGACTTTGTCTGGCAACTGAAGCTGCAAATTTCTAAGTCCTCTGTTGAAGACCTAAAGTCAATCAAGAGGGAAGGAGAACTTTTCTGAGTGGGTTAATGGCATTAGCATCACATATAGAGACTGAGCACAAGATCTCTGGTGTCTAGAAGCAGTGGTAACTCTGTGGATTACATTTGTTCCTTGCTCTAGTTTGTATAAGCAATTAGCTAGTTTCAGCTCCCAGTTCTGGCAAATCTGTGGGAAATAACACTAGGAATAAATGTGTTTATATATTTTAAAGTAAAGTCTTCTCAAACTTTTAGAGAGGTGCATTTAGGATTAGCTGCTACACAGAGGGACTGGGAGAGCACCCATCTGCTTGCAGCCAAAACTGGTTGCTCTTTATCAGCCATCTTCCTAATCCCACCTAAATTCCCTCTGTGCTCCTCCTCACGGTGCTTGCCTACCCCAACAGCACAGCTCCCTACAGAGCCATTTTTTGGGTGAATACACATTTCTCTCCGCATTCCCCAGGTGTGGGGGAGTCTGTCCCCCCACACGTGCCAGTGGCTCCAGCCAGCCAGGTGGCACAGCCATCCCAGCCATGGTGCTGGCACACAGCCCTCCCCACCCATCCCCATGCCACCAGGGGCTGCCTTACCTTTATCCCCATTAACAGGCACAGCAGTAGCTACGTGTGCTGGATACAGCCTCGTACATTTGTTCGTGCGAGCAGGGCTGATGAACTCTCCTTCAAAACGTGGATTAAGGACACACTTCCCCCCCTTGAAAAGCAGCTGTTCTGTGGTATTTGTTCTATAAACCCTGATAAAAATCTTGTTCTTACTTTTTGAGTTTATATTTACAAAAGGGTGGAAAAAGAGGCGTAATGACAGTTTAATTAATGTATGCCATTAATCCTGGAGATAATCAAAAGCCTGATAAGTCTCTAATCTTGTAAAAAAGAATTAGAAAGCACGGAAACATCTTTTGCTCTCTGTAAACCTTGTAATGAGATGCTGCGTGCTTGGAGGAGGAGCCATAGAAAGGAGCAGTGCCAGAGGACATGTTCTCAGCAGATTTCATCACTGGACTTCTTGTGTGATATTGTCCTTGGCAAAAACTGGAGTCCAAAGCCATCAATGTTGTTTTCAAAATTTGTCCTTCTCCTATCAATGTATAAAGTTATTCTAAGAATTTGTGGATATAAAGTAGGAGAGCTTTTGCTTCTCCACTATTTTCTTGTAACTATCATGTATTTAAAGCACTACTTCAGTTTCAATGCTTGCAGACCTTACTAATTTCTTCCTAGTTAATCCTGCAGGTGTGAAAATCATGCCAATATACAATATCTATTATTCAAGCATTAAAAAATGTATAGAAGGCAATATTTCCAAGGTGTTTAAAAAAGTAATTATGTGGCCAACTTCAGAGAACTATTTTTTTTTGAAGTCTGTACAAAATTCTTGTTTCAATTCTGTCTGTAGCTTTTCACTTTTATGTGTAAAGTGCAGTTTATGTGTTGTCAGCCACCAATAAGTGTCAATGAAACAACTTTGGAGGATGCAGTGACTAACAGACCTTGTCCAGATTTTGAGGAGCTCAAAAGGAAGTGCTCATTCTTGAACTCAGAGCAAAAGTGTTACATACAAAGGCAAAATGTCCTAATGTCTGCCACTCCTGCAGGGAGCTGGGAACCAGCTGGAGCTGGTGGGAAGCATGGTGGGAAGTAATAATAATAAGTACTGCTTCTCTTCCTCTCCAGAGACCCAAAGAAAACTGAATTTGTCCTCTGGAAAGGAGGCTGGGGGCAGCAGTCTGCGGTGGTGGTGGGGGGGTTAAGGCTGAGTGAGAACTTTTGTCTGGCTCCCAAAAAGGACTGAACCAATGAAGGAGCCAGAGCAGGACTGGGTTAAATAAACCCTAGAGGGTTGAGGGAGAAGTTCTGGCAGGCAGGCAGGAGGAGGGTGAAGAAAATGAGAATATT
This sequence comes from Aleadryas rufinucha, assembly GCA_013397815.1. NCBI lineage: Eukaryota > Metazoa > Chordata > Aves > Passeriformes > Aleadryas > Aleadryas rufinucha. The sequence continues at coordinate 111,235 of VZTH01006354.1, read as the reverse complement.
TGTCTTAGGGTTGGAAATCAGGTTTCTTTCCTTTTTCTTTCTTCTACTTTTTTCCTTTTTAAAAAAATTTTGTTTAAGGTTGAACAGTACAAGAAGCACTAAGAAGCAGTGGTTGCCCAGGCACAGGTTAGCCAGCAGCTGCCCTTGCAAGCATGAACATCCCAAGCCCCTTGAGCTCAGGGGTCTTCTGGCAAGTGGGCTGGGGAGGGGGGCAGAGGTGGGGTGAGGCAGTCAGGGTGCTGCAGGCCCTGGCTGTGCTCTGATGCAGGCAGAGGCATGGGGTGCCATGGGGCCATTGCAGCAGCAAGGGCGAATGTGCTCAGCCCCTGGGGTTGTCACCCCAGGGCAGATGCCAGAGACGGAGCACCCTAAGGTGTTTTTCCTTCAGACTCTCCTACCCCACGTGAACAACATTTAGTAAATACCTTCAGGAGGGCTGATTCCCAATGCACTGAGACTGAAAGGCTTCAAGACTGAAAGTGTGTTTAAGACCCTGAGGACAGGGAACTTTTTTGCCTGTCTGAGGAGCTCTGCTTTCTACCAGTCTATGGGCAGCTGGGAGAGGGTGCAGTGAATTATCCCATGAGACACCAGAAACAGAGGCAATGTTAGGCTGGGGACAGGGACAAGGTTCTGGTGTCAAACCAGCCCTGAATGTAGGTAAATGAGGAAAGAAAATTTTTGACCCTTCTCCTGAAAAGAAATTGTTCAAAATAGGAGATGCACTTGAGTAAACTTAGCAAACAGAAAGATAGGTCAGGGAGATAGAACAAAGTGGAACTTCTGCACATTTTCTCCGTCTTCAGATAAAGCCGTGTTGGTATACACAAGTACAACAACTCCTGAACTTTGGCTCCTTTATTTATAAAACAATATACTAATCTTAATCCCTGGACACACTGACGTAACTGAATGTCATACTTTCCAAATATAATGGATTGCATTCCCATCATAAAATAAATACATTCCAGCAGTGAGCCCCCCAGCAAATAACAGAGCTCCAACAGCTGGGGAAGCTGGGGCAAGAGGTTCAACAATTGGGTTTTGTTGCTGAAACCCAAAAGCCAAGTTTTTGCTGGCAGCATTCTAGGAAAACCTATTATAAATGCAATGCTACCAAAAAAGTGCTCTTTTCTTTCTAGTTCTGTGCTGCATGCAAAAACCATTAAAAAAATCTTGGGTAAACAAATATACTCTTTTCCATATGACCTTTTCTTGAATGTTTTCAAAAGTATATTGTCTTTTTGGTTTAACACAATATTTGTCAGCTTTTATTTATAGCTTAAAAGAAAAGCTTTCCTCAAACTGTTGCCAAAAATGCCCTTCTATAGGCATGCTGTCAGGAGAAAGGCTTTCTTTCTCTGAGTGTCACCCTGGGTTCAAATGCATTTTACTGTAACTAGGATAGAAGTGGCTCCAGCAATCGTTGCATCTTGAATCAGCTGGACACATATCACTCTGGCCAAAGAGCCATTTTTAATCTGTATTATGTGAAAGTAATGGTTAAATACAATAGATAACCAAGCAGCAATGCACTCTCACCTTTTTTATTTATTTTATAAAATAAGCAGGCACTAAAACCTTTAAAGAACATTTTTATTCTTTTCTAATATGCAGGGGGCAAGAACAATATTTGCAGCAGTATGATAAAACAGAATATTACCCAACTCCACATGACTCAGCATGGGGTTTTTAAACTTGGAAATTGTAATGAAAGGCCATGGTGCTTCACAAACTGGTTCTACTCTGTGGGATATCAAAAACAAAAAATTGAAATGTCACATTGCTAGTACAAATTCAACATAATGAAAGCAGGGCAGATTACAGATTGCAATAAGTTTGGAACCTCCTTTGCTAAGAGTCAGAGATTCCTACAATTTCATGGGTTATCTTCAAATGTAGCAGAGGACTTTATTCCTCAATCTGCTATTCAGTGAGTTACTGAGTTGGAAAGATACAAATATGTGCAGGTCAACAAAATGTAGTCCTCTGTAAAGTCCATATTGACTTCAGCTGTCAAATGAAGAAGACTGGTCCCATGTGTAGATCCCTGTAGGAGCTCAGCGTTTGGTGTGGTCATGAGTTAACACTTCAGTCAAAGCTGACATGCTTATTAATAGCTGCTGCTGAAGGTTACATATGTTTCATGCTTTGTGACTAAATAGTATTATGTACAAAAGTGAGGCCAAACCCCTGGGAGTCTGCTTTTGCATGTTTTTATCCTCAGTTTGTGATAGTACACATTTGGGCTTTGGAAGCTTTAAAGTTCACTCATTCACAACCCAAAGGGCAGTTTTGTCTCTTGATGAAACAGTTGTTAAGCCAGTCTGTCGAGTTCAGCCTTATCTTTTGCATCTTTGTGATCGCTCTTTTCATTTTTCTCTTTGTATTTCATGTGGCAAAACACAGCCCCTAAAATGGCACCTGAAAAACAGAGGATGTTTGTCTGTAAAGGGAAGAGAAAACTTACTGAAAAGGTGTTCCAGCAAAGACCATGACACTGCACTGTAATATCCACAGTGCTTTACCTCTTGAACAGAAGCAAACAGCTTTGAGGAATGACCATGCAGCATTGGACCAAGAGCATGGACCCGAGGCACTGCCAGGCAGGATCGGATGCCGTGGGGCTCAGTGGCCTTCCCCCAAAGGAGAACTTTTCCTCTAGGATCTGACCAGAGGCAAAGTTTTTTATTTTAGCCCCCCTCCCTTTAAGCAATGATTTGTCATGTTTGTCTTGAGATGTAGTCCTTCTTTTATATATATATATATTATGTATAGCTTGGTCTTCTAAAATCACAATGAGCTTGTTACACTGTAGATAAATTTATTTCATCTTTATCAGTGTTAGAATTAATATGAATAATATAAACCTACAAAGCTGAAATAGGTGAATAAAATGATAACTATAAGCTACAGGTACAAATATCATAAGTAGGAAGCTTCACTATTTTCACTATAATCTGGATGCCCAAGACAAAGCTCAAATCCCCTGACAAGCAAAGGGCAGTAAGTAGCAATGAAGTGACAATATCCTCAAGTTCAGCAGTTTCTTCTCTCCTAGCTGGTAGTTGTGCCATTGGATGTTTTTCTTATGACCAAAAACTTAGAAGTTTGCAGCCATCATGATACACAAACATGGGATCTCCCCTCTTTCACTCATTCTGCAACATGCATGACAAATCTTCACCCAACAAGTGAATTAGTGTCAGAAATGCAGCAGCACCATCATATCTCAGAGATCTGGCTTCAAATCAACCAAGAAGACGTGACTCACCAATGATGAGCAGGACCCCAACTAGAATCCCAATTGCCTGCCCAGGGGTTGGCCAGGAGTGCTCACGGTCTACTTCGATAAAACATGAATTTTCACTGGAACACTTGCAGATGCTTACTGCAAAAGGAAATGCCGTGAGGTTAATGAGAAGTTTAGTAGTCACATTTGGTTATTTATAAATGTAACTGCTATCTTGAAATTAATAGTTCTGTGCATAGAGTACCTTTAAGATTCACTTTGTTTTCCAAAGGAGGAGCTCCACTGTCTTTAAGTATTATTGGAACATTATATTCCTTCTCTTCAAAGTTAGAATGTTTCGGGGACAGGTAAGCGTGAGTAGCTGTAAGTAGGAAATGGGACATTCATGTCAGCAAAAGAAAGAAATTGAGTTCAACATTCAGACCAGCTGTAAATGTTCTTTTTTTAAAAGCTGCTTTGCACATGATAGTAATTCCTGTTTTCCTCTATGTCTTCCAAGATTTCATTGGTTTGCAGACATTAAGTAAAAAGGGAATATCTAGAAGCCTAGTCTGGCCTTCAGCATAATATGACTATAGAATTTCCTTCCTAATTTCTACACCAAGCCAAATCTGATCTTGGGTAGTGCTACACTGATAGCATCACATCTAGACCAGGAATAGTTCCCCACACTCATAGAGACCATAACCAGCTTAAATTGTTCCCAAGGAAATGTAGTAGGACACACCATCCTTCTAGTGAACTTACACTGTCACATCTAAGACTCTTTAAAAACTGGAAAAGGTAATAATAGCCATTGGAATCAGATCAAAGGTCTGTTGATGTAAGTATCTTGTCTCCAGAATAAATGGAGATTACAATGAAAAAGCAAGCATGTATTTTATTTTCTCCTAATGCCTTCTCACCCTTCAAACATTTTCAGCTCAGGGACTTCTTGAGCAAGATGTAATTTCTTGCTTTGAACTTGTAGAAAATTTCTGCATAGACAACACCCTGTGACAGCAAGTTCCCAAGTCAACTACCTCCTCATTCTATCTGCACTGGAAATAAGTCCACAAGCTTCACTTGAGGGTCCCAGGTTTGTGTACTGGAAGAGAGAGCAAAGGATGAACCTTTGGCCAGTCTGACCATAGCATTCATAATTTTGTATCTCTCTATTGTATTTTTTCTCTACCGTCTTCCAAGATAAAAAGTAGTAGTTTACTTTGCTGCTACACTTTCTTATATCAGGCTACTCTATGACTGATTATTCTTGTCACCCTGTGTAAACCTCTTTCCAGTTATACTGCATTTTTATGGAGATAGAGAGACTGGACTTCAAAATGTGAACAAATTACAGATTTATACAGGAGCAAAATGATGTCCTCAGATTTCTTCTCTGGTTGTTTCCTGGTAATTATCAATATTTGATCTACTTTTCTGAACAATGCTGATAAATTGATCTCACAGTTCCATGGAGCTGCTTACAGGTCTCCTTCCTGACTCATAATGGCCAGCTCAGCACCCATGATTTCAAAAGTGAATTTTGGAGTCTGGGGGTCACTAGCACCTGCCAATTTTATTGTACAACCAACTCAGTCTTGGAAGAATGTTCTGAAACTCTTCACACTTGGTTCCTACTCAAATAACTTTGCATCATGAGTAAACTTTGCCTCCTCATTGCACACCCATCTGTATTGAGTTATGCAGATCCCAGCAAAAAATTTTGGAAAACCACACGAGAACTCCCTTCACTGCAAGAGTTGACCGTTTACTTCAAATCCTGAATTTTAAATTATTATTTATTCTTTCATAACTTTAAAATTGTAGCAACCCAGCTTTCTCTAGTGGGATGGTTCATCAAACATATTTTATTAATTCAGACAGGCTCTATCAGCCAAGCACTTATTCATGTGCTTACTGTCCCCTTCAAAGAGCTCCATTCAGTTTATGAGGCAGGACTTCCTTTTGCACATGAAATGTCAGAAACGTACAATTTGAAAACTGCTCTATTTCTTTTCCAGCAGTGATTTATGTTCGTTAAACACGCATTTCATTCTCACATGCTTCTTCTTCAAAAATACTCATGAAATTATAGCCTGCAACATACTGTGTTTTATGTCTTGCAAAAAATAATTAATTACTTTGGTGTTCTCAACAACCTAAATTTTTTTTTACATGGAACACTGGATATGTAATAATAAGAGTGAAAAGGAATTCCATAGTTCTTCTTATTTACCAGAGTACCAAGTGAGTCCCATATCATTGTAAGAATGGTTGTATTAACTTACCATTGAATTTTGAGATTGCCCAATTATTTTTTGTATTCATCTCATCCGCAAGGGAAAAAGTAAATTTTGGATAAAACAAGTGTTCATCAGCATCAGTAGCTTGAATGAGAGTTCTCTCTCCTCCACTGACCGGGTAGCAGAAGAAAGCAGGATAATCCATAGCTAATTGTGGAGGGTTGTCATTCACATCACGTAAGTGTAGAGTCAAGAACGCTTTGGATTTCTGAGCTACATTATCTGTCGAGTTTAACAGAATGCAAAGTTATATGCATATCTTGGATTCACACTCTGGGCTGTTGCATTTGCAGCTATCATGGAGGTACACCATCAGGTAGGCAGTGAGAGGTGGTGTTCTGTCTCAGGAAGTCCTGAGAGATTTGTGGTAGCTGCCACTACTTTTTAACAGCATGATTTATTTACCACCAGTTCTTGCTAACTACAGAACATTAGCAAGGGAAAGGAGGCAGATCGTGTATAGTATCTGTCACATCCTTCATTTCTGACAACCAGCCACATCCAAAGTGACCGGTGCTCTTTGGAGCACTCTTAAGCATGAAATCCCTTGAGCTTCCCACCCCTCTTCTACATACAGGAAATGCAAGTCCAAATTGAAAGATTCTAATGGCTGGAACTAGAAGTCCTAATATATTTCAGACTTGATAGAGTATTAGTTGTAATTATAATAAAATGAAATTCTGTAGAAGGTTATAAACTACCCTCCAGATGTGTTTTCAGGAAGCCTAACCATACGTAGGAGAAAAGCTAAAATCTTCATAGCTGTAGAGAAAAAAGTGGCAGAAAATATTAATATTGAAAACAGTGAAGAAATTCTAATCTCTATATGTCAGTGTGGCTCAAGCAAATATAAGACTATAGCCAACTTCATGAAAGCTGTTTTAAGCCTTGTTATCTACAGCATCAAGATTTCTTCAAGAAATTTAATATCTTAAGAAATATATATGTCTAAGGATACATCACAGGATGTATATCCAAGATTACATGTTCCAGTACTTTTAATGAGTTTAGTCATGGTAAGTATGATAATTCCTCATAAAAGAGTATGGACAGGGGATTCCTCCATGTGTGTATTTGGTTGTTTCATCACTTACTTAGCTCTGATGCAAAAACCTCTATTGAGTATATTTCTTCTTGTTCTCGATCCAAACGGGAAGCAGTGTATACCTGCCCAGTGGCTGAATCAATTCTCAGCCAGTTTCTCACATCACCTTCCAAGGAGTATCTTTGGAAAGAAATAGGGGGGAAAAAAATCACATATACTGTTCCAAATCGGGAAAAAATTCTGACAAAGCAAATACTTCTTTGTCGATTTTATGCAAGCAGCTTGATTACAGTTGTACTCAAAGAGAAGGTTCTTGGAAGAGTTGCAGTACTACATACTACAGCCAGCCAGGAGAGATAGGCAGAGGAAGAGAGGCCAAAATCTGAGTCCAGAGTAAGAGGGAGAGCAGAACTACAGAAATGCCACTGCTACTCCAGCCTGTGTATTTGCAATTACACTTTCCTTCTAAAGGAGAACCTGGGATGGCACTAAGCTTTTAGTCTAAAACGGTCCTTTGTCCAAAACCCATGTCCGCCTCAGCCCAACACAACTCCCACATCTTGGTTTTGATGGGGGCACAAGCCAAAGACTCAGGGACAGAGGGCCCAGTGCAGCCAGGCACCCCATTGTGCATCAAGAAGGGGCCAGGACCTGAAGGTGAACTATGGGGAATATCTTCTGCCAGTCTGAAGCAGCCTGAGAGCTACCACTGGGGTAGCCTTGGAAAAGAGAGTGCTTTAAGCATCACCACAGATTTGCTTTTATATCACTGTTTAAAAAATCACCAAGGTCTCTGGGTATTTACTCATACAAATTTAACCATGAACATATGACCCAGTTAAAGCACAGGCACTTGCTTGGGTAGAAGTGGCTCAACCTTCTCATTCAATGTTTTTGTTCTTTCAGTACCCTTTACACTAGAAACAGTATCCTTGTACATCTTCTATTTTTTATACTTTTTATTTTATGCCCTTTAACCTATTTTTAGCAGAAATGTGGTTTATGTATATCTGAATTCCTGTCATCTGTCTCTGTCACCATCCCCCAGAGCTTCTGGGCTATGTGGCTCACTTTCAAACTGGTTTGACAGAAGGCCAAACATGATAAGTTCCCAAAAGTTAGGGACAAGTAGAAAGCCACATGAGAAATCTCTGGGAACAAGAATCCACAGGAGGCCTAAGAGTCATATTGCACAACTCCATTAACCACTTGGTGTTTTGCTGAATTTTAATTAAATTTCAAGAACTGTTTGTTTTGAGTTGGTCTGTACAGCATTCCAGCTGGGAATTGTACAGCAACAGTCACAAATAATTCTTCTAGCTGACTCTACTGTGTAAGGTAAATTTACACCATGCTACACAGTTCAGGAGTTGTCTTGCACAGAGCTTTGCATCCACAATAGAAAGAGGTGTGTCATCTCTGACAGCTAGGAAAGAAAATGAATTAATTTTCAATTGTAGACTTGAGGTTGTGTATTTTGGTGGAGAAAAAGTTGAGGTTGTGTATTTTGGTGGTTTCCCACACGACATGAAAAGCAGCTACTCTCCTGCTGGTTCAGGGGTACCTAGTATATGCTTCATTTTTTGTTAAAGGCATTATGGATATGGAAACCTTGTTATTCCCAGACCAGCTCTACCTTTTTCCTGGAGATATAAATTAGCCTTCTTCCCTGTTTCAAGGCTGATGTTTGTCGCAGCACAGAGAGAAATCGGGTCAGAAAAGCACTGCCTAGCAGTCTTCTGCAGGCTGCAGAGAGCAGGTTGCTGGCCACCACCCCACCACACATCCACCTTCTACTAGGAGATAAGACTTCTGTAACAAAGGTATTTTCCCATGAGCAAAGTATTGGGCATATTTTCCTTGCACCTCCTTTAGAACAATTTTTGAAGCCCTAAATTCAATTCATTAGTCATAGTCACTCTTTTTTACCGTACAGAATCCCCTTCAGGATCATAGGCCTCCACCGTCATGACCAAGGTGTTGACAGAAACGTTTTCAGACACTTCTGTTTTGTAAACTGGCTCCAGGAAAACAGGTGGCTCATCCACATTTGTTACAAAAACTTTAAACATGGTAAGAGAGCTTGAGTTGTACTGCACGTTTGGCACCAGCGGTTCGGGGTTTGTGGCGTTGATCACCAGGTTGTACACAGGCGTTGTTTCAAAATCAAGAGCCTGGATGAATTAGAAAAAAAAGGTTCTTGAAGCAAAGGCCCTGCTGCTGTGGAGAGCTCGAATGAGAAACCACAAAGTCCCCTCCTTCTCAAAGAGGAGATTGCATCCCAGACACAGGCAAAATAAGGGAGAGCTGTCAGGAGAAAATGACACTCGGAATGGTCAATTTAAATGAAACCATATGCCTGTTTAGAGGCCTCCTCAGCAACTGCATTCTCTAATAATGTTGCCACCTGCCTGACTAAGTTCAAGAACAATATCCTGTTTACAGAAATACTATTTATACCTCTGTATGAGAAGGCCTCAAATGACCTCCGGGTGCCAAAAGTCATGCAAGGGTTGTTACACCAGAGTTTCTCACAATTGCCTCCTTGGGAAAAAATTAGGCTGAGGCTAATCCTGAAGACGGTCCACCAAACGCTGCCTCTGCCTGTGCTTGGCCTGGTGGCAGCACACGAGCTGGATGCACACAATATGGCACCCCTTGGAAAATGAGTGATAGGTTTTCTGGACCCAAAGTCTAAGCACCTTCGAGAAGGCTAATTTCAAAGGGAGAGCAATTTTGCTCTTGAAATTCATGGATGCAGCAAAAAGCGTTCCTTATATTCCTATCTCCAGCATTCAGCATGTGGGCTGTATCACCCACTGCAGCACACACTGTCCTTGGCTTTGTCACAGTAATGTTTCCCTCAGCAGGAACAAACTGCATCTCCATGCTGACATTGAGACATGCTGGCTGCACTTGCACCTTGCTGTGCAAAGGCCACTAATGGCCAGAGCAACTGCAGGGCCGAGAATCTGCCCCATCACAAACCACCACTATAACCACAGCCCATCATTAGCTGGCTTTCTCTTGTCCAGAAATGCTGCTGCAAAAGCACTCAAATAATGTCTTTTTTTTTTTGTCTTTATGGTGCATAAAAACCTACTTCATTGGCCAGAGCCTACTCTTCTGGAGAAGGAGCTAGCAGCAGAGCCAGTGGAAGGAGCTAGTGGTGATGGCGGGTGGTAAAGGCACAGCAAAGGCAGGAGGATGGGTGTGTGTGAGCACTGCACAGGCACAGAGCCTGAGTCCAAAAGTGGAGCCTCCCGCAGTCTGCACCATGCTTAGGGTGTCCCCATCCCACCAGCAGCCAACACCCTCCCCACAAATCATCACCAGGGCAGATACTGTGTATGACAAACAAGTAACACTAAAGGAGAAGAATAAAATCCATCTATTCACCTTGTTAATCTTGACAAACCCTCGGTTTGTTTCAGAGTCTGTCTCTATGATGAACATGTTGTTTGGATCTCCTTCCTCCACTTGGTAAACGATGAGGGAGCTCCCTGTGGCAGGCTCATCTCCATCAGTAGCTTGAATTTCTAATATCACAGTTCCTATTGGGATATTTTCTGCCACAGTCACACTCTTATACTAAAGAGAGAGAGGTCATTGAAACATGACATACCAAGCACCATTTGTGGATAAAAACTTCAGCACAACCACAAGCTTGCAACCCTCATACAGGGATGTATTTTGACCCACAGCAGCCACATGAGGGAGGGAAGCTTTTTAGCCACACGTTTATCACAGGTGATGAGATCTATGTCAGTGCCACTAGTATAGCACCAGTCTTAAAGCTTTACCTCCTCTGTCAAAACCATCCCATGATCATGCAGCAGGGATAGTACAGCTCGTCTGTGCCCTGTGAGCACCCTGGCCACTCATTGGTAAATATTTGATTGCTTCATGCACCATGGGCTGTTGCCACATTGGCATCCCAGCTCTGCTGACTCTCTGATATGTGCCCTCGCCCAGAAACCTCACCTTGAGATCAGGTCCTGGACCAAGGCCTTGAGGTGAGATGGTGTAAAACCTGCTATGCAGGCACCTTGTCTGCAAGTGACAGTGCTGCCATTGCCATCAACAGAGAGCTGGGCAATGCAGTCTGCAAAGCCCAAAAACCAACACAGCTTCCCTGAAAGGACACCTATGCCTGGTGGGCCAGACAGCTCTCCTGAGCCCACCACCTACATGGCCTGCAGGAATGGAGGGAGCTGGGACACCTCTGTGTAGGTACTTCAACCACTCCCGTGTCTGCCAGGAGGCTTGGGCCATCAGGCAGAAGTCACAAAATGCCTGCAAGTCTCTGCCAGATGCCAGCACCTCCACCAGAGGAAAAGGCAAGAGCCTGACACCCATCCCGGAACCAGGTATGTTTTGGGGCATGGATCACTGGACCACTGTTTCTGGTCAAACCACATAGGGCTTTTGATTCCCATTCACCTTCTGGCTGTTTTGGATACACCAGTGCTGTGTTTGGAAAGGTACTTGGGAGATGCCAGCTTTCTTCCATTTAGCTGTTTGATTTATTTTAAAACCTTTTCTTCCCCTTTTCCCTTCAGAACTTGCATTTCTGGAATAAACTGCTTTAATAGAATAAATTCTTTCTGTACACATAGTTTTCCACTGAGGAAATTACCTTAAATTTCATAATTAGCTGTTAGTCTGTCCCATTGCTCACTGTCTAGATAGAGCTTATATGCAGGCTTGCAGCAATATTTTGCCTTTATTTTCACTAGTAGTTACTCTGTTACTTGTTCTGTAAATGGCTAGTTTCCCATTGACATTCTATAGACATTGAAGGCATGCTCAAACACTCGACAAAAGTTATTGGAACACCCAAAATGTTGTTAAAAATACTCACATCTGATTTTTCGAAGATGGGAATTTGATCATTGATGTCAATGACATGTACTTCCACGTCACAGATTGTTTGGAATGCTGCATGGAAAGGGACAAACAACGTCACACCAGCCCTTCTGCCGAAAATAACTTTCCTCCAGAAGGGTTCACTGTGATCAAAAGTGAGCACTGCCAGATTGCCCAATCTAAGCACTAAGTTGAGAGAAGCACTTGTCTCAGATATCTCTTAGTCAGTGACAACCTCACTCTCTATCTTACCATCGATCTTCCCAATTTCTTCAGCACTGTCCCATCCTGTTTCATTTGCCTCACTTTTTAAAACCATATCCATTTACCAGGATGATGATAGCTATGAACTGTTAGCCATCTCAGTATCACTTTTTCATGTCAAAAAGTAAGCCCTGGGTTGTTATGCTACCTTGTCCTCTTGGTGTGTCATCAGGCAGCACCCTCAGTTTTTTAAACCCAGACTTAAACTTCAGATCCATGCAAATCTAACCACTACCTGAGCAGGGGCACCCATAGCAATGGCAGGTTGTGATTTTAAAAGCATAATATATCTGGTCTTGTGCTATCCATATATAGAGGGATTTTAGTGTTTTATGAACATACTTCATGAGCTGAAAGTTAAGGAAAATTCCAAACAACATTGTTTGGATGGAATTCAAATAAACATCCAAAACAAATCACCAGCTTCTCCCACTGCAAGGTTTCCCATCATCTGCCTAAATGATGCTATTTCATTTACAGACATGTCACACTTCTTTCTTTACATGCCAGTTCCTTCGTGCACAAGTTTTGCCTAACTGTAGGGACTCCAGCACAAAGCTTTAAGCTTTGGTATGGAATTTGATTTCTTTTCCATTCAGTGAATCACAAAGGACTTCTGGAAATTTACATAAGGGACAAGATTATTTTTGAAGTTTAATTTCAGCTTAATTTTCTCTTAATGTTTTAAAATATTATCTGGACTGTCTGAGCAGCTGTGTTTAATTTCTTGATTTTTTTTTTCAATAAAGTCCCTTTGAAAGATCTGGGGGAAAACCACAATCATGATCTCTTCATTTTTTCCTCCCTGTGGAAGGAAATCTCTTACTGAAGTACTTGTTAACAACCTTCCCAGTTTAGCCACACTCTGTCCTAGAGCTGGTTTCCTTCCATGCTTGCATTATGAATCATGATTAATCTCCCTGCATCTCAAGAACAGGGCGAGTACCATGGCAGAGCAAGACAGCTCTCAGTGCTACTGCCTGTTCAGTAAATCCTCCTTGTCTCCCCACATCCCTTGGACACTGAACACAAGTGATGCCAGTGTGAACAGAGTTATTCCAATGTATAACAGCAGGCATTACATACCTGGATCTGACACCAGGACCTTCAAGAAATACTTGGCTGAATCACGCTTGCTTAAGGAACGGCCAGCTAAGTGCAAATTCCCAGTGTCTTGCTGAATATAGAAGAGATTCTTTGTGGGATATTCAGGTTTCTGACTTTGGATTTTGAACTGCAGACGAGAGTTAAGGGTGTTCTCCTTATCCATGTCCGTAGCAAGCACGGTGCCAATATTACTTCCTGTAGCAGAGTAGAGGTCAGACAAATAATTCAGTGTCCCTGTTTCTCCACAGACGTACACAGTGACAACAGCAATACCAGTGCAAAGAGTAGAGGGTCAATAAAAGTAAAGCTCCATGGAAAAAACACTGCAATGGACACAATCGTTTCACTTCTGGGAGTTTTTCCTTTAGTATCCCAATGTACTGTTTTGGGGTCAGGGCAGTCCAAAAGACTGTAACAGCAGAAACAGTCCTGAAACCAAATTAACTGATGTCGAGGTTTGGACAGATTTTGGTAATAGTCCATTGAAGTCAAAGGCATTATGCTGGAGGAGCAGCTGGCTGAGGGAAAATGTGCTCATACCACTCTAAAACCAGTATTTTTTTGTATTGGTAATAAAAGGGGAGTTTTTCTTTACACTGTCTAAGCAGTTATTCAAAACTGTTGTTGTGGGAAAATGCAGTTTTATGTTTTAAATGAAACAGCATTTTTAAAGTAGGTGTTTAGAGTCTGTCCTTCTCAGGTTATTGAAATCCTTTCCACATGAATTATTGAAGGCAAAACAGGAGGGCTATTTGCACAGGAAAACATTTCTCTAGGGCAGCCACATTTTAGTCTTTGGGATCAGAATTTCTAGCTTTATTCAGACACAGCTGGAAACAACAACAGGACTGCAAGGAGGTGTATAAATTAACAGAAGCTCTTTTCTTACCTCCCATTTCATTTTCTTGAACTTCAATTACGGTGAGGTTCTGCTGGCACACAGGGGGATTGTCATTGATGTCTTCCACAATAACGTGAATTTGCAAAGGCTTATCCACCAGTTCTCCCTTGTTATCTTTTGAGACCACGAAGAACGTATACTGCAACAAGAATATAACTATTAGATGGTTTGAATGTCCACTGTGACAATATTTTGCATTTAAGTATGCAGCAATGGGAATATGAAATATCCTCTCATGAGTTTGTTCAGTATTTTCACTATGTTTAAATCAGAACTCTTCCATCACTCCTTAGTTTCTGAGGCCTGAGTTCTCGGAAGATTTTGAAACTCCTTAATACTTCACTTCACTGTAGCGTTACTCTTGCAAAAATTCAGGACAACCAGGAGTATCTCATTTTTGCCATTTTGCAAAGTCACCTCTCGCATATGGAGACAGAATTTATCCAGCATATCTGATCTCTGACCTAAGCTGTGCTCAAATTTCCTTCAAGAACAAAAGGCAAGAGAGGGTTTTCTGTCTAAAAGACCCCTAGGTGGGTAGCTTCAAGGTAACTTTACAGTTGCAACTCCAAGTTAAAGTCTGCTTCTGGTGTGTAGAGATACCTGAGGTCCTTGAGGTCTGAAGTAGATCTGAAACATCCAGATCTCTTGCACTCCACAAATCCCACCGCCTACCTCTTACTTGTGCACCTACAACCCTGCCATAGCTGCTCCGTGTTGCACGTTGTACGTATGCTGTGGGAAGTGATTGCTACTGCCAGACCCACTGTAGGGTAAGAACCTGAAGGCTGCTTACAGTATAGTAGGTGGATGAACTTTCACATCTATCACATCATTTCCAACCAAAAGTGACAAGAAACAAAGCTCTTATTTATTTTCCCCTTCCCCATCCCCCTTCCTTTCTATTGAGCTTTCTCATATTTACTCCTGCACCAATAATTAGCTTCCTGCTATGATGTCTGCCATCAGTGAGGTTTTATATGTTTACTTACAGTATCCTTTTCTTCCCTGTCCAATGGTTCAGTCACATAAATATCCCCATTCTCACTGATGGAAAATGGGAGCCTCGGCAGCTTTTCTTTTTCAAAAATGCCATAAATTGCATCTGGTTCATTTGACTGCACCTAAAAAAACCCCAAAAAATAAGTCAGCAAAGGAAGTCAGAAGTGTAGACTGAGATTTAACAGGGATCATTTCTGGACCACAAACAGAAACAATCACATTCCTGTTAGCTTCATAAACCAGAAACTTAAGAGTTTGGCAAGCTCTTGGGGTGAACTGCAGAAAATCAGACTGATAATCTACCCCTGCTCTCTGAATTGTGTGGTGAAGCCACTTTACCTCAGTTTCTCCATCTGTCTGGATGGGCTACAACACATCTTTTTATAAAAGGGTTTTGTGATATGGAGATAAATAGTGATTATGGGGAAAAAAGCATTATTTGCATTTTAATATCTTGATACTAATTATTTCTATCTCCTTGCACTGTCTGTTCCTGCCTGTTGTTTTGTTTTATGTAATTCAGAGAAGTGGAACAATAAAATGACACTAAATTGAGAGGAGCTGTCAGCTCCCTCCAGGACAGAGAGGACCTGCAGAAAGACCTTGATAAATTATAGAAATGGGCAATCACCAACGGTATTAGAGTTTAACAAAGGCAAGTGCCGGATTCTGCACTTTGGATGTACAGACTGGGGAACGAGAGGCTGGAGAGCAGCACCACAGAAAGGGACCTGGGAGTCCTGGTTGATGGCAAGCGGAATATGAGTCAGCAGTGCCCTGGCAGCCAGGAGGGCCAACCCTGTCCTGGGGGCATCAGGCACAGCATCGCCAGCCGGGCAAGGGAGGGGATTGTCCCGCTCTGCTCTGCACTGGGGCGGCCTCACCTCGAGTATTGTGTGAAGTTTTGGGCACAACAATATAAGACAGCAAGCTATTAGAGAGTGTCCAAAGGAGGGCCCCAAGGATGGTGAAGGGTTTGGAGGGGAAGCCTTAGTAAGGAGCAGCTGAGGACACTTGATTTGTTCAGCGTGCAGGAGACTGAGAGGAGACCTCAACATCCTCATGAGGGGAGGCAGAGGGGTGGGCACTGATCTCTTCACTTTCATGACCAGTAACAGGACTTGAGGAAGCTCAGTTGGGGGAGGTCTATATTAGATATAAAGAAAAGTTTTTTCAGCCAGAGGGTTGCTGGGCATTGGAACAGGCTCCCTAGGGAAGTGGTCACAGCACCGAGCCTTCACGAATTCAAGAAGCATTTGGACAATGCTCTCAGGTGCAGGGTGTGACTCTTGGGGTGTCCTGCACAGGGCCAGGAGTTGGTCTCAATGATCCTGATGAGTGTCTTCCAATACAGCATATTCTATGATTCTGTGATTCAGTGAAAACAAATACCTGGTACCTATCTGTACATAGATGCATGCACACTCTTTACATTCATCAAAGCTTGTGATGCAGCATCTTTTCTGGGGTGCTGCACATTTAAAATGAAGTTAAGTACACAGACAGTCAAATTAATGAAGGAGCCAGTATTAATGAAGGAGTCAGTATTAATGTTTATGTTCTATACAGCAGCAACTGCATTTCATTTTCCCCTAGGCAGAATCAACGTGCCATTGGCTACCACACTAAATTTATATACAAGTGACCCCAAAATGGGTGTGCCCTTACATATTACTTTTCCTTCCACCTGTTTTCACTCTGGACTTCCTTGGGCTGTCACTGAGGCCAGTGGGAATAGTACCAAGCCAGTTATTCTTGTGAACAGGATCCATAGAATCCTGCCAAGTTCAAGGGATGACAGCATTGGGGGTTTCATTGCCAAGGCATTTTTCAAAGTCAAATATTTCTGAAAGGCTGTTGGCCTGTTAGTTAATATGTACTCATGTATACACTGCTATTGGTCTCCGGTTATCAGCAAAATATTTTGTGCTTGAACTGTAAAAAGAGGAATACTGTGGGAAAGCAGGATGTGAAGGAGGATGTTTCAGTCCTTAATAGGTACTTTTGATGTATCAGTTGTGCTGCATGATACGAAACTGGTCACTCAGGTGTCCCTGAGTGTGGGGGACTGCCCACAGCAGGGCTGTTGTGGAGCTGATCCCCTGCCCCGCTCTTCTGCAGGTGGAAGAAGCTAAACTCAAAATAAGCTCCAACAAACTCTTGGTCTGCTCAAGGTCTGGAGGACCCATGACTGGATTTTGCTCCCAAACTGAAAGGCTAAGTCCAGTCACTCTAGTGTTTGTATTAACTGTATCTCAGTCACCTTCAAACTTTTAACTTTCATACTAAAAAGAAGGCAATGAGACCTCCACTAACAATCATTTCCAAAGGATGCTGTATTAAAAATAACTGTGAGGTGTCAAAGTCCTTCTGAAGAACCTGGTGTTGAATGCAGTGGGGACACCTTCACAGTTAGTGGGGAGGAAACAATTGTGTGGCACAAGAAGTTTGGGGAGTGTGGTCAAGGGCCCTACCTTGCTGATGTTGACAGGGTGGGCCTGGGTTGAGTTTTCTCTGATGTGGATGGTGGGTGGAGCTGTCCACAGGCTCTGCCTCACAAGGATGATCACATCGACACTGCTGGTGAAAGCATTTGTTGTCATCCCTGCCATGTCCTTCACAGAGACAACAAGCGTGAAGGTGTCCTGCTTTTGAGGATCCAAGTAATAGGAGCCTAGAGACAGAGCAAAGAGTCAAGAGAAATGACACAGAGGCTGTGGGGGTTGTTCATCTGCCTGTTGCCTCCTACACGCTCTATGGTTCTTTAACTGCTTCAGACTTACTCCTTAGATGGCCCTTTGTGACAAATCTCAGCCAGCCATTTCCTCTGGCTCCTCTGAATGATGCTGCATAGCATCATGTGGATGTAATCATATGAGAACTCTGTGCTGTGGTCTCATTTTGTGCAGATGCATCACTGAACAGCCCTCGCCCTAATTAGGCACTTGTTCAGCCCAGCAGAATAGATAGGTGTTTCTAAACCATTGCAATTTAGTTGGGATCGCCTGGCCAGCTGAACTTTCTCTGCATTTTTCATGTTACTGCTTTTGGGTTTCCAGATTTCAAGGCAGAGAATTCATTCCAAGATATGACGCAGTGAAGGCCAGAGGATCTGTCTCTCTTCTTAGTGTACTTTTAAGAAGTCTCAATCTCCATTTCTGCTAGCTTCCCTTGAATTTGGTGGGAAAAAAAAACAAGTTTCCCAAAACCAGGGCTTTAGTGGAGTGTGTCGCACTGACCACATTTATTCAGAATGTGTCATCAGACCTGTGTTGTTGTTTTGTTCCTATGCACACCCCAGAAGTCATACTTGCTCTTTGCAAGCAAGAATCTTTCCACATACCTGTCCTGCTCGGTGAGATTGCTCCAGTTGCACTATCAATCTGGAAAAGCATTTCTGCATAAGGGTTGGGAAAATGATGGAGAATGCTGTATGACAGCTGTGCATGGGGAGTTGTAGGATCATCACGGTCAGTGGCATGGACATACATGAAGGGCTTGCCTGTTTGGATTGGAGAAGAAACAGTGGTAAGAGAGGAGACTGAACCTCAACAGATAATCCATTTGAGCAGAGCTCTCAAGCCAGGAAGGCAACTTATGGGGAGCTACCATTGTTCCACAATGCATGTCTCATGGGAAGCCATCTGTAGAGGTTGCACTGCTGCACACCATCCCACAAGTCAACCTTCCACCAGCTCTGCTTAGTCGGATCACAAGAGGTGTGAAGCAGTTGATGAAGAAGGTGACAGTTAAATCAGCAGAGAGCTATCTCACTCACACAAGAGTGCCTGAACCCAGAATTCAGTTCACTGGTGTCTCTCTTTAAGGCCATTTTGCAGTATTTACACAAATCAGTTTAACCCAAAGCACCTGGATAAAAGTGGCGTACAGCCTGTGACACAGATATAATTAAAGAACAACCATACAGTGAAAAAAAAAAGGAAATACATGGTAATGTAACTCCACTTTTACCTTTTGAGCACCAGTGCAACATTCAAAATCTTTTTGACTTGGATGCAGTTAAGAATAAAATAATATGTTTCAGAATGATTTTCTGACCCCGTGGAGATTTATATGCATGTTCTTTAGCAAAAGTTTCTTCTTGAGTCCATAATCACAGTGATAACAGCTGTATGAGTCCTTTGTTCAATTTCCAAGAAGTAAGTCTCAGACTGCTCTTTGATACTTGCATGACGCCTGGACTGGATCACTGCAATCCATAATCTAAGACTCTTCTAAATGCTAAGGTTCAGCCCATGTTCTGAGAAGCATCAGTCATGGTGAACACATACCCCATATCTACCGTGGCACTTTATTTCACAGATATATAAAGATTCACATAGTCTTAGCATTCTCTTTCTGCATAGTCTTTGGTAGCCTTTAAATTTTAAACCCCTTCTAGCATAAGGGGGGTTTTTTCAGTGCAATGGAGAGAGCAGCAATATTTGCCTGTTAAGTGATACTTGCAAAGAGTAAGAACTAAAAAATATTTCTGATTGCACTTGTCCCTTTACACCACATAGTGGTCACCTCTTTTCCCTTTCATTATATTATAGAGGCTTTCATCCTTATTTTGTACAGTCCTGTGGGAAGGAAAACTGATCATTTTCCAGCTTGTATGACACACATTTAACCTTCCTGCTTAATTTACCTACCTTCCTATTAACGATAATATTTAATTATGGTGATAAGTACCTGGACGGGAGTTCTGCCTCACTACTCCAAAGTACCTTGTCTGGTCAAATTCTGGTGGGTTGTCATTGATATCCTCCACATATATTGTAACAGCACATGGACCTTTAACTATGTTTCCTCTTTCATCCAGAGTTTCCACCTGGTTTGAAAAAAGAAGGAACAGCAAAGAAATACTTTCATGCAGATAAGTTAAAAGGCATAAATTAGTATCAGGATGTCAAATGCCATATCATTCTTACTGTGATTCAAAGCTGGTAAGAGCCATTACTGGGTAGCTCCACATACAAGGACAAATTTGCCACTGTAGCTCCCTGACAAAATTTTGCCACAGTATATAATGCCAACAAAAAAAACCCCACTCCTGCTTCTGATGACACCTTTCAGAGGACAATTCCCCACTTCCAGTTTCAGCAGACTGCTTGTATTTTTGCACAGCTTAGAATTCATGGTTTTTTTAAACAGAAATAAATACTTTCTAACAAACAAGGAGAAAACCCAATGTGATATAGCATTTATAACTAATTGCTATTATAAATCAGGTAAATAGCGTGATATAAGGGTTAGTAAAGAAAAATTAATTCTTATTTCTAATGACTTTTTTTCTGAACAGTTCGACTTATTTTACAGCCTTCTTTAAAGCACCAAGTGTATATCTGTCACACTTCATTTTTTTTGCACATAATAGATAAAATAATGATTATTTATGCCTAACCAAGCATAAATTTTTTGTTCTGTCATCACTTCTTGTCTATAAATGATTCACATACTAAGAGTTATTAACTTCTGGGGCTAGAAAATTGTCCTCTCTAATTCCAATCCAAGGGTCCTTTAGAGCTGAGAATATGAAACCATGAAACCTGAAGTGTTAGACTTTAGAAAGACAGCTAAGGCTAGCTAAAAAATCATCATGTACTTTGTCTGTTCAGATACTGATCCTCTCGTGATCATCTCCTTCTCAGCTGCTAGTGCCTCTGAAAAAGACAATACCACTTTTGATATAGTTTAAGAGCACAAGGCTATACCAAGACCCAAAGACTGCCTATCCACTGCCCCGTTCTCAATAGCGTTTACACTAGTGAGATCCTCATGAAAAGGGTATAATAGCAGGACAAGCACATAAAGTTCTTTCCTCTCTTAGAGTCCAACCTCTGCCAAACAGCACAGAGGTTAGATCTGTGCCTCTCTGCCTAAATGTGTTTTACTCACACCATTTCACAGAGTCACAGAATATTCCAAGTTGGGAGTGACCCACAAGGATCATCAAGTCCAACCCTGAGGTGAATGGCCCATACAGGGATCAAACCTAGGCATTATTAGCACCATGCTCTAACCAACTGAGCTAATCTCAGTTTGTCACCATATATATTACAAGCTTTCTAAACGATTACAATAGTGTATTTTTCCACTCCAGACATGGAATTCACCCTATGAGTCTTCAGGGATAACAAGAGAAACTCATTCATGAGGCTAGATTTTACTTCCAGTCAAGTATTCCCCTCATATTAGGAGAGTTAAAGAGTTGGTGTTGGCATCACAATGTTTGTTTTCTCAACATCGCCTTCCTCTGCTAAGGAGCATTTTCCTGTTCAGTCTTTCAGAGCTATAAAACCATATGTATTCCAGCAAATCTCAATATTGAAAATGAAAAAGCTGCCTGTAAACATAGGCAAAATAAAGAATTCAAAATTTCAACAGTTTTCTGTTAATATCAGGTTTACCAAAAGAGGATGAATGTGAATACTTCTCCTTTTCTATTTTTCATTGAGTTTTTACCTGCAGCTTGTGCACTTGTTTGGTCTCCCAGTCCAGAGACCCATTGATATACAGGATGCCTGTCTTCGGCTCAATGTCAATAATTCCAGCTTTTTCGCCAGATATTCTGAATCTCACAGCAGGTGGCTCAAGTGTGAACTACAATAGCAAAAAAACAGAGGGAACAATCGTCATTTTTTCAGCATTTTCACCATAATAAAAATAATTTCATGCCTTTGTGACTTTTAAAATCTATTGCCGACTGTGTGTTTGGCTGGGAGAATGATATTCCAAGAGTCTGCTCAAACAAATCTGCTCTTTTCTGATCCTCAGCAGAGGAGTTTTCACATTATTTCCTGAATGCTGTGAGAAATCCCAACTGCAGTTTGTTTCCAAAGCAAATGTCTGCGTAGGACAGGGCTTTGTCTGAGCACAGGAATGGAAAAAAATGACACACATCCTCCATTTGCCTGGCAGCTGGATCTGTCCTTCTGTGGTTATGGCTTTGGGAGGAAAACCTCAGAGTCAAAGGAAAATGATGACACAAGTTACATGGAAATAAATTCTCTAGGAATGCTGATTTTATTAATCCCTGTCTTAGGATATCCTCTTAAAAATGTGTTTGAGAGGGGGTTGTCTCCTGCTCTTTGCATGTAGACTCTTGAATTCCCAGAGAGAGGAATTAAAAATTAATTTCAGATCCTCTTGGGGGACTGTTCTTCCCACCAGCACAGAGGACAACACTCTGTATGTGGTCTCTGTGTGCCGGCTGTGGGGTTTTTGACCAGAGTGGATAACACGGGACACTTGATTACCTGGTGAAGGATGCGTGGACCCCCTCCTTCTTGAACAGAGAAGTCCATGTCCTTCAGAGGCCCACTTACAAGCAGGCCCTCCAAATTAAGCCACATAGCCTGTGAGAGAGAAAGAGAGAGAGAGAGAGATAGGGATGGAGGAAAGCAGCTGAGGGATGTCTGCTGTCACCACACACAAGCAGCAGCTCTCCACCACTGAGCCTCCTGCAAGTTTTTTTGCTATAGTAGAATGTCAGAGACTCTCACAGGTTTACACTGAACATCTCCGGGTTCTTTAGTGTACATAATTTTTAAAAGCAGTGTGATTTATTAATTAATTTGAGAACAAAGGCTTGTGCCCTGCCCTTTTCTGACCACTAAATAATTAAATGAGATTGGATCTACCTTCAAGAGCAAACAGAAGAAGAAAATAGATGAATGTAGACTGAGAGTAAAAGGGAATTCATAAAATCCTTGCTGGATCACCTCTGTGTCCCTAGCAGGACCATCCACATCCCATCCAGGAGCCACAAAGCCCTGTGACAACAAGTGCGTCTGGAAACCGAACATCACACCTGGGGGTGGGGAGGAGCTGTGGCTGCACCTTTTGTAATTTCCCCAGTAAATTCAAATCTTTTTTTTGTATGGGAATGAGGTGACCCTCCCTGTGTCCCCCTCCACTGAGGCCACCCCCTCAGTGCCACAGCCATCTGGGCAAGCCACTCAAGCCCTGTGCCTTCACATCAGTTGCATGTGAATGCAAACCACAGAGAGAGCAAACATGTCCTTCTGATCTTTGGCTTTTACCTACTGGCAAAAATGCCATACAAATCTGTCTCAGCCTCTGTTTTCTTCCTAATGGCTAGCAGTGTCTTAACATCATGGTTTTTTCTGCCAAATTTTTAATAGTTTTATAACCACACACTCCCCTGCCCTAGCATTTCAGGGCTGTTCTTGCTTCCAAACAAAAAAAAGCAAATAAAAAATCAGCCTCTCAGGGCAGCCTTTGCACACAAGAAAATTCACACTGTGGTTCAGATAATCGACCTGTTTCTTCAAAGGCAAGACCAAGCTCCCCCAAATTCCCTCTCTTCACCTCCTGTCTTGACAACACTGAGGAGCTGCCTGTCAGAATTAGAGCTCCATTACTTGGCTGCACAGGTAAAATTCCTATTCTTCCATAGTAAAAATTAATTTATTTTGCTTTACAGATTTACAGTACCATTGCCACCCTGTCCATCACCCCACAGAGTTGAGTGTGTGTTCTCTGCTGCATGACTTTTCCTCTGGATTTGCTCCTATTGCTGCTGGGACAGCTATTCAATCTCTCACAGAAAAGCACAGTCTGCATATTACCAAGGGAAAGCTTAATTCTGCCCATGACAAAAACATAACTAAGTTCAGCACAATTTACCCTAAAGCACTGCTCTGTGTGTGTGTGTGTGTGTGTGTGTGTGTCACAAGTGGTGTTTCAATAATTCCATATTCCTCTTAATAATTGCCAGAGATTCTGCCTCTCTTGCCTACAAGGCTTTGTGACTCCTTTTGAAAAGAGAAAAAGCAGAGAGCTGGGGAAGGAGAGAGAGGGATGCTCGTGAACACTAGTGTAAGCAGAAGAATATGAAGAAATGCCATCTGATAGTTATGGATCCAAGAAAATGCACTTTGCAGCTACCTTTTAATATTTTTGCAAAATGTTGACTGCTGGCCTCTGCCAGGACCCTGAATCTGACCTGCTATGGCTATTCCCATGTCCCAACACAGGCTGGCACAGCCTGGCTCCTGGAGGCTTTTCCCAGGGCCATTTTGTGGATAGATTTTGCTTTATCATGTTCCTTGCCATGGAGGAACAAAGGCTGATGCTATAAAACCCAACAGGTTCAAAGTGCAGCCTATGAAGCAAGTAAACGATATCACTTCTTGTTGACTAAAATTACTTTATGCGGACCATAAATATCTCCAAACATATTTCTACAGCATGAATCACTGCTCAGGAGCTTGAAGGGGAAAGAGGCTTTACCTCTTGGCCCATATTCATTGGCATCCCTTCTGAAAATGTCTATAATGCCTGCAGAGTGGCTTGAGGGTGGGGCCAGCACTGCCACAAGCAGCAGCTTGTGAAATGGGAAGGGAAAAGGAGGTGCTCACTGTGGCACCCCTCAAGGTCTCCATAATCTGAGGCATTTTTTGCTGAACTTGAATTTGACTCATTTTTTTCAATCTTTTCTGTTAATTTCAATTGTGAAGTAGAAGTCGCCACTGCTGTAGCCTTTACAAACATCAGTAAATCTATTGAATTTAATACATAAGGTCCATAAAGAGCATAATTAATACATTTCAGTTCCAGAAAATCCTTTGAAAAGGGATTCACATAGACCAAATAATGAGTATACATAATTAATATGCAGTTTAAGCTATGAGCCATTAGATGTCTTAGAATACATTTAATATGTCAGCACATGTATGGATTATAATGCAGAACACATGATACTGATGTCTTCACTATTTGGTGATTTGTTGCAGTATTTTAAAATCTTTTCTAGAATGAAATTCACATACTGGAAACAGTGATATCTAAAGAGGACGCAGAAGAGGCACAATAAGCAACTTGGTGACTTCTAGGATTTTTAAAGTTTTTTTTCCCTAAAGACTGAGATGTCTTCTTAGCTTTCTGTGGGGTCACACGCATGTGCTGGGGACACACTCCCACACCCAGAGTTCCAGCCGCTCTGCTGGCAGCACTGCCAGCCTGACCTGCGGGCTGGCACACCCCATGGATTAGAGCTCAGAGGCTCGCAGGCAACCTTTGCCGTTTGCTCACAGATAAACAAAGGAAAACCTGTAACTCACCGAGTGCATGAGAAGCAGAAATTGAAGTCCACACAGCTTAAGCATACTGGAATATGCTTTGCTTCAGCTCCTGCAAAGAGATGACAGTCACTTTAACCCCATCGAGTTGGCCCAATCTATTTGCAAACTAAGGCAACAGCCACGTTTTGCTGAAACTGCAGGGAGAGAGCTGAGGAGTGAGCCCCAAAGGAGCAGGTGCAGCTCTGCCCGTGAGAGGCAAGACCAGTGGTGCCCCTGGGCTGCCAAGGAAGGCTGTGCCCATCAGCTCTGTGCCTAACGGTGCAAGAGATGCAACAGGGCCCCAAAGAGTAGTCAAAGATTGAACCCGGCACAAAAAGTCAAGCCATGCAACCGCACTGCTGCAATGATTCTGTCACGCAAACCCATTTTCGTTTCTGCTTTACTGAAAGCAATGAGACGTTCACAGGAAATGCTATGACCACAGGACAAAAGTCTTGCACAGACCGTCCTGCGGTCTCTGTCTTCTGGTTCCAAAAAACTGTTTCCTGCAGATTGCAGAGGCAGGGGAAGCCTAAGGCATCTGCACCCCCTAAAACAACATGGCTACTGGAAACGAAATTTCCAAGTCCAAGGGGCACTCTCTGCCTCAAATTTCAAAGAAATGTTGAGCACACACTTCCACAATTTGTGTTACATCCTGAAAACTAGATGGCCTTCTCAAGATTAAATCCTATTTTCTCACTGCCTCTTGATTTTAACAAGGAGGATGAGGCCAGTTCTGGAAAGAGGTGATGCTGGCATATTGTGCCGCTATCTTCAGTGGTGCTTCATGTTATACGGCCCAAACCTACACGTACCCTTCCACAGCTCTGTCCCGTGGAGGCCCCCAGGGGGAAGAACAGAGTGAGGAGGCACAGCTCCCTCCAGATGCCTTCCTGCTTGTGCTTCCCACCATACTATTTTTCCCCCTCCTTTTCTTTCCTCAATGGCTGAACAAAAAGGGGACCTGTAAATATAGAATCTGCTACCCACACTCCTGTTCTCTCCAGCACTCTTTCATTCTAGGACACGCCACAGGACTTTATCTTCCAAATCCCATTCTGAGCCGGGTTATACTGTGTGTGCAATTACACCCTTTGAAAGTACTGGTCTCTTTCCTTGGGCTGGAGCTAACTGTGTGGGTACTGGAATAAAATAATATGACACACTTTTGAAACTAGAAGTGGTCAGGAAAATCATTTAATGTGTCAGGAGACGAGGGCTGAAATTGAGCACCCTGTAGCTACTTGGCTGTGATGCCTCCTTAGCGGGTCCTTCATTGCCCTCCTAAAGCCAGAGGAGGTAGCACAGGCAGGGCAGAGAGAAGGAGAAGACACTTTGAACCTCCTGGAATGACACTTTGAACCAAAACTCTTGCTGATATTCTGGTTACACAGTCAATGAAAATTCTTTCAGTTCCTCTGCCTGTACAACAGCCTCTCCCCTCCCCTCCTGCTGCTCTCTTCTGAATATATTGGCCAGTTTCAGCTGCACTTAATAGCCAGGTGGGAACTGCAGAAAACGCATTCCTTATTAATTTGGGGTGGCAGGTGGGACAGAGTACCGGAGGTGTGCCCTCTCCATCCTGTAAGGCTGCAGTCTGTGCCCAGGGGCTCCCCGCAGGGTTTTGTCTGCCCCTCTGGAAAAGGCACAGCTGGAGGTGGCCCTTTGCCAGCCAGTGCTGGAGGAACACTAGGGAACTAAAAATGCTGGGAGAAAAGGGAGGAAAAACCATACGGGGTGGTCTGGGGTACTACAGTCTGGATTCAGGGAAAAGAGAAGGAGCAAGACCTGCTATGGAGAGGAGAAAGTTTCAGGAAGGGACATATCCAGCCTTCCTTTAGGGGACAGAAAATGCTGGAAAATTAATTCCTGAATGTGGCTGTGTCATGGCCAGGTTCTCCTGTCGAGATCCAACTACCAAATGCAGCAGTGGAAATGCAGCCATTTCACAGTTTGCGTGACAAGTGCCTTTGACGTTCCCTACTCTTTGAACATAAACATCATTTCCTTATGTCATGCCATTTGTGGTGCCTGTTGCAAGTCTTGATCAGTCCTTGAACATTAATTTTTGGCTGGGAACTGTTACCAAATCTCATGAAGCATCTCACTGCCAAGGACCAAAGCCCCAAAATCCACACTCCTCTGTCACTCAGAATAGAGTTCCAGTATATATAGATTCATACAAAAGTTTTCAGCAACAGGCAGTTTCAGAATTAGAATAGCATCAGCTTAACTAAAAGCAGCTTGAGATCTGGCTGAGGACTGGGGCCACATTTTCTCCTTCATTTCTTAGCTTCATCTCAGTGCTATATCCCTAATAATCCCTCACGGTTCCCATGACTGAAGAGAAATCTCTAGGATAACCATCATACAAATATTCCAGCGACTTTCAATAATAAACATTCAGAGAACAAAGAATATTCCTGGAGGTTAAAGATCAGTAACAATCACGAGTATTTGGTTCCATGGAAAAAATATTATTTTCTTTAGTTGATTGATTTCAGATGTTCAAATTCAGCAAAGAGAAAACAGAGGAAATTGATCCAAATCAAATATAAACCAGACTAAGCCTTAGCACAGCAGTCATCCATTTTACAGGGACAGCTGAGTTCCTAACACTGCCTGAAAATCCCTCAGCAAAACCCTTGCTTCAGCTTTCAAAATCTTTCAGTGAAATATCAGTTAGATTGTCCCTTACCTGTAACATGAAAAGCTTATTTTGCTCGAAAAATGCTTCTTTCTTTCAGCTGTGGGAATCACCTTTGCACAAGTTGGTGATGTCTGTCTGAGCTTATCCAGTTTATAGTTCCTCAGACTTGCCCTCAGAGATTCAGCAGCTCAAACATTAACTGCATGGACAATTATTGATTCTAATGACTAGGTGTGGTATGAAACAGCAGCCCTGTAAGGAAGCAACGTAGCTCCAAGGTAATTTACAGTCCTCAATATTTTTATGTGCTTTGCGATTTTCTTTCTGATTTCATTTTTTTCAGTCAAGCTGTGAGAAAAGAACATGCAGGGCATGGGTTGGAGCCACAAGTGAAATACAGCCTTTCTGTAGGAGAGCAGGTAGAGAGGAGAGGGCATGAGCCTTGGTTGGAGAGCATGTTTGCTGCTTGCTTAGTTGCAGAAATAATTCACATTCAGAAGACAAGAATTTGGACATAAAGTTGCCTTGTTTTCACAGCAGATCCTTTCATAGGGAGGACCCAGCCTAGTTATGAAAATAATTCGTCAGTCCTCGACTTGGAAAGTTCAAATTCTCTCTGAGCTCTGCTAAAAATTTACTTTGGGTAACTTTGGGCAAATCACTCTGTCTGCCCTTTTCCAAGTACTTATCTCATAATGGATGCAACGATTCCTGTCCCTTGCATGCCATCTTTCATGTCTGTTTATGTTTGCAGCCTTTCAAGGGAACTAGTCCCCACTAGTCTCTGCATTATGACACCCACAGTAAAGGGAATTGAAATCAATTGGGCTGTAAAGGACAATGATAAATAGAATATATTTGGAAAAAAAACAAGTTTTTAAAAAAATTACAGTTCTTAAAATGTTATGCTTTCTGTGTCTCACTTTTAAATAAAATCATGCTTATTTCTGAAGTTTTGGACAGGCTTATTTTATTGTCTTGAGAAATGTTACTTTTCATCCAGATTCTAAATCCTGCTTTCAGCTTCTTCAGTCTGTCAGATTGCTCTTGAACACTGTTAAATTATTTGTGCAGCACATTATTTTCTGAATTACACATCTAAAGAAAGAAGTGTTTAGAACTGATCGCAGCTCAAAGGTGTACAGTTCTGGGAAAAGTTAGGCCTTCTGTTTGTGTTTCAGATCACATTTTTCCCTCGAAATCAGTGTTTGTTTCTCCAGAAAAAAACCTCTAGGCTATGATTTCAGCATGCTTTAAAACACAAGTGTTCTCCGTTTGCTCATGCACTCAGAATGATTCAGACTTTCTCAAAGCTGTCTGCTAGCAGTGAGTTATCTTTAGAGCACAGCTCAAAACCAGCTTTGAATAAAGCGTTAAAACTCGTTGTTGATGATTTCAAAATAAATATAATAAGGAGGAGGAAACTGACTTTCATGGAAATATGTTGATTTTAAGTGGCCTACATGCAGATTAACTGTGCACTAGCTGGATATGAATGAGCAGTACTTTCAACATGAAGTGGTAATTTTAAAACAGCAAGACTTCATGTGGCAGAACCAAATCACATACACAAATTCCTAATGACACTTTCAGCCCTCCTTCACATGACAAGTGCAGAGTAACTCAGGTCATGATGTGTGTGTTGTGATCCATATAAACAAGTCAAGCATTTGTCTTTCAAGTGCTAGTGTCTCTGCTCGGAAGTTCAATTACTAGGCAGTGCAGTGTATTACTTGGAAGTACAAATACACAAATGTAAGGTACCAAATATGCTTAATTGAATGTCCGTATTATTTAAAGTCAGAGGTGAGTCTGTCATACCCAGTAAATTTCTCTGGCTGAAAGAGTTTCCCAGGCACAGAGCAAATGCTTACAGCTTGCACCCACACAGGAGAAAAAAAAAATCTCCCATGTCAAATGCATTACAAAGTCCAGAAGCACTTAAGGCTTTACAACAGTCATAACATGGTGCCTCAGATAAAATCACAAGAAGAAACTCAGCAGTGAAACTGGGCCCTTGAGCCAGCTGTTTCTCTGAGTAAATCCGATGAAAAAAAGGCAAACGTCCAGGTGTTTATTGTGTGAATCATTGTTCAACGAGTCAGTTTTTCCAGAAACAACTCTTCTCATATCATTAGTCACATCCTTTTCACTTTTCCCATTTATCAGCTCTGTCATTTCTCCCTCGGTCCTTTTTAATTTTTTCTTTTTGTCTCTTTACTTTTACTCCTGGTTTCAGCTCAGCTGATCTCTCTCCATGTACCTCTTTCACTTCCCAGACTAGCTGGACCTGCCTGACCTCAGCTTCTTTCCCTTTCTGTTTGTTTAGAAAATATTTCTTTTATGGATCTATTAGGGTATGATAATTTCACAACATAATTAACGTGTGTCAAAATGAGCTAGTACCACTGGAGGAAAAAGAAGCATACAAAAGTAATGCTTACAAGAAACTCAAGTTTCTATTGACCTAGTTCCTTCACTTCTCGTGAGGCAGAATCACCTATACCTGTAACCTCCCTGATGGTAAAAAATGCAAATAATGACCACTCTTAGTTTCCACAGCTAATCCACTGTGGTATTTTCAGCATCTGCTCATTCACATGGATGCCCTCTGTACACTGGTCAGTCATTCCACCTTTGCTGATGACCTGTGCCCCCATATTCTCCCAGATGAGACTTTACAATGCTCCTGAGGAAAGGTTCCTACAAGAAGTATCTCCCAAACAATGCACCTCTTACCGATGCACTTAAAATGTATTTTCATGTTATCTTCATTGCACTGATAGTTGCACTGACATAATCATGATTTTGTCTGTATATGCCTACTCTATATACTCACTTTAGTGCTGTAACGTACTTATGATTGTCTGAGCTTCTTTGTGAGACTGAGAACACTGACAAGCTGTGATTTAGCAAAGATTAGCTCTGATTTAGTTTATTCTTACTAACCTTCCTAACACCATTTCTGCATTGGGACATATGTCATTCAGTCCATTTATAGAGAGACCTGGTCATTCCTGCTAATGCTTTTTTCTTTGGTTTGTTTCTTATGAAATTCTTCTTATCAATAATCTTATTTTATGGAAATCTGCTTTTTCCAAGTCCACTGTAATTTTTTTACTTTTCCCTCTTTTCCTTTGTGAGGACTGTGGATTCTCATCATAGTATAATTACCAGATACTTATATCATTGCTATCTCTTGTACCCAGCACTTCAAAATAAGTACATGCATCTCCATCAACATTTCACTTTTTTTCCTGACAGTTCTATTTTCCTGACAATTCTTTCTGAAACACTTTACCCTTCTATACAAACAATTCAGTCTCAAATTATTCAGCCAAATCTCTGTAGTTCTCATAACCCTGAGAACATATTAAGTGTTAAAGGACCCCATATTCCTTCCATTTAAGGTGTTCTTCAAACCTTCCTTTGACATCTCTTGCTCTCTTTTGGTAGCTTTGCCCTTTCTACTGTTTATACCCCAGTTCACATTGAGATAATTTGTCTTTATACAATGGTGTCAGAATTGTGCTGGGGAGAGGGTACCTAGACAAAAAAGTGCACACCAAGAAAAGCAGATGAACACATTTTTGTGAGCAATCATCCAAAACAAGAGACATCACGGTAAAGGGCATAAGGGAGAGAGGTAAACCATGTAGGCATCTCTTGGGATAGGACCAAAGCATGGCACTGATTGTACAGCAAGTTCCACATAAAAGAGGGAAGGCAGAGGTATCCAGTAGTTCACAGTACTAATGCTTGATGGCCAGAGTGAGTGAAGCTACATCATTTGTGTGGCCCTGTTCTCCTGTCCAGGAGATATGGCTTTCTAACTGGCCTATGTGTGCTGTGCCTTGGATGATGAAAACCTTACCTGAATCATCCCAGAACATGCTCTTCAATTTTGACCTGCTAATCTTAATTCTCAGTTGGATCAGTTCTCCTGTCTGAGGTAGCAGAAAACAGATGACCAGGACCTCAGGAGAGGTACCTAAAAAGGTTCCCCCACACTGTCTTAGAAGCAGAGACACTTCCTGCTTGCTTCCTTCCTTGGAGCAGTCATTATGAATTGCCCATCTGCTGGAAGACATGTGTTCTCTTCTTTCTCAGGGAAGTTCACAAACCATTTTCACCCCACTGAAGGGCACGGTCCTTCCCTGTTGGCGCTGCCCTATATCTCCAGCTTCTGTGTTTGGCCATCCTCAGAGTACTCCATGTCCATTATATTGATGTAATTCTCCTAGCCACTGTTGTGTCTCAGTCTAGCCACCACCTCCAGCAGCCCTTTACCCACATGGTACCTCATTCTTGGCTTGCAATGGCAGTGATGCCACCTTGCAGCTCACCAGAGCTTGGACAGGTGTCTCCTAAGCTGATTTCATTTGTTGCTAGGTGTGGCTACCCTCAAAGCAGGAGGAAGCTGAATCAGCAGCACATCTGGCTGATGAACAGCACGTGCCCACCTTCATTCCCAGAGGATCTGCTCGAAGGTCTTGGTCAGCCCCATGCCTGCAGAAGTCGCCTCACACATGTGGCACTCAGCCTGCGTCCCCAGGCATGGCAGGGTGACCTCTCCTGCTGCACACAGGCAGACCACACTGGCTTGCCTTCTGCACCACTGACACAAGGGGCCTGCTGAGAAGTTCCACGGTTTGCTGCCGCCAGGTCCTGGCCCCTGTTAGGTGCTGAGCTAATGCTACTGAACTCTGCAGCTATTAAACTTGCTCAGGTCAAGATGATAGATTTTAGTTTTCCTTTTTCTTCTTGCAAGCAATGACATAATGGAACCAAGTGGCTCTTCTGGAATAAACAATGCATATTCTAGAGATTACTTGTGTTTACTCTACATGCAAGACCTCCAAAGAAGATTAAAACTTGAGCTCCATCCTGTAGCATGGCGATATTCCCCTTCTTTCGGGATGCTGGTGTCCTGTAACTAATTCTCCTGATGTCTTAGGGTGGCATATGCATTAAAAGTTATAAACTGCATATTTAAAAATTATATTTTTTCCTCATAAATGCAGAAGAAACAATTTTTTACCTCTTGCATTCATAACTCAATGCCTATACAGACATGTCCAAATTTGCACAACTCAAAATATATAACACTGTGTAAAATCTAAAAATGAAATGCAAGTCTTTTCTCATCTACAGTCTTTTTACAAAGACTATAGATGAGAAAAGACTATAGTATTATGATATTATTATATCATGATACTATAGTCTTGATAGTGTTATGACATGATAGTATTATGACATGAAATAACCATCAAGCTGGCAGACTGATGCTTCTCTTTTTTTATTCACACACGTATGTAAATGCAGATGGTCGTAGAGGAGTCTATCATCTGGATGTATGTGCCCATCTGTAGGACACTGAAATAGGCACAAATTAGTCTCTAGGGCTTTGTTTACCCCTGTGATCACAGATTCTGCTGCCTGAACTATTACATATAGCAAACACTGCATGAAAATCAGAAATAAGCTCAGGAGCAGAGCCCAGATGCCAAGATTCCTCCTTCAAACTGAAGCAGGACTTAGGTGCTCTTCATTGTCTTTCTCTTATCAGAAGTCACTGCCAGGTAATCCCCCCAGATCTTGGGCAAGATCTGTGGCTCTGGCTCCCAGGTGTAGGGACAAACACTTCCCTGCAGACATCCAAGCCCCAGAGCTGGGGCAGGTGCTCAAAGTCAGCCCTGTGCTTACTTGGCCTTCCCTTGAAGGGAAGTCCCTCGTACTGCAGCTCACTGCTTCACCTCCTCACCTTCTGGGTTTGCCCTCCTGAGCATTTTTGTTGATCCTGTTAGCTGGGTCAGGAATAAAGCCTTAGAGCTTTGGGAGCGGATTTTTCTCTGTGCTTGAGGAAAAAAAAGCCCAGCAGTGTTTCAACTTTTCATTATATCTTGTTCTCAGTTTCTGAATTAAAACTAGTATTATAATATGCATTTTTTGCATATGAAATATGAAATATGTTAATGGTGACTAACTGAAAAAGTAAAGGCAAACTGAAATTCAGTGGACCATACAGACAAATCTCGAGTGCCTGGGCAGTCCCACGTCCCTCAGCTCAGAACCTGGAGAACTGGCCTTTGAATGAAAACAATTTTCAAAAACCAGCACAGATGACTGGAAACTGATGTTCTTTGTGGCCCTCCCTCCCAAACTCCCAGCTGTGAATACAGAATGATTTTCTGCTGCTCAGGCTTACCTGATTCTCCCTTTGCCATGACTGTGTAAAACCAGCAACATGATGAAATATCAGTCCAACACCCTCATCTCAAGTCTTATGACTCCTCTAAAGGGCAGGATTTATTGTTGCCATGCCAGTACAAACCTCAGAATTGTAGAGCTTAACCAGTGAAGACATAACTGGTCAAGCTTTATAATTTATAACCAACCAGCTTGTTATCCTGGGATAGGTTAAAAAAAGATGCTCTTTCCCTAAGCAGGGATAAGTCAATCCTGGCTCATTTTCCCCTTGGTTTTAGCTCTTCTCTTCCCCACGCAGACAGTATTCATACTGACATTGCTTTACATCACAGGGTGGAACTTTTAGAGCCTGATAAGATACCAAGTGTTCCCTTGAGCACAGCACCTCTCACAAATACTTGTACCAGCAACATTAATAGCAAGAAGAGCAGCAAACTTCAGCTCATCAGGAATTCTTACTGATAGCTCAGTTCCCAGAGTATGTTTCCCTAAATGATATCTGCATTTCCAACACTGAATTAGCTTCCTTGAAGCCTTTGACAAGGGTAGGAATAGATAGCAAGGGACTGTATACTCGCATTGATTTTAACATGCAATGAAGGTACTTTATGTCTAAATATCAAACTCGGGGTTCATTTTAGCACACATTCTTTTCAGAGGAGCTTCCAGGTGGCCCTAAGTGTGATTCCTGCTGGAAAAATTGCCACAAATCAGTTGTGTGACCTCTCATCTCAGCAGGACCGTGAGATCCGGTTGCAGCTGTGCCTTCCACTGCAAGTATTATAAACTTCCAAAGAAGTGACAAAATTTGAGTTGAACCTTCTAGGGTTCTGGCAATTTCACTTCAGAGTCAAATTACATGGCTCGCCTGATAAACCTGAATTGATGTTGAGACTGACCTTTAGCTATTGGAAGGAATTCTACATGCATTAGAGGCCAAGCCAAGCATAAATAATCTCACTTATTTCAATTACCTACTTTGGTAATCAAGACCTAGTCACATGGATGAGCCATTAGAGGATGAGGCCTATGGTCTGCAAGAGAGGAGGGTGCATATTTTGTGCTGCAACCACCTACAATGAACACTATTTAAAGTACTAATTCCTGTGCTTAGAATAGAAAATGTCAAAAATACCACATAATTTTAACTTCTGCCAGCAATGGATGATCAGCTTTTGTTGGCACACCATACACAAGCTAGAACCTCAAGGGACTATTTCTGTGACTAAACAACTGTAGTATTGGGCTATTCAGTGTATGTACTTTGTGTTCACGTCTGTGCTTCCAAAGATTGCAGTGCAACCATTTTAGCTCTTTCTCTGTCTCCCTTGTGACTTATATGGAAATGCCTTCCTGAACATACACCTCTGCTTGGCATTTATGGAAACTCCATGACTTAATGCCCTCCCTCATCTCCTACCTTAAGGCCTCAAGTGTGCATCTGTCTCACAACCTTTCAAGTTATAAGGACAGTCATCAGGGTAAATTCATCAGTTCAGAGATATCTCTGCCTTTTCGCATCTCAAGGCCGGTGCAGCCAGAGAATGAACCAGTGCCTTTAACAGTGTCCATGAGAAGAGGTGCTGTGGTGCTGGCCTTGGCAGCTGGTACCAATATCCATCCTAAACCCCAATGATCCAAGCCCAGCAAAGATGAAATTAAATGCTGTGCATTCAGGGGTTAGTTTCATGCTCAAATACAGAAGGACAGACTTCCTTTCAAGGAGCCCAAACACAAGGTCAAAGGTTTCATTTAGAGAGGGAGGCACAAAGCCACTTCCTTTTACCATTGACTCCAGCAAGGTCTTGTGATTGGCTGGGCTCAGGTGAGAGCAGTGCCTCGTGTCTGCTGTCAGGTTTGCATTTCCTTCCTGTAGGTACTGCCCAGACCATATCACCAGCACAGGTACAGCAGGGCAGGGCTGAGCAAACAAGAGTCCTGGTGCCCAGCAACCTCAGTACTGCAGGTGGGATTCTCCTCCCAGTCCAAAGGGAGACCAGCACACTTTGTAGCACATCTATAAAATAAAAACCAGCCTGATGAAGAACACTTTGCCTGAACTTCTGGGTCTTAATGGGTCTTCTCTAAGTGCTGAGTGGACACAGCAGTTCAGGGGATATTGAATAAGTTGCATCAATTACTGGTTAGTAATACATTCCCATTTAGATAATGCATTATGGGAGTTTCAAGTATATTGTAGATTTGGATTCATTCAATTCTGCAAGTTCTCTAAGAAAAACCATCTCCCTTTCATAAAAGTGTTGCTGCCATCAATTCCAGGAATTCAAAAACAGTAATTCAGCCCCCAAAATACCATGGTGGTCTTAAAAAGGTCTCTACAAGAGCAACAATGTGAATGAATTAATGAATTAATGAATTAATGTCTTTTTATTCACCTTTTGCTGTGTGACTCGTAATGTTTCGTTACAGTTATGGAGAATAGAGGGAGTTTTTTGAACAACAGAAACCTTCTCACATAGTCATAAATTTGTAGAAGCTATCAAACAAAAATAAGATTGTTTCAACACAGTGTGCTTAGAAGATAAAAATATAACTTTGTCTGAACTTCTTATGTACTTTTCAAATGAATTACTGAGCTATTTGGAACCACAGAGATGTTTGTTTCCTATCTTTAACTAATCTAAAGCATAAAGAGCTTGTTATCAGTCTCAGGACTTTGAGTTATATTCATGAAACAGTAGTTCTGGTAGTAAGTTTTTGTGAATGACTTGCTGGAAAGTTAAACAGGACAATGAGCAGATAATGCAGAAGGAGGAGCAATACATGTCCAACTTCTTTGATGTTCATGCAACCTACTGTGACTAGGTCACAGAGAGGAGAGATGGGATGAGGACAGGATTTTGCTCTTTGTGGTACCTGTCTACATTCTTCTTGTAAAATTGGAGGGGGTTTTGCCCTTTGTTGCCCAAAATGTGTTTAGCTACATTCCTATTTATTTTTAAAACATTTTACTTTTAGTTCAGTCCTTAGATTTTTGTGTTTTATAGTTCTTTGCTGATTTTCTCTTAGAATCACAGAAACACAGAATTGGTAAGGCTGGAAGGGACCAGACCACTGTGGGTTATCTGGTCCAACCTCCCTGCTCACCTACAGTGAGGGAGACTCCACAACATCTCTGGGCAATCTGTTCCAGTGCGTGGTCACTCACACAGTAAAGAAGTTTTTCCTCATGTTCAGGTGGAACTTCCTGTGCATCAGTTTCTGCCCATTGCCCCTTGTCCTATTGCTTGACACCACTGAGAAGAGCCTGGCTCCATCCTCTTGACAGCCTCCCTTCAGAGACTGACAGATACTGATGAGATCCCCTCACAGTTGTCTCTTCTTGAGTCTGAACAAGCCCAACTCTGTTGAGAGTTTAAAGAAAGATGCTCCAGTCCCTTAAGCATCTTTGCAGCCCTTAGCTGGACCTGGAGTCTTGATCTATTTGCAACTTTTGATTATGGTGCTTCACTACTTATAAAAAAGTCTCTATTTTTTTAAAATTATATCCTGTATTTAAGAGGTGTGTCCATCACTTTCGCCCTTGTGGTGGGGGTAGGAGAACAGGCATTCCCCAGCCCCGTCCACT
This sequence comes from Aleadryas rufinucha, assembly GCA_013397815.1. Taxonomy (NCBI): domain Eukaryota; kingdom Metazoa; phylum Chordata; class Aves; order Passeriformes; genus Aleadryas; species Aleadryas rufinucha. The sequence goes on along the minus strand of VZTH01006354.1, from coordinate 73,966 downwards.
GCACGGGCACTCCCAGGTGGGTACTGGTGTGCACCCTGCTCACCCCTGCCAGCTTTGCTGGAGGGAGGGTGTTCCCATTATGTCTCAGCTGCAATGGAATCAACTAACTGCAGGATCACTTTGGCCAGACATTGACTCTTTTGTTCATTCTCTCTTTAACTGTAGTTCTGTTTTAAAAGTATCTTTTTATTAAGAATTGAATTTTCTTTACATAAAAAAATGCAAATTGTTTTAACTCAGAAAGAAAGAGAGAAGTACAAGCCTAATAATGCATTTGATATTCTAGTTATTTTTAAAAGCAGCCTTGAGAGAAGTAGCAGGTTTTGACAATGATGTAGCATTTCAGGTAAAAATAAAAGCTGAACTTGTGTATGTATAGTTCTACTACAATGGGATTTTTACACTTAATTCCTGCAAAGTACTAATTACTCTTAGAATTGGTAACTTCATGTGTCTGCAAGCTTTTACTGAATTCAACTTGATGAGAACAACAGAAACAAATTTATTTTCTCCATTTTGTTTTTGTTCTTTATTTTTGGCTGTTTATGGAGTCCTGTTTGAAATATGCCACCTTTGCAGATTTCTTGCTACTCTTTAAGAGTGAATGTCAGTTTTAATGTGTTTAGGTTTGTTTTTCTTTGCTTTTTACTACCATGGAAGTTATGTGTCCATATTTTTATGTAGATATGTTCTAGGTTGCCTACAGAAAAAGAGTCAATTTGTTGAGTAAGCACAAGTATTTGACATAGTAGAAATGCTGCAAAGGACACATGTAAGGGAATGTTATATAAATGTTAAATAAATCCTGTTTGAATAGCATATCTTTATTGTCTATTATAAATAATAAATATTTTATTCATATAATAAATATATTCATACGTTCTTAATTTTTTTTTACATATTTGCTCTTTATCTCATATGTGTAATACAAATACTTTGTATCTTTAGCACAATTCCATGTACCTGTAGCACTGTTCCAAATTTTTGTTATTAATTTTTACCCAATCTGAAAAAAAAAATCTAACATTTTATCAGAGGTCTTCCAGAAATATATTTTTGTGCCATTGGGGATCTCTGTAGGTGACTTTTGCTTCAGCGGTCAGTTTCCAGCTGAGCCTGTTGAGGAATACATTCAATGCAGGTAAGTTCAGACCAGGGCACCTGTGGTCAGCCAGGTGAGCAGACACTCAGAGAGACTCAGAGACAGCAGGAGTTGAGGTCTCAGCAAGGAAGAACCCAGAGTAACACCCACATAGACTGTCAGGGTATAAAAGACCAGGGTTTCCTTTGTTCAGGGTCCCTTTGACCCTGAACAGCCCTGTTATTCTGTTGTACCACTGTTGAATTACTTAAAGGAATCAGAGCTCTGAGATGCTGCTATGGGAGATCTGGGATCAAGCTGCTAGGGAAATCTGGTCTGACTGCATGGGAGTGGGATGTGCAGGGAGTCAGAGGTGCACCTGTTGGGTCACTGGAGCCGCCCGCTGCGAAGGGGCTTCGGTCCCAGCACTGCAAATCTCTGCTGGTGGGTGTGTGACGGCCACAGTGGCATCTCAGTGGTCTGACAGGAAATTTCCTTAACAAGCTGTTGGAGCCGGGGGGCTGTTGTTAGACCAGCTGATGGCAGCTGGGCAGCACCACTGGCTTCATGGGTGTGCTGATAACTTTTGATGCAAAGGCCTGTAGCAAAATAGCAAAGGTGGCAATGGAGAGAGCAGCATTAGAGCTACTGACACAGCCCAGGAGGGCAGGACCTCAGCAGGCAGAGCAGGGGCACAGTGCTGCGTGGTCTTCCAGGGGATGTTCAGAGGTGCTGTGCTGGGAGGCTTCCGCTATGCCAAAATCCATGCAAGTCTGGGGATCTGCATAGTAGAAACACTGCAGTATTTTCTCATTTAAAGTAGTTTAACTTTCTTTAGCTAGACTGTTATTTACCATAGATTTTGTGTAAACATTTGACTATGGTATTTTATTTCACTAAATGTGGTTAATATTTCTGAAACTGCTTTAAATACATATTGCATATGGTATTTTATTTCTGTAAATGTGGTTAGTATTTCTGGAACTGCTTCAAATACACATTGCATGCAGACAACAATGTGACTTCTGAAGACAAGTGCAATTTTTAATCTCCTGTTTCAAGGTCAAAATCTCAACACTATATAACTCTATGTCTTACATGCATTCACTTGCCATCATGCTAAATTGTTTTTTTAATTAGAGAGGGAAGAGTTTTTTGATTTACTTGTATTGCAGTAAACAAAGATTTTGCCAAAGATAGAGAGAATCACTGCAGTAATTGCACAGTGGCAGAGCCTGCACATTGCCTGAGACTACAGTTCTGCAGAAGGGTTTCCTTCCTCTACCAGCTAGCATACATCACTCTAGAGTGTTGTAACCAAGATCTGACTCCCACAGGTGGACCAGGAACAAGGATTTTCCTTCTGGAAACCACAATTGTCACTGATAGCTTGTACTTCAGCAGCACTGCAGCAGGTGCCATCCACCAGGGATACAGATGTTCTGCCACAGACCCTGTGGCACTCATAGAAAATCCTGCTTTCCAGGGCTAAGTGTTTAAATCTTTTTGAGGGTCTGAAGCACTCTGGTCATTTGTCTCTCCTGTTTAAATAGAAATTCTCAATTACCTCACTGGTGAAATACTGCAGGTAGAAACTGTAAAAGTAGTGGCCTTCAGATGTGGAGCTGGACCATAAATAAGGTTTGCCTGGACCTCTCCCAGCAGCAGGTCTGTAAGTCTTCAGCCTTCTCATGGCAGAGCCCATGTTTCTTATCATCCTCGTGTCCCTGCAGAGCAAATGCACCATGCTCCATGTGGATGGCAGGGATGGAGGTCACCCACTTCTTCCTGAGTGACATGCTTCCCAAAACACAGCGGGCAGCATTGAGTCCTGCACTGGCATTCAAAATGACATCTTTCTCCCACATATGGTAGGAAAGAAGGCAGTACTGCTCTCAGCATGAAGAGAGCATGAAGAGATGCATGTTTTTTAAGCAGACTGTCTATAATTGGATCTGAAGTCAAGGAAGGGATTACAACTAAAATTAAGACATCACCCCTAACACTGAAGTTGCCGTAAGCTCAGAGGGATCTCTTTCCAACCAAATTCTGTTCATGAAATTACTTTTTCAGAGAAAATGTGAGTCAGCTAGTGGATCTACATGCTATTACATGGATTGTAGCTCTTTTTAATGGCCTTTGGTAGTCTGGACCACAAATTATTAAAGAAGTTGCCTTCACAAATGAAATGGAAAATTATACTTGCATAGAAATTTTATTTTTCTTCATCCAACATACCTCCACTTCTGAGCAGTTTAGAGAAAAGTCTGTGCTTATTCTCAATACAATATCTTGTTTCTATGTGTGCCAAAGTGCAGAGCATTTCCAGGCCTCCACCCATGGAAGATAAGAGCACACCTTAAAGCAAGTGGCAGATGGACCAAGTGAAACCATGACATATTTCCTTCTCATGCAGGAGAATGACATAGCTTCTTACTCACAAGTGAAACAACAAATTCTTTTTTGGTGCCTAGTGCTTTCTTGATTCAATAAAAAGGATACTGTCTGGTCCTCAAATGCCATTAGTGTGAGTAACATCATCTGGACTACATGCTTGAGCAGAAATCTGCAAGCATATTTGCTGCAGGCATCTGTCTTCCTCTTCATTGTATGATGCAATCCCAAACACTGGCAGGGGTGACAGAGCTGCCCTTTACCAACTTGTCACCTCTTTTCAGGTTTCCGTATAAGATACTTATCTACAAAAAGGTCTTGATCTGATAATACTTATGAAGAAAAGTCTTGCTGCACCCAGCATATAGAAGTTGCAACCTGTAACCGAACACATGTAGTTAAATCCCTACTTAGGACAAAAGCTGTGCATTAAAAATTGGTAATTTTCAAAATATTGCATGAAAGAGATGCTCAATTAATTTAAATGGAGCATATTTAACATAAAAACTATTTCTGATGGTGAAAGATCTCATAAAACCAAGTGGGTAGAAAGATGCCAGGTGAAGAGTGGCAGCTCACTGTGGTCTAAATACGGTGTGTAACGGCAGTCAAACATGTCAACAAACATGAGACTTAGTCAAAAAGTGGACTGAAAGCAGGAAAGAAAATTATGTTTTATCACTCTCTAACACAGGAAAAAGAATTATGTTTTATCATTCCCTAAAACTTAGCATGTAGAGCAAAATGAACTGCAGCCTCTCTCTCTTGCAGAGCATTAAAGAAGGAACAGTGGAGGGCAACACAGTTAAGTGGTTGGAATTAAGGGAAATACTAACAGGTTTTGGACTTTTCAGTGTGAAGAGGAGAAGGCTGAGGAGGAAATAGCAGATAATTTCAGTTTCACAAAGCTAGTGGGGAAAGTGAGTGAAAAACTGCTGCTCACAAGGTCCCGTAGGTGATATTCTAAACAGCATCTCCTCCTGCTGCTTTGCCCTCTTTTCTCAGAGACAGCACAGAGCTCGAAGAGCCACATGTACAAAGCAGCAGGGCATTTCTCTCTCGGTCCATAGATTGTTTTTTGATAATTATCCAGGGGCAGTCTGAAGTCCATAAACCAAGGAATATCAATTTGCTTTGCCAAGCTGCACTGCCAACCTCTGTTCCCAGGGCTTCATCAGCTGGGCACACCATCCCAGCCACAGCAGAGATGCCAGTGGAGCTGCTTCTGTCAAAGCCCATGTGCCACACATCCTGATGGGGCTGGGCAACTTCCGAATACTACTGCTGGCAAAAATCCTACCATGGGCTCTAAGGGAGCATCCCAGCTCTGAATGGAGCAAGGTGAGGAGGAGCAAAAGCAGCCATTCATGACATAAAATTACATTAAGAGGAGGAGGAAAACCTTAAAGCACAGAAGACTGAAAATAAAGCTAAAGAGCAACTAAAATGGCATTGTGGCAGCAAAGCTTGAGGGCACCCCACTGGGCAGCACTCAGGGATTCGAGGTGTATAGAGGAGGAATACGTCCTGAGCAATGTGAGAGCAAAGCTGTGAATTGCAGAAATGCACCCATGTTACTGAAATCCACAGGTAGACACAAAAATAGTAGCATGGCCATTTCAGAGTCATTGTAGTGCATTCTGGGCTCAGTTAGTCCACTGAGCAATTCAGTGAAACACACACAGCATCAGAGAGTGGGTGCAAAGCTCAGCGGAGCTGGAGGTCCTTCTTCCAGAGGAGCAGCCACCAAGCAAGCCACCTCATGCCTGCATGGGAGGGCTGCCTGCCCAGTGCCTTCCCATTGCTCCCCCTGCTCTCCCACTGCTCACCACGCCCCAGGTGGGCAGTGCCAGGTCTGGTGTGGGACATGGTGTCCCAGGCTTGCCACACTCACTAAGTGCAAGTGGGGAAGAAAGGCTAGTCCCTGCATGCAGCAAGTACAGATGCAGGAGATGAAGTCAGGCATCCTTCAGTGTATCCATGTGACAGTCTGAATTTTTTCCCTGAAAATTCCCACCTGCCTTCCTCCTGTTGGCCCAAAGAGCAGTCAAAGGTCTGCTCTGGGCAACCCATGTCTGACAGGAGGCTTTCGAGTGTACACATGCAGAGTATCAGAAACAACTCTTGTTTAGAAAGTAATTGCATTTTAAAATGACTCATGCATAAATTTCAAGACTTGGAGGAAGCATTTTACGCTAATCATTTTCTCAACAAATTATTAACCACATTCCAGGTAGCACTGTAAAACGAGCCACATGGGACCTGTGTGCTCTCTCGTGAGTGTGTTGTCCCCACTGTCTGACAGCAGGGAACCTGTTGCAGAAAAATTGCTAAAATCACAAGTAATTTGCACACTGAATTTCAATGGTTCTAGGCAAAAAAACCCCATTACCTTGATGATCTCACATTTGTGATTACAGAGGATAAATGCAGAGGTATTGCAGGCCCCTATGTGAGGTGGTCACTGAGGGAGGAGTGGGGCTTGCTGCAACATCTGTGGGAGATTTCTGGAGTGACAATACCAGGAGGGGCAGGTGGGGAGGTTGTCAGTTTGCACACTAACATCATGGGTTCTCTGGTTGTGACATACGGTGGGATTCACCCTTTTTCCTGCAGCCATCCCTACCCTGCATTGCATCCCTACATCTGGCCCATGGTCCCTCCTGGAAGCAATGTCAGAAACAAGGCTTCTCCACAGCTTTCTGGAGTATAGTGAAGAGAATAACATGGCGTTCCCTTTTTTTAACTGCAGGGGGTTACATTTAGAGGCTTAGAAGTCACTCTATAAACCCCCCCACAGTCTGCCACCTTTAAAAGTGCTGGCAGTGTATGACCAACAATGTGACATTTTAGCAAGATTTTAACACAAGATGCCATGTGTGTCTTGGGTGCTACTGCAAACCTACTGTTGCATGGGTCCTACAAGTGACAAAACACAAAATGAAGTGTTTTGTCCTGCCCTCTCTGTCCTGTGCTACCACACTGAACCAGAACTGGTGGGGACTGCAGGCAAGGCAGACAGATCTCATTAAATATTCTTTAATGCACCTGAAAGCCACATCTGATAAAACTTACAGTGTGCTAAAAACCACCTCAGCCCACAGCATTTACCCTCCTAACTGAGCAATGAGTTAGTCCAGGAAACAGAGGCAGAGGAGGACCAGCCCCACAGCTCACACCGGCATTTGTCTCCTGTGCTTGTGAGTCAGACACGGGAATGATTTAGATGATGCATTCAGCTCTATAGTCTTCAGAGGTGTTGCAAGAAATGAGGTGCAGGGTTCACATTTGGAGATTCAATCGTTTATTAGCCCAGGGATCTCATTAGTACGTTGTCTCTTCTCTGGGTGCCATAGCTTTCTCTAAAAAGCCTTCCCAGGGAGAAAGAAGAGCTGTAGCAGATTGTAAAGACACAGAACTCAACTGCTTCCTTCCTCTGCAGATCCCATTATCATCACCAGCACTGCTGCTGTCAGGACCCTTTTCTCCCATTTGTATCTGAACCCCAAACAGTCCAAGAGAGATCAGATCTTTAAAGCTTTCCAAGGGGTTGATGTTGAAAGGCTTATATATGTTAGGGTAAAATCCCCAGCACAGCCATTGATTTTATTGAAAATATCTTTCTTTTACTTCACTAAATTTTATCAATAAATCTTCCAAATCCAAAATCCGGTAGCACCGTGCAAATCCACATAGTGCCATAATAACCAAAAAGTGTGTTTTCTCCCAAAGCATAAGTAAACTTTTCTTCCTGCATTTCATCTGTCACGGTTAAAGATTACAGAGCTGGACATGCTCTGTAATTCCTCTTACAAATCTGATCTATCTTCTTGAAGAGAGCTTTTTTAAACAGCTATTACACTATAATTGGCGTTTTGTGTGTTCTTAGACTTCTTTTTTCTGTATTTATTTTATTTTATTTTATTTGGACTCTGTGAGTTTTGCCGTTTTGGCCTTGGTGCACTCAGTGCTGTGACTCACGTATTCCACAGCTACTGCCAGATCTCTGGGTCCAGCATTGTAATTATCACATTAGGATCTGTCACTATAGCTCTGACTTAATAAATAGCAGAACAGTGATTAGAATGGCTGATTGATCTGTTCCACAGTTTTGGACACTCACATCTGAAATGAAGAGAGGGGCTGTTAAAGATATTAAAGACTTGAAATGTCAGTATTCCAGATTAAATTAGTATTAATCAGTCATTCCAGGTACATTGGCTTTTAAATATAGTAAGAGTTGCTGTATTTGGCAATCTGGTGATGACCAACTAAAACCATGACTCAGATTAACCTCATGAGCTGCAAGGGAAAGTCCCAGCCATTCCTCCATGCCCAGCTTGCTGGAGCCATTAAGATCAGAGCAGATGATTTGGGTTCCTTCAGGTGAAACTCACAATGCCATTCAGGAGAACATGTCAGGCGCTGCAGTCCCAGGTGGACATTCAATCCACAGGACCCAGCTAGACCAGCTTCAAGACAAGAAAAGTCCTGAAATGTGTAAAGTATAAATAAATGCTCAGCACCAGCTCTCTCATTCCACGTCCACAGGTCAGAAGTAACACACCCTGATGGTGTCTGAGCTACAGCTCCATGGAGGGGATGCTGCTGCTTGTGGATTTTCACCCGACAGCTACCCCCACGCTCTGCCTGGAAACTTAGGGCAAGCATGGAGCCTGCAGGTGAACCAAAAGGGCCAGGGAGAGGTTGACAGGGACATGCAAGGTGGAGGCATATATTTATATTGGTTTTGTCCAAAGGCAGTACTGTGCTGTTCAGAGACCAGCAGCAGCCCCAGAAGATGGAATTGCAGTGATGTCTGCTTGCTGTGAACAGGAGAAGTCAGGTGACATGCCGTGCCCACTGCACAGCTGCTTGTGGCACCTTGTGACATCTCGGGGGAAGGGGCCTACCTCACTGGTTTTTTTCTTTGAAAAATCATGTTTTAGAAAGAAATTTTGTTATCCTGGAAGGAGTGGAGGCAGATAAGCAAGGATATGAAAACTTACCAGGCAACTCCAAATTTTTATCATACCATCTATGTATCCAGTGATGCTATGAGCATGGATGGCTTTTCTTCCTAAAGGCTGGATGGTCAACATGGACATTTTACATTTCTTCAAAACCTGCTTGGTTGAGATTTGTAGCTTGACAGATACAGAATAGACTAAGGAAAGGTGCTGGTTGTACAGAGCTATACTTTCAGTTCATAAATATAATCTTAAAAATTAATTTGTGCAATTATTTTTCATTTTTGAATGGGGGAAAGGTTTGGAGAGTTTAAAAGTTCTGAAAACTAAATTCTCTAAATTGCTCTGGGTTGACCTTAGGTTGGGTGCTGACAGCTCAAAAGCATTCATCCAAAATCCAGCAACATTGATCTTGTCTGTGCGCGTTTCAAAAAGTTTCTGTTTTCTGTTCTTGTTAACACTTTATTCTAGATCAGAAATTCCCTTCCAGGGAGATCTTAATACCACACAAGCATTGAGTCATTCTCCAGTGTGATGTTTCAGCCCTAGAGAACTGCTAGAAGTCAGCCTCTCAGCAGAGGAAATTGTGGGCAAACACTCAGCATGTTCACTCCTTTCCAGAGCATGGAAACCGTGGTGCATGAAAACTGTGCGGCCCAAAATGGGGAATCCAACTTTCACCTTATTAGTGTTGCATCTTTTTGCCTTCGTCATCTGGGAAGATGAGCTGCCAGGCTGGAGATTTGGCTTTTCTGAGTCATATGTGGGCAAAAATGTAATGACTGTACCTCTTTACCAGCATAGTCAAGAGGAAAATAGTACAATTATACCCAACAGTAAGTGAGGATTAGGGCACACCATGCCTGCTTTCTGTCTCTGGATCTATGATTTCACTTCTCTTCATCTCCAAAACTGGGGTAACAGTACTTATCTACATTTCTAAAGTGTTTCCAGGCTAAAGGCCAAACACCTTTGCTAGGAGTGATTTATTTTTGACTCTGTCACCACAACCCCATCTGAATGTGAGGGATATTGTGCACTCGTATCGTTGAGGCTCCTGGTGCTTCCTGCCTTGAGATCCTAGATTGCTATGCAGCCTGTATTCAGAGATGTAAGGAATCCTCACTGCACTTCTCAAGCAGCAAACTTGTCCAGCATGCACAATCTTTTCATTCTTTGAAAACATTCTTAGGGATTTCCTACTGAGGCTCAAAGGCAGTCATATATTTTATTTATTTTATTACAAGGCATGTAAGTAAAAACTTGCATATCTGAAAAAAGATATTAGATAGAAAATGGTAATAAAATTAACATTATTATCTTAAGAAAATTGGTAATAAATACATTTCCCCTTGACATTAAAATGCTTGTTATTTTGCACGACAATAAATACAGCATAGCTCTGGCATAGAGAAAGGCCAAGGATGGGTACAAGAAGTCCATGTGGTGTCATAAAAAAGCTCAGGTGATTTTTAAAGGTTTGGCATCCTGCACTTGATGCACTTTGATACAATTTGCATTTTAATTTTAATTTCACTATGATTTTTAAACAGTCCCATAATATGAAAATATGAGAGGAAAACTTGACTATAGGATTTTTCCTTTAAATATTTTCAAAGTAAGAGATGTGTAAACTCACTGAAATCACTAATCCTCAAAATAAAGAAAAAATACCAAACAGGTGTCTTTGTGGTTACTCTACAAAAATGTTTTTTTTTCAGCTGTGGGTGCTCAAGCCTGACCAGCCAACTGACACAGGACCAATCTCCAGTCAGTTCCTCAATTCTTTACACAGTTTTAAGAAAGAAATATTAATAACAAGGAGAAATAGTAAAGACAGTAGTATTCACTTCCCAAGTCATGGCATTCGAGGTTCTTACACTATTATCCAAAGGTGAGAGGAGAAAGAACAGGTGTACTCCAGAACAGTTCCCAGCATAATTTTGGGTCATTCTGGTCTATACTTTTCTTTTAAAACTACTGACAAAAAAAAAAAAGGAAGAGAGACATTTCCATGCACTGTGCTGTTCTTATGCCAGCACATATCATCACAATCACAACTGTGAACCTAAGTCACTGATAGCCCAATCTAATATAGATTGATTGATTGTCCCATGACAAAGTTAGATAATGTCCACAAAATGCCACAAGCTCTGGCAGAGTCCAGTGTTCTTAAAGTACTGATAGGTCATGGCAAGACTTGGACTTGAGTTTGAAGGCCATATTCTTGTTGTTCTTGGCAACTATTTTGCCCCAAAACCGCCTGGCTTTCTTGGGGATGCTCTCTCTCCGTTTCTGTAGCGCCAGCCGCTTCTCATTCTTTTCCTTGCTGTCCCTCCGGAGCCGGACTTGCCGCACGATGCCTTCGAAGAGCTCTTTCACGTTGTGCTGCACAGCTGCTGAGGTCTCAATGAACTTGCAGTCAAACACGACGGCGCAGGCTCGCCCCTCTGCAAAATCGCAAGGTGGACATGTTACATGGGGCCACAAGCCCCACAGAGGGGGAAGCAGAGACAAGCTGCCACACGTGGGGGAGTCAGAGCCACCGGGGAATTCCTCAAGCCCAATATAGGCACAGATAAGTCTTTAATCACCTGATGCTGCCTGCTAGCCCATGATCCATCTGCTCTGTGTCACAGCCGCTTTCCAGAGGAAGGGGGGGTGTGGTAAATCCCCTCCCAGTAAAGCCCAGCCCACGCTCCTGGCTGCGGAGGTAACGCAGAACGACAGACTTGAGCTGAGACACTGAAAGCTGGGAGGCCAGCAATGCCTCAGTGCCACCTGGCCATCTTCAATGCAGACTCCCTCAAGCTGCACTGAAGGGTGATAATGGCCCTCTCCAGGCATACAGCGCAGCACTGGAGGCAGGGCACATTCCTCCTTCATGGGCCATGGGTGTAAACCAGAGCCTTGGAACTGTAGCAATTTCAGTGAGAACAGATGCATGTACAAAACCCTTCATAAAGGCAGAATTGTGTCTATGGCTTTGGGGGTACATCTGAAATGACCATTCTTATCCCAAATTACATGAGCCTAAGCCAAACCTGACAGCTGTCTTTCACACACAAGCCAATTTATTGTCTTCTGGCTTGCTGTGTATTCATTGCCAGGGCCACTAAAGTGACATGAATTCACCTGCCTTCTTTCTAAAGAACTTTCAAGCTGGGCAAAGAGGAATGAGAAGACAACCCTGGGCTCCCTATGAACTCCTCAGTTCAAGCTCTTCACTTGGGGCAACTGTGAGAGGAGCCAGAGGAGCTGTGCACATCCACAGAGAAAGTAAGAAAAAGTCTAGCTCAACAGGGAAATAGAAGAGCAGAACAGCCGCAGAGAGAAGGAAATGCTGAGCAGAAGAAGCCATGTTTCTAATGGGCCAAGATGAGAACCTCCAATGCACTGCTGCGTATTATGGCGTGTCACCTCAGCCTTAGGGAAGACTCTCCAAGAAGAGATTTGACTGACTGCAGATGTTGAGAGCCAGCAGCAATGCTCCCAAGAGCTTCTCCATTCCTATTTATGGGCTTAGTGGTTATTCATTTGTGTGCAGCCAAGGGAAGGCTAATTTAGCATCCCAAAGCAAGGCAGTAAGGAGACCTCTTCTGAAAGGCTGCACAGCTCCTGCCCAGCCTAGCAAAATAAAGATTGAGAGGGAATTTTAATTCATCAGGGAGGACAGAGAACTGGTTATAAAGAATAGAATTTTTGGCAGCAGAATAAAGGGGGCTAATCTCGTTATACGTAAACATGCATTGGGAATCCAAAGGGTTTCCAGCTACCAGAGAAATCACATATTGCAGTGGTTTTACACTAGGAGCTGGAAGGGAAGAAATCCCATTTATGATGGTACTTAATAAATATAGAAAAGAGATTATCTGACATATATCAGTATCACCAAGGAAGGCCTAAGGACCTGGCAGACCCTTCCCAGTCCTCTGCCCTCTGTTCCAGTCCTCTGTTGTTTTATTGCTCTTTTATTGCCCAGTCCTGATCACAATGTACTCCCTCAGCCAGAGCACTACAGTTTGTCCAAAAGCTACTAGATTACTTTTAATGTTTATCTCAGGTTTATGCTCATAATTTCCTCACCTGCCACTGACACTTCGCGGCACCTGACAAGGTCACTTTTGTTGCCAACCAAAATAATGGGGATATCTTCTTTCTGCCGTGCCCTGCGGAGCTGTATTCTGAGTTCAGAGGCCTTCTCAAAGCTTGCTCGGTCTGTGATGGAGTAGACAATCAAGTAGGCATCTCCCACTTGCATGCAGTGGTCTCGAATCCATTCTCCCTCATGCTGTTCAAATTAAATGGTCAGACATTATGCCCAGAGCAGGTTTTACTTAGAAAGTAAAACATTAGAGAATCCAAATGCATTCCTGCTGTAAACTGTAATGGGTATGGTTTGAATCACAGTTATACTACAAGTAATTCCAATGTGGTGATGGTATGAATACTTCACCACAAAGGAGGGCAAAAACTTGCCCCAGATAATTTATTGTGCTGGCTTTAGGCTGGAATTAACATGATCTGGAGAGAAAGTTTGAATGTTTTGTTTCATCATTAAAAAATGAAGACTTGCACTTCTCAGGCTCACAGTGCAGAGCCATTAGGCATGCTTTCATCAGTGTGGGGTAGGGTTAATCCTATATCTTCCCTGATTCTGCTGTATGGAAAACACCTATTTTCTTTCCCAAAGGAAACTTACTTTTTATATTAGCAATTATTTATATACACTTTCCTTTCAGCATTTGATGAGAACAAATTAAAGTACCTTATTATCCCACATGTCAAGCAGTATAACGGTTGCACTTTCCCCATCCACCATCAGGGTTCTTTCATATGTGTCTTCTGGAAAGAAAAGCAGAAAGGTTGGTAATATATTATTTTGTGTCATCATGTACATTACAAAAATCCAAGTTGTTGAATGTGGGTGATTTGTTCACAGAGTTACTGAGCCAAATTTTAGGCCGGCTCACATCCAGTTCTTTCCTCATTTCCATCAGCACTGAGCCTGTACTCTGTTCATTATTGGTTGCCTTACTTTCTATGATAGATGAAGGAGGCTGAAAGATCAGGAAACAAAATGTTCATTATTTTGGCTGATACTCTCTTTATCTTATGTGGGAGAGAGAAAATAGAACCAGTGGAAGAAATAACCAAAGGCTGAACATTTGCCCCATGGGAGCAGCAGAGTCCAGCGAGACTGAGTAATGGAAAATATTTGCTTTCGCTTTAGCATGGGCAATTTACGGATGAATAGTCACTGCTGCTGAGAGCAACACAGCAAACAGCCTACCAAGTGAGGAGGACAGGATGTTGTGAGACAACAGTTGTTGAGTTTGAGAGAGACTGAGACTTCTGTTGTGCACTAGTTTCTCTCCCATTATAGTTTCTCACATCACCTTTGATGTTAAATAGCAAGAAAATGTAAAAAACACAGAAGGTCTGTTATTTTGTACTGCAGCCATAAAAATTCATACCTAGATTATAAATGCCATGTGGCAAAATTCTGCCTAGATCTAAGGGGCCTGTTGTCACTCTGAATTTTGATCAACCCTTGCTGTGAAATCTCAGTCTAGCTTCTGCTTCAAATACCGATCTTTCTTCTTTTCCCCAAAGCTGGGAACATTTGGATGAGCAATGAGGGGTTTGGACTAGTTTCTAATGTTGCACTAGTAGTCAGTGAAAAAAAGCCAGTCTTAGGATACTGCAGCATTTAAAGGATCTGTCCCAACCATGGTTGAAGATAGGGCTGTGTCTAACCTGTGCCTCATAAGACTTCTGCTGGGCACTGATGAAGTGAACTTTCCCCTAAATTGTAATCAGAGCCTTTCCTCAAAGCTAGGAACCTACATCCCAGCAAAAGAATGAGCCAAAAATATTACACATTTAAAATAAAGTCAAATGGAGCCCATGCTTAAAACGTCAAGATTAAAAAGACAGCTAATCACAAGGAGTGGCTTCCCTTGAGGTCCCAAGAGTATGAGACTTGTGTTCATGAGTTAGCTTCATCTTACAGTCAGTACCAAAGCCTCTCCATAAAAGCAGCTGTGCTCCTCTGTGAGCTGGCTACCCTGAAACTATCCTCTCATGTAATAAAATTTCCAGTGTGTAGGATAAAGTTCCAGTTTGTAAAGATAAAATAAATAGCTTCTTCAAGTGACCGAGTATCTATGTGAGAACAAGCTCCATGCACACCAGAGGACAACATCCAGAAGACTCCTTCTGCACTGCATTACATATAGAGAAGCTACAAATGCATAATCACACTCCTTGAAAATACTATGCCTAAATAGTCATATTCAGCACTGATTTGCACCTTGGTCAGTTCTAAGGAACTTCTGTAGAATATAAATCACAAGCGCTTAGTTCATTTCATGCTTTTTTTGAAGCAGACACTAAAAAAGGAGGGAGGTAACAACAGCAAGACATCCAATGACCTCTGCAGAGCTGGCCTTGAAAATCTGTCACTGCTATACTCCAAGTAATGCTGCTGGGAGTGTGATGGAAAGAGGAAACCACACAGCTTCACGTGAAAGAAAAGAAAACTGCCTGACAGGGGTGTGCAAAGCAAATCAGCTGCACCTTCTGATGGCTTATCTAAGGATCCTACTCTACTTCACTCGTTTAGCTCTAGGAAAATTTTATCAGAGATACTCCAGGCTGAGGAGCTGGCAGAACTATGGAAAAAGTTGATGTCAGAAGTTGAAGGCAGAGCTCACCTAAATCAGAGAATTTCAAATCCCCTAAAGGCAAAAATCTCTGTGTCCCCAGTCTGAGACAGCAAGAAAGGAAAATGTGGGTCCGACCTTCCTGATACTGGGCTTTTTAAAATCCTGGGTGAAACTTCCTCTAACTGGAGAGTTAGGGGTCTATGCCCCACAGAAGGTTGGAAGAGAAGCCCAGAAATTCTCTGTGGTAGCACTGCCACCATCACACCAAGGGAATACAGGCAGGAGACAGAAGGGATATGGGAGAACAAAGGAAGTCCTGCATACCGACAAACAAAACCAGGCAGCAAACTGCACGTCCCCTGAAAGCAACAGCGACTGCATCCTTAGAGACACAGCAGATTTGTGTGGCAGCACAACCCTTCCACATCAACATCTTGCACACAATATAGCTCAGGAACTGGTGCCACAGCTTCACCTTCTGTGTGATTTGATCTTTGGGATTAAAGAACGCTTTGCAATCCTAAACAAAGCAGGGGAGGATAACAAGGGGAAAGCATCAAAGAAAACCCTACAGCTTGTGCCTTTCCCCCCGATAGGCAACAGGCAACGGGAGTTTTCCTACTCTGTTGAAGGACCTTTATCTCTTTTCCTTCTGGAGGAGCCCATACCGTTCAAGTAATATGAAACAATGTTTTTTCTCAAAATTTTATATATTTTTCTCAAACTCCATCCAGACTGTGCTAAGGCAATGTGTTTACACAAAAAGGCTGAGATGACTTGTAATGGCAAATATTTTGGACGTGACCTTTTCTTTATATATAATTTTAAAGCATTCAGTTCTTGTAAATCATGAGGACCTTCAGTTGTTTTCTCTCCCACAAGTAAAGCTGGAATCAGCCCTGTGATACTAGTGGTGACACAAATGTTGGACCAGCATGAAAGCTGAAGCAGACTCTTGTGTAGCATCACCACAGGCAGGAATGAGACAGTTTCCAACAGGTATTTTGGAATGAAATAGCATGGGAATCTGAATTGCCCTCTTTCAGTGGCTTTCAATCATTGTTGGAGAGTATCTTACTCATTTTGCTTTCATGTTCTCTTAAAAGCGGTGCTTGAGTTCAATCAGACCCAAACGCTTGTTACCTCTGGTTTACATTAAATGGCCTCTCTCTTTTTCTGTGCCAATTGCTACAGGCAGAGCTGACTGCAAGCAAACACCAACACCCCAGGACATAATTACTTACCTCCCAGCACCTCACAGTCACTGTCGATGCTGTCGTGCACCCCTGCAAAGATGTTGCCTAGCGAGGACTTCCCTACGCCTTGCTCCCCGATCAGCACCACTCGGAAGCAGTTGCTGCCAGACTCGGAGGAGATGACAGAGTCAGATGACTCTGAGGACCAGCTCCTTCTGTAATATTCATCAGGACTGATGGTGTATCTTTTCTGTGGGTTGTACTCATTGGAGTCTTTCTGGACCAGCAAATTCTTTCCATCAGCAGGGATGCTCCATCGCTGCTGCTGCTGGTGCAGACTGCTGTTGTGGGTGCGACGCATGGTAACGTTGTTGAGAGTCATTTTTAACCCCTAGTGAGAAATAGGGAAATCACAGATGTTGTCCACAAAATACTTAGAAATACTCTCTTACTAGCTTCAAGGCAGCACATCATGCTCCTCTGTAGGGACCTAATACATGAGAAAAGAAAAATTAACCTTTCTGCACTCTTTTGTACTTGGTGGTACACAAAGAAATATTTCTCATTGGTAAGACCCAGGCTGTTTCCTAGGGATAATACCACCATCACATGCTAAATCCTATCTTGTTTAGCCTTTACAAGCTCAGGGCTGTGCTAGGTGCAGCCCAGTCCTGGAAAGAGGGAGGCATTGCTGTGTCCCAGGAGAAGGGAGGGATAGTACTCACCACACCTGTCCTGTCCTACACAGCAGCTGTAGCCCTGCCGAGAGACTGCCTGTGGTACAGGCAATGTTCCCCATCTTTTGGCTTTACTGGGGACAGACAGAGGCACTGCTCTCAGTTGCCTCCAACTGCCAGTGCAGCTGGATGTGCAGCATCTTTCTCATTGTCTCAGTTAAGAGTTGAAACTCTTGGGAAAGCAATAAGGCGTCACTCACTGCACTCTTAGACAACCCTGGTACAAAAAGTTACGCAAGCAAGTCTCGCTGTGGTGGGGTGGATTTGAGCCAGGAAAACAAAGGGTGATTCTGCCTCAGACAGTGACTTTTTGGCTGGTAAGAGAGGAGGACATAGTGAAGTCCAACCACTTTTCTGAGGAGGTACAGGTTATAGCTGCTACAGGAGATATCACTGGGAGAAAAGGCTCATTAATTTATAGATATTAAATCAATAACTTCATTACTGCACAATTAATTAGATAGGTTCAGTCTTCTTATATAAGCATGGCTCTTAATTACATTTTACTCAGCAAATTATATTTTGCCTTGCTTGGAGGCAGAGAACAGTGATGTCATTCTCACAGGCCAGCAGCTACCATTTTTAGGAAAGTTACTTTGATGCATTCCAGCTCCCAAAGTGACCATTATTTAGACATTTTTCTTTTTTGCCCTATATCTGATGTGTCTCAGCTCTTGCCTCCATATCAGTAAATGGGATAATTGTCCATAAAATTCACCCAACCACTTTCAAACCTCAATAATAGGTGGTGAACAATAAAAAGTACAGCAAAGCAACACGTACAAATTTCTATTCTTCTTTATACAAAACTGTCTGAAAACTTCTGTGAAAAAATCCCCAGCAGGACATAGGACAAATATATAGAAAAAGCACTGTCTGAATTTATTACAGCATACACAATATTTTCTCTGTGATGTGCAGTACTTTGGGGCAAAATGAGATTATTTACATGGTCCTAGTCACAGTAACTTTGTCAGCAAGAAATACATCTAAAGAAGAAATCATACACTAAACAAAGGCTGCTTCACAAACAGAATTAAATACTCACTACAGCTGAATTTTAAAATGCACTTTTTCCTTGCCGTACCCATTGAAAGACCAGATAAAAAAAGCCAGCTCTGATTTAGTCAAACAACAGAGAGTAACTCACAACCTGTAACAAGCAGTCACTCACAAAACCGTCACAAACACAAACATTTTACGATTTAGCCTCTAACAAATTGTCATCCTTCATTAAACATAGCCAAACGAGTCCCTGTCACACACTGCGCTCCAAGTTCAAACTGGTTTTGCTACCCCATACAGCATTTAGCTACCCAGGTCTCCAGCACCTCCAGTAAAAGACTGGGTCCGAATCCACTCTTACTTGTGCCAGGCTCCTGAAGCCAGTCCAGTCCTTTGCTCCCACTCCCCTTCTCGCTCAGTGGGCTGTGACACACTGAGAAGCTCTGCTGAAGTAAATCCTCTCCTGCTTTGGGGCTGCCTCTTTAATTCTTTCTCAGCAAACCTGGTTTATATTAAGCCCATCTGATCAGAGACAGGGCTTTTCCGTGACGTGGCTGGCCTTTCCATACAACAGCCAGCCCCCAGCTGGGAGGAAGCAGACATGCAGAAGAGAAAAAACTTGCAAACAATCTCAAAAGATTTACTCAAAATCATATGATTATTTTAACGTTGCCAGTAAAATAAACACTTTTGGTTCTTGCAAGATGAAAACAGGAAAGTGGAATGAAAATAAATAATACATGCCATTTAGCCTCGGACAGCTTTTAATTCAAATGTTATCAAAATTAATGATGATCTAAAAAATACCTAACTTTATTTAATGCATGAAATTCTGTAAATGTATTCTGTATCTGTTCTCTGTCTGCAAAACACACTTAACCCCCTGCTGGACAAAACATTTCTGTGGAATAAAATATCTGAATGTTATTTTGAAATTTTCTTAGAAGTAGGAATATTATTCTAGGGGCTTTGTTGGGGTTTTGCTTGTTTCTTTGTTTTTAAAGCTCTAATATTTACAAACCTATTATTTTCTGTCAGCCTCCAAGTGACTCTACCCAGTCTCCTCAACTGCATAACCATCTCTCTCTCACTTCTCCTTCAATATTTTACTACCAAGGGCTTGAAAAGACATCCAACTATTAATTCAGTGTTACTGCAGCTGGATGTTGGCAAAGATGCATCAGAACACACAAAGTCTGCACAAAGTCACACAGTGTTGATGCTGTGCATGGGAACAATCACTACATAGCGTACATGCCACAAGTCTGAGGTCTGGGCCTTAAATTTTTATAGCCTCATAGCTGATTGGCAGAATAAATTTTGCCAGAAGGAAAAAAATCCAAACCTGTTGAAACTTGTAACAATATACATGTTCATTTACAAAGGAAGAGTAAGAAACTGTGACAGTACTACTTGCTAGGGCTACCACAACTTTTATAAAAGTATGTACAAATTCTGTAGCCAGGTCCCAGTTATCCAGAATCTGGATTAAATATAATGAAGTCCTACAGCTTTCTTTTATGTTTACATATTTACATTTATATTTACAATCTCCTAGTCCCTGAATCTAATAGGGCTAGTTCTTATCCTAGAAAGTCTGAACAACTTTGGTTTTAAACAGGGGCAAGAATTTTTTTCCATGCTACAGGCAAGCAAACCTTTAGCTGACAATGTACCTTTGTTGAAGGGAACACTGATATGCAGAAAACATCTCTTGTTAACATTGCAACTGAAATCTCCTTGCTTTGTTTCTCCTTTGTCTTCATTGCATTCCTATGTCTTTAACGAGGATTTTCAGGGACCTCCTGAGCCATTCTCAAGTTTTAAAAGCCAGGAGCTTTTCACAAAGCAATAAGCACTCATCAATGTACATGGAAATTATGCAGATCTACCAAGGGTAGAATTGAGCAAAAATATGTCCTGATTTTCCTTCACCTGTGTTTCAGTGCTTGGCAGCAGTTAAACTGACCCCAGGTCCTGCATCTTCACCTCACCTGTCTCTTACACATCATGCTCTGGGCCTCTGCTGCTGAGTGATAATCCCAAAGAGCACAGAGTGCCACATCCCTCTGGGTAGGATGTACAGAGGGGCTTGCAATACTTACTGCACAAACTGTAACTACATCTCTCTCTGGGAAGGTTTGTGGCATGGACAGTACTTTGAAAAAATATTTTTCCTGTTGGCATACTCAAGTGAAGTTGCTCATTTTTTTGAAACATGCTGGAAACCATGAAGGTGATTGGGTGGTTGGAGTACTATGCTCTGCACGTCGGGTTTGCTTAGCCCTCTCTAAGTTGTCTGTAATTTATCACCGCTGAGTAAAAAAGCAAAACCTGTCCACTGCAGGACTGGAGAGATTTATGGCCAGAGTGATTGCAGCAGAGCTGCGGGCTCTAATGGCTCACCCAAATGTTTAACATATATCATAGCAGAAAGTGCAGACAGAAGAAATAAACCAAAGTCAGAAAAGCTTTTGTGCTTAGTTATAGTTACTGTTAGATTAGGAATTGCTAGACGTCATCTTTCATATCCTCTTCATAAAATTCAAGGCAGACAAAGAAAACACGTCTCTCCTGAACCACACATTATATCTCTTCCATAAAGCCATCCAGAAGGGTTGTCCCAAACATGGCATGAGGCGCTTGTACTTGAGGAACTTGCACGTGTTTTGCTTTGTACTTTGCTTTGTCTCTTCTGAGCCTGCTCTGGTTTTCCAGCTGGACAACTAACTCTCCAGGTCCCATTCTGCACTACACATCTGCAGGATGGAGCATTGTTGTTCCTCAGGGAATGCCATCAGCACTCACAAACTTCACTCACTCCATCTGTGGGAGGAAACACTTTCTTACTTGTTTTTAAAGCTGGGGAAAGATGCAGCCTTTTTAGCCTCCAGGTACTTAGTTAAAAGGGATAACAGCAGGTTGATTACTGAAATACATGAACTGAGTCCTTCTCAGGGACAAAAACAATCCCATAGGTTGATGGAGACTGGCGCAGTCCTGGTCTGTTCAGCCCTTTTGCACTCTTTGCTGGTCAACACTTCTGCAAGTCTTGTGCCTGCCCAAGACACAGGCACGAGAAGAGGCAAACCATAAGGCCAGTGCTGTCGCAAAGCACACGAGTGCTTGAACGTAACTGCCTGGAGCAATATTAAAATTCTGAGGTGTTGTTTTTCTTCCTTCTCATCCACTCTCTGTTTCATTAATCACATCTTAAAGGAATTCTCCCTGCAGCCAGGATGAAGTAAACATTGCAGAGTAGCAGCTCTGCAATACTTCCCCAGCCAATTACAGTCAGACCAGGTGATGCCCAGAGCAATTAGGCAGAAATTTTCCATTGGATATAAAAGCAGTACTTGTTAGCTGACACTTAATTAGCCAGTTTGCATTTATCTATATGACGGCAAAAGTAGTTCCTCAAACCACCTTCTGGCGAAGGGTTGTCCATAGAGAGGACATAAATCATCTTAGAGTGGGAGGGAAATTCAAGAGAGGAAAAAAATTTTAGAAAGCAGGAAAAACAAAATTCAGATTTCTTTCAATGAAAACTGAATGCAGCATGTCTGAAAGTGCACTTTCTCCCTATACATCCAGCAGAGGAGCTCACCACCATCTTTCCCCTCAGAAGGCCTGACTTAGTAGACTTTTTTCCCAATACTGACTTGCCTGCACCAGCAATGAATGACGTCTGCCCACGTTACTCTCCTCCAGACCATTGTGGCATTTCATATTTTGCTCTCCTTCTCACATCTGGCAGTGCTGGCAGGGCCCTGGCTATTCTCAGCCCTACCAACAACAGCAGCTATGGACAGAAATTAGTTTGGGTGCTGGGCTGGATAGTGCTAGACACACTGGGAGTGCCCACAGTCACTGCGTGCCCTAGAGAAGATGCTCCATTGTCACCATTCATTCCTAATACACAAAGAGCCACAGGCAGCTTGGTGAGCAAATGTAGAACAAAAGGCAAAAATAGATGAAGCAGCACTGGGGTCATTCATTTATTTACACCAACTTATGTCCACAGCTTTGCCTATCCCAATTCACATCCAATGACTGAGTATGATGTTTCATGCTGACTGAGGAAGGTACAAGGGATCAAACACTCTGAGACTGGGGTGTATGAGGTAGGGAAATGAAGGATTATGTGCCTGAGGTACATTACTGAGGGTCTTAAGAGAGGGACAGGGCAGAGAAAGACACTGAGAAATTAAGGAATAATAAAACATTGATTCATTTTAAGGGAAACAATCAGGAGCACCTGAAAGTGCCACCATCAAATCTAAAAAATAGCCATTGCTCTTTTCAGTGGAGTAGATTTGGTAGACTTTGTTCCCAGCAGTTGCTTGCCGGGAGTACTGAATTTGTTCCACCAGCTTCTTTCCCTCCACATCACAGCAGCATTTTTACAATTCTTTAACTGAGCACTAAAAGCAAAACATGATTGTTTGGTGAAGAGCACAGGGATAGGGAAGAAGCACTGATCTGCACTCCTTGTGCACAAGTTAGTTGTAAAAGCCAGAATTAGAGCTCTCAGGGAAGAGGATTGCCTTTAATCAGCTGAGTCATTGGAGAACCTCTTATTAGTCTATTACTTGCAGCTAATCTGGATTCTGATGTACCAAAATGAAGGTGTGTTCTATATCTGTGCACTGCAGAGCTTTGTTGTCTATAACGGGTGTCCAAAGGTATTTTCCCCATTAACACATTGAGCCAGCACAGTTGAAGACTCAGCAGAAAATGAGAAATGAGCAGCCAGGGGAAGAAATGCAGTTCAGTTCATAATAAAATACGTTACTTTTTAGTCTAGTTAACCAAAAAGAAATTAAAACAACTGTCATCTTTGAGGGGAGAAAAAACAGCCATAATAAAGAGCAAATGGCAAAACTGGATTATTTCAGTAAGAGTTACTTAGCAAAAGGACTGCCTATTTCCTGCTCTTGCACTCAATGGCTTTAATGATTTCTGCCAATAATTGTCCAGGGAATGGGATTAAGTCATATATGACAGAAATAAATGTGCTTTTCAATGCAAATTTTAAACAATTATAATATACTAATAATAGTAGGTTGTGAGTTAGCCATAAATGTTCTTCAAACACAAAGCTAACAAAAATCTTCAGATGAATGGCACCAGCACAGAAAATTTTTTGCAGTATGCCACAGTCCTCAGTGCAATCAGGTTCAGGAGCTGCTGTCTCCTTTGCAGATACAGGATTCACAGAATTTTGTAGCTTGATTTTATACCACTAAGTGAAGATGGTAATTTAACAATAGGCAACTTCTGCATCAGCAAACCACAGGATAGAAACTTCAGCAGAACAATGATGTGGTTCTGATCTTCAGAACTGTTGAAGGGAGATCCAAAAGAAGGTCTTTTGCTCCAAATGCAATTTCTTCTTCACTGTGGCGTCCAAGACTCTTACACTGATTACAGCCAACAATAATTATCAATACTCAGGCATACTTACACAGACATACAAAGGAAGCCTCAAAACCCTGCCAATAGAAGCAAATCTACTTTAAAAATATTTCACTTGGTGGCCAGATCTTGACTTTCAGGTCCTGATTGCATTTATCTACACAACAAGCCAGCCTGGGATGGCAAGAGAGCACCACTGAGCTCTCTGACCCACCTTGGCTTGCAAAACACCTTCTGTTTTGCATCATCAAAAAGTGGTTTGGACTCGTGGTCTGAGTGCAGGAGTTCCATTGTTGGGTCGGGGCTGACATGGGGTCCTGAGCAGGGTGGAGGAGCCCTGGGAGGGTGGGCAGGGCTGTGGGTGTTTTCAGGACCCCAAACCCCACTTGATGCACTCCTTGAGGAAAAATGGTGGCATATGATTGAGGCAGAGCCAAGTTTGCTTGTGCTGGTTTCAGTCCAGGTCACACCAGGGCTGTTACTCCCATTTGCACCAGGAGAAAAGTGTCATGCCAAAATGTATGTCACATAAAACACATGGCAGTGGCTAAAGCAGCTCTTTGTCCAAAACACGGGGTCACAGCTGGGGTGTGGTGTCTGGGTGTCATATCCTTCCCCAGCTCTCTTTGCTGTGCAGTCAACCAGCAGTAACAAAACCACAGCTAAATATGGTCTTCTTGGAGGGAGCTCTCATCTCTCCCCGTTTACAGTATCGTCCACCCAATGTCCCTGCTTCAGCGTTCGGCTGCCCGCTTGCCACACTAGCACCTAGTAAAGTGATGCTTCATGTGATTGCTCAGTGATTCATTGCCTTGTTTGGATTTTCTGGCTCCTGGGCTCATGTTTATCAGCAAAACACACACTCCAGCATCAGGCTTTAAGCGGATTGGAGCCATACAAAATGCCTTTGAGCGAGATGCTCTGCACAGTCAGGCGTAAATAATGTCTATTTAATTGAACAACAGCACCTCTTTTATTTACATGGCTTTACCCTTATGTCATTCATCACGTACTTTCCACTTTCCAAAATGTAAGATGTGATAATGAACATATAATTGAAGATACGTTGTTTATTTTCTTTTTGAAGATCTAATTCTTCATCTCTGTTGTACTGTGTTCATGGCAGGTCAACTGATCATTGTGTCCTGCAGGTAGGATTCACTTCACCTCACTTAAACTGCTTGCCTTCTTTCCCAGAGCAAAGCAGACAGGGTTAACCAAGTAGCTCCAGGGTGATTCATCTAACACAGGTTACATGAATCATGGAGATGCCTCTCTCCCCACTTTCAACAGAGGGATGGGGAGATGAGTCTCTCAGCATTAATGCTGGTTTTAAACTGCACTGTCTGAAAGCTATACTGGCAGTCAAGTGAAATGAAGAAACCCCTAGTGGCCTAAAGGCTAATTTTTACAATGATTTTTACTGATGTCCTTTTCAGGTGGGCAATAAGTAAGACAAGGTTTAAGATTTAATCATTAAGCATGGTTAGAACTTTTCTGCTCTAGTACAGGAGGTACATAAATACAGAAGCAACTTGGCTATAAAACAGGAGAAACCCATATATCTGCTATGTTCACCATGGATGGCAACAGGGCTCTTTTCCCAGTAGCTGCTGAGACACTTCTGGGGAGGAATAACTTCTGCTGCCATCCACACTGACCAAGCACCAACTGCTGTTTCTTCACAGCCTCAGACATATGGCAACATGCCTTGTGGAATTTTCTGCCCTGCTTCTGCAAGCCAGTGCATGCTGTCAGTGCATTGCTACAGACATGTCCTGCTCCATCCAGCCAACCCCCTGAAAAAGGGAGATCCCAGCCAGCACGTTTTCCAGGGAACATACTCAATAAAGTAGCAGCAGTTACAATGCTGTCAGCTTCAATCTTACTCCGCAAAGCCAGTTCCTTGGCACTGAAGGCTCTTGCATTCTGTAGGAGACAGAAAGGGGTGGCACAGCTGCAGCAGGATCTTCTTCAGCCCTCTACCTAGGACACACACATGGAAACATGTATGATGATGCTCAAGCTGCTGGGTGACCTCCTACAACCACCACTAGTTTGCCTTTTTCTTTCTCTCTCTTGTTTTAATCAAATTTATTCATTTTGAAAGCAGGCAGTGAACAGAGGAGCTGGGCATAGAAAAAAAAGTCATCATTAATAACTCTAATCAACCATTTTGATGACTAGCAGAACTTCCAATAATTTCACTGCACTGTGCTCCAGTGCAAATCATGTTTCTGCAAAATGTACATCTCTGTGATAATGTGTGCAACAACACCATCCTTCTCAGCAGTGGACTCTCTAAGGTCTCTGTCATGTTTTTCCTCCTTCACAGCAATTAACACATTTAATACTTTCTGAGCATTTGATATACTAAAATTTCCCATGAATAAGGGAGGACTGTTTCTCATCATCTCACTGAGCATGCTACTGATTAAAAGATGTAAGTGACTCAGAAAGAAAGTATGTCACTTGTGTGTCAAGCCCATTTCTCAGGTGAGCTGCTCTGAACTGGGTACCTGACATGCATTGTTCCCGTGAAGCACAAAATTAGAGAAAATGGTAGGAAAAAGTTTTGACTCCTTGAGCCTGTGGACATAGATAAAACTCTGTTTTCACAAATCCCCTGTGTTACTGGAAGTTTAATCAACGGTCAGGCTGGCAGTTTCAGAAGCTAAAAGCAAAATAGCTAATTCAAAGTCACAAGCTCAAGGGATATATTTCTGGCATGACTTATAAACTACATCTGATTGTTGATGCTCTACAAATGTCAGTCCTATGAGCTCGCATTTGGAGCTGAGTGAGTGAGGCGGCCGCACGGCCCCACTGCCCTTCCCACCACACTGTGCCCTCTCTGCAGCCCTGGTCTGACAGATTTCAAACAATTCTGTCACCCTGCAAAGTAAGACTCACAAATAATGAACTGAGATGATAAAACATATCAGAGTGAACAAAGAGAGAAGCTAGGGGGAACAATACAGACACGTCCCACTGCAAAAGGCAGAGAAAATATTTTGATCTCCTAGTTACAAGCCCACTCCTGGTTGACTTCTGACCCAAGACTCTGCTGCTGACAATTACATCACCACTGCTGGCCAGTATAATGCTGCCTCCAGTAGCTCTTTGCCTCGTTAGCAGGGTATGCAGAAGAGCAACTTCAGCTCAGTGAGTCAGTGGAGGGAAATGGGTTTCTTCAGCAAGGAGAGCAGAGCAGCTAAGGTAGGATTTGGCACTGGATTGCCTCCCGCACTCTCCCTCACTCACGGTTTAAGGAAAAGATGAAGATAAAATGAGAAGCACCCTTAGGGGACAAAATGTTCTTTCGTTATAGGCTCACATGGCAAAACTCTGTCTGACAGCGTACCTGAACATCTTCAAATATCTGCTCCTATGAAATATCTCTTTCTTCTCTCACACTGGTATACATCAGAAGCCACCCTTAAAATTAATCAGAGTCAAGCATAACTGAGATTTAAAAACATGTCCAAATTATGGAAAGGCAAAACAGCAGTAAAAGTCCACATGTTTCACAGGGGATGAAGACCCTGTGCTCCATATACCTGCACATTTCCGGTTCAACAAAACTGCACTATGCCTGTGCCTGGATGCTTCTCACATTTCTCAAAAAGAACAGAACGTATCTACTGCCTTCACTGCCCTGGACTCTCTTTGCTGTCTTCACTTGCCTCATAGGAGCCCTTCAACACCACCATTGGGTTATTTTCTGATTAACCACATGATTAGTATTGTCCTTATACATTGCATGTAGCTTGTTAACTTATCAACCTTCTAGCTGAATAAAAAAAAAGAAAAACCAATGAGAGAAAGAGGTCAAGAGACAGAGTGTCAGAGAGACATGTCCTACTCTCAGAATAGACTTCTTGAGACCATGTAGGATCAAGAAGTGTCCCTTATTTGCAGATGTTATATAATTTGCAGAGTGTCATTCACACTTTTTACATTGCCAGAATCCCAGGAAAGTGCTCTGTTTGGAAGCCCTTCGACTCCCAGTGCCTCAGTCTTTTACTGCTTACAGTCATGTGACTGTACTAAGGAACCAAACCTTCTCAGCCCAAAAGAACTAGGAGAGACCTAAGTGCTGCACCTCTTCAGCTTTCCAAAGTGTTCCTCAACCATCAGTAACACAACAGTCCCTTTTCACCTAGCATACAGGCAGGGGAGGCATTTCTTCAGCTTCCTGATAAACCAGAAGTTTCCCCATGGGTGCCCTTGCACTGGCTGACTCCAAAACGCTTGCAGCTCTACCTGAAGTGAGCATCAGCTGCTCTGTTCAGATCAGGGGCTGTGGAGCAAATGTACAAAGTCATGTGTGGGCTCATTCAAATTCAACAGAAAAGGGACCCTGCACATTTGATCAACTTCAGGCTGAAAGTCTGTGGAACTGGGATAAAGTGGGGATGAGGATGTGGAGATGACGACAGCCTGCATCAACAGCATTTTATCAGTGATGAGAGTTGAGACAAGATGACATTACTTCTCCCTTGCCCAGGAAGCAGTCAAGATTTGGAGGTATCAGACACAAAGTGCAGCTTTCTGTGAAGGACATGCCTGGCTTGCATGCAACTGGTTTTTGGAATTTTTTTTTCCCATGTCTGAAGAACACTGGAAAACATTTCACACAGTGAGGAGAAAACTTCCTGAATTTTAGGAAAGTGCAATAAAAAAGTTATGAAAGTGAAAGGGCAGATACTTAACAGACAACATGTGCAAAGTGAGCTATTTCATGGGTTGCTCCACATCTTGAATGTACTTGGCAACACTTTGTTCTTGGCCTTACCACTATAATTTCACCTCCAGCCATACTAATGTTTTCTCAGTGGCAGCTGCATGTATCACTGGTCCCTGCTGATGATGCTTCCCCATCTTCACCAGTTCAGCACCCAATACTGGGAGCTGCCTTGTCCTGGCCCTGGCTTGGTCTAGATGTAATGGAAGTAGCAATCACATATCATTTTTTAAAAAACCAGCTAAATCCAGTAACAGTGACAGTCATAGCCATGTGTGAAGACTGACAGCCACACCAGCTCTGTGCATTCTGTAGCAATGCAAAAGACAGAATAAACCAAACCTCAGACACGAGAAAGTAAGATATAGTGCCTTGCAGAGTCAAATGCAATGGTCTGTCTCTAATAGTAATTACTAATTATGTTAGAGCTGCACAAATCACCTGGGAGCAACCTTTTTATTTATTTAAAGTCTGCGTCACTACTTTAGTTATTGCCTTTCCATGATGCACTTGTGGAGTGTATACTTCTCTGCAAATGGAGCAGCAAGTTCCCAAAACCCACCTGTTTAAATACACAAACTCTCACATATGCATTTGAGGGAAAAGTGATTTGTCAAACACCAACATACATGGAGAAATTCCTGAGTAGGTTGAACAGACCTTCCTGCTTGCTGTCACCTCACCAGCTGCAGTGGAGGGAAGGAGCTGCCAAATTCAAAGCTTCATGAAAACACTCACAGCTGCCACAGGAGCTGCCTCCTGCAGGGCTCAGGCAGTCAAGTACTTCAGCTGCCACCTCAGACCCCAGACAGGGAACATGCAAGAGGTCGCAGCTGAGCCAGGCCAGCCCAGAAAATTTGGGGGTCATCATCACATTGTTACATATTCAAGGCAATGTGGCTGCAAGTGACAGCAAACATAAAAAAGCTCAGTCCAAGCTTTTATTTAATGCAGCAAGTCTGAAACATCTTAAGGATATAAATAACCCCTGCTAATACTTGGTGTTACCCAACAGCTGAACTAGGTTATACCATTTTTTGGTTTAATTGGGGATAGCCCAATATATAAATAGATTGTTGTTATGTTTAGCTGGAAGCAAGGATTAGAGACTGGCTTAATACAGAAGTAGATCCTGATTTCCACTTTGGAAATAGAAAGAGATTAACTTGACAATAACAACAGAGCTCACACACAGTGATGGATCAGCGCATCACGGATTTCCCTGCTCAAGTGATGCTTGTCAGCGACAGTGATCTGACACATCTGCTGTTTGTGTCACTTCCTGTGCTAAAAAAGGGCATCCCTGAAGTGTTACAAGACAGGAAAATACTCCAAGGGAATAACACTGAAGATTAATTTTTGCTGACACTGAGGGCGTACACCAGGTATCAGAAGGCACCTGCTGTAATCCTTGTGCTGCCTCTCGTTAGCAAGGCACTCCCTTCAGAGCAGCAGCACTTGGTTTTCAGTGGTTGCACTGTGCAGTTTTATTCAGACATCTGGAGCAGATCTCTGTGTCATTAGGTCTTTGGCTTTAAATCAGTAAAATGACACAAGCATAACACAGTGCTTGTGAGGAGTATTGGAAAAAGCACTTAAATTATTTAAAGAAATCGTAACTGATGCGGAAAATATTGTTTAAATAATAATTTGCTTCTAACTGTTAAAAAGAGGCCTTCTGAAACACTTACAAAGCTGGAGACTGAAACAATTGGAAACAACATCATTATTAGTTGACATACACAGTCAGAGACCAAGCTGCATTGTGCCAAGCACTATACAAACATATATCAAAAATATAACCATTGTTCCAGACAACTGTCAGCCTCATTACTAAACTAGAGGCATGGGAAACAGAAGGAAACAAAGAGAGAGCACTGGTCAATAGGAAAGACAATGGCCAGAGCAAATCAACATCACAACAGGCATCATATATATGCAGAATAATCAATTACTTTTATGCAAACTTTAACAGAGAATGAAATAGCTCTGTGATATATATG
Organism: Aleadryas rufinucha; assembly: GCA_013397815.1. NCBI lineage: Eukaryota > Metazoa > Chordata > Aves > Passeriformes > Aleadryas > Aleadryas rufinucha. Next base: position 43,744 of record VZTH01006354.1, on the reverse strand, counting down.
GATCTTCTAGGCACAAAGAACAGCAGACAAAAAGGAATGGAAGAATGAAAACTGTAGATAAATTCTCCTTAATTGCTACAGATAAGAGATTTTTTGGTGGGGGAGCAGAGTTGAGTACATTTCCTAACATAATTCTAAATAGTTTTGGGGCTTTTAGGACAGCTTTACATTACCTATAGAATTTATCATCCAGTTTCAGGCCATGTTTGTAATAACAAAACATTTGGCCTCAGACAGTCTGTTAGTCTGAGTCATGCTTGGATTTCTCAGAAACAGAAATCATAGAAAAGAACACCTTGCCACTATTTAGGTTTTGTCCCTTTTTTTAATTAAAAAAAAATGTTTAGAACACCTTAATCTAAGCTTCCAGAAGTTAACAATAATTTCTTTATGCCCTTGTACTTTAATACTCTCTTCAATTCCTTTCTTAAATCTTGTACCATAGAAAAAGGAGTGTCAGAAAACTAGTTTCTTACCAAGCCTATTGAGCTGGGCACAAAAACCTGTGCCTGGAAACATAAAATATTTTCTATTAAAAGACCAAAGACTTTCCTATGTAAGAGCACAATGAAACATAAAAACAACCACAACGGAAAAAATGGAATAGATTTACAGTTTTAAAATAGCATGCATGATACAAAAGTTCATGGGTCTATTTAAATTTCAACAAAAAAGTTGGAGTTTTTTTTTCGTTACTGCAGAATGCATTCATTGTGGGTTTTAAGCGCCTCGATTTAGAAGTTGAAGGCAATTTTTATTAATAGCACATGTAATCCCAATACAAGAGATTCCTGTGGCAGATTCATTGGCTCCTTAAACAGACACCCTTGGCATCAGTAGCAAAAAGGGCTGAGTAAGAACTGTTTGGCGAGGGGGGATCCCCATGGCAGCAGGGCCCCTGCTGGCAGTGCCACCCCACTGCTCTCCCACAGGCAGGGTAGGCTGGAAACTTCCTGAGGGCAAGGTGTGAACGTGCATCCTCTCCTGTCTGGAGGGAGATTCCACACAGAGATAGTCATGAGCCATGAGGCTCCCTGGCTCTAAAACATCTGGGGCATGAGGACCTCAGGGTGCTGTGCTCCTCAAGAGGACAGACAGCCTTCGGGAGGCAGAGTGAGTGCAACGCTCAGAGGAATGCAAGGAAGGAAAGGCCACCTTGTTGGCTGTCACTGGCTACAGCTGACAGCTTTAATCTCTTTTGAATAAACTCTGTTTATTCTAAGAACTGTGACATACCGCACGTGCTGGCAGAGTAGGACTGACACCATCACGGCAGTCCCTCTGGTTACTATGTATGGATTCAATTTATGGCAGCCTTTTCATGGAAATAGTTCTTATGAGCCAAGCAAGAAGTGAAAATGTACATCTCCCACCTTCTTGGGAAGGCAAATAGCCACCAGGAAAACCCTCTGTCCAGTAGAGCTTGACATTATGGTAAAGGTGTCCCACAATCCACCTTATCGGAAGCCCTGGGAGATGTGTTTCCTGAACCTACAGATCCCCAAACTCCCCCTCTCAGAGAAAGCTACCTTCCACTGCATGGCCACCGAAACAGGAAACCAGCTCAGGAACTGCAGTGTGCAGCCAAGGATAGTCACACCTCCAAGGCAGCTCACCTCTTCCAAAAAATGACAAGATTTCATTAGAGAGCCCTAAGGTTAAAAGGCAGCCATTAGTCCAAGAGGCATTGGGAAACTCTTGGATAAAATCTTTAGAAGGGCAAGGAAGAGTGAAAAAGCAAAGGGAAGATTTTAAGGAGAGCATCACACAATCACAGAGCAGGGGTGAAAGAGAGCCCAGAGCTGCAATGACACATCTGTCCTTCTGACTCTCCTTTGAAAGAATTTAAGGAATGCCAAAAATTGGCCTGATACTGTACTAAATGCTTATTTTTCTTCTTGTTATAAATTCAATGCTAGAGTGAGTTCTGACCCTAAGAGATTAACTCTAAGCTGTCCTGAAGGTAAAAGGGCGAGAGCTGTCATTACCAGTGGAGTCTCTAAAATGAGCTACATAAAGACTAAGACTAAGAGATGATAAATTCCAGCTGCTGATGCTCCCAGTACACAGAACAGAGTTGTCATGAGCTACAACAGCTCTCAGGAGAGGGGAGAGAGATGCCAGGATTGCAGAACGCCTTTACAACAATAATTTTATATAAAGTTTCCAGTGGAAACATTTTGGCACATCTACCCTTGAAAATGTCCATAAAAACCTTGCATGAAATATGTTTATGCTTTTCAAACTTTCTTTTCTTTATATATTCTCCTAATATCTTGATAATTGCCAGTGACCTAACTCCAAGGCCATTCCAGTGTTCCGTAAACCAGCAAGCAGTGGGAGTGAGGGAGTTTTTCTGGTGCTGTTATCACAAAGAGAATTCAAGGTAACTGCAACTCCCTGGCAGGGATCTGAATTAATGTGGAATGCTTCGACCGACGCTCGCTGCCCGGGCACCCTCTGCTCCTTAGCAGCACAGTTACCTTCTTTGCTCATGGCATATATTGGCATAGGCAGTTCTTCCTCCAGAAAAGCCAGTTCTTAAAACAGGCTTTGGAGCACCTGAAGGCACAGGGTGTCCTTGTGACAGAGGGGGCTTGGGGAGAAGACACCCTGGGGCCAGGTCTGCAGCAATGTGACAGAGACTGGAAAGCAGTGACAGCATAGGGAGCCCCAGGGGCTTGCTCGGCAAACAGGGGAGATGGCGGAAGGAAAAAAAGCAAACAGCTAATGAAAAAGGCACTTGCTGCAAACTAAGCATTGCTAAACATGGCATAGCATGGAGGGCAGTCCTTCCTCACCGAGTGCAAGAACTGGGCTGGGTCAGGGAGGGCCCTGCAGCCAGAGCACACAGCAGGGATCTCACAGACATGATAAAAGCTCAATACATGCCAGATAAAGCCTGCTGGTAGACTAAAAGATCCATAGTGTCATGAGCATGACACTATACCAAATGTATGCATCATTCTCCAAAGCTTTTCCAAAAATGACAAATGATCTCAATGCAGATGTTTCTTTATGTATTATTCCCTTTTCATTTGTCTACTTTTCCTCTTACAGGCATTTTCTGGCACTTAGGTAAATGATTAAGTAGATTGCAGAACTGTCAAAGGCCCAGGCAGTTGTCATGATAATAGGGATAACAGATACTACACATTCTTTTATCACACAAACTGTCCTCATGGACCTCACTGGTGAGATGAGTGTATAAAGAATTACTGTACAATAAAACTAACTGTAAAAAAAGAGAAAAAAAAGGAGGATGACAGAAGATCAGAATAAATTATGTGGGATATCAATAAAATGTCACAACAGAAACACTTTTCTCTGTCTTTTTATCAACAAACATTTTTACAGGCAGTGGAATGTTGCATCCCCTGACTGCTTCTGAACAAGTGTCTGAGCACATGGGCTTTGCATGAATTTACACGTGCAGAGGTGAATGTGTAAAACAAGATTTACACACAGAGCTACACTACTGTACATGCTTTTTTTTCCATAGTGCTAAAAGATGAGAAGAATAATCTGTTGGCATTTTAAAACAAGTAAAACGAGACATGTAAGTGAGTTCACAGATCTAAAACCTACAACTGTGGACCAGAGGCTGGAACAGATGCAAAAATATTTGTGCATTCATGTAGACACAATCAAGTTTCCATTCTAGCTTTTTCTATGTCAGAAAATAAAGAATTTCAACAAATTACATAGACATTTAAACAGTTGTGCACTTTAAAGCTTTCCATTTTGTGTGGTCTTGCTTTATTTCATGTGTGCAATTTACCACCTCCTGTTGCCAATGGTTTGGAACCCAATTCTAGGAGCTTTCTATGAGTTCACTGCTGCAGAGACACCAAGCAACAATGTTGGCTGTAACAGCACGTACACTCTCGTCATGATTCATTATTTTTGGTCCCTAAGAGTATACATGATCCTAATCAAATTCATCTGTAAGTGAGTCGTGTGCTTGATTAATGCTAACAAGGAAAATCTGAGGGCAGATAGGCATGTAATTTCTGCTTCATTTAAAAAACATATTAGAAACTGAAAATCTATATTGGTGCAAAGCCTATTTCTAAAACATTAACTATATTTTGTATTTCTGCATGTGTCATCTGTAAGTACTGACAGGTTAGGAGCATGGTTTCTCCATTGCTGCTGCAATGTGATTTTTCTTGTGGAGATGTACGTGTGCCTAGTTTTGCAGCCACATTACAGTTTGTCCCTGAGGCTATGAAATATTTATAGGGATCCTTCTATGTATTTGAATTGCAGCAAGCAGAACAGTCCCACATTCTGAAAAATTAAATTTAGACATTATGTCCCCACAGATTTCAGTAGCAAGAACCTAAATAACTTGCAGAATCGGGACTACTATCGTTCATACAAGAGGTACAAAGTAAAAAACAGTTTGTAGCCCTCTGCATTAAAAGTCACCATTAACAGTGACTGATAGACCACAGCAGCAGCACTGATCAGAGTGCCACAAGGCCCAGATGTGCCATGACCCTGGCACGCCACCTGATGTCTGCTAACACAGGTGGGCATGCAGAAATAAGCCCAGTAGGTGTAGGTAACCACAGGTATGAAATAGAAGCTTGTACAGTAACAACTCCCTTATGCAAACCTTTGCTAGAAGCTGCAGTGCCCAGAGAGAGGTGCCAGCACCAGTGGGGAAATGTGTTATTCTGGCGTCAGCACAACCTTCTTTTCCTGGAAGTGCACACGCGACTCCACAGCCTGATTTACCGTCGCTCCAGTGCTGCTCTGCAGGTCTGTGACTGCTGTCTCAAAGTGTTCCAGTAACCCTGTTCGTTATGAACAGCAGACAGTGTCGCTGCAGGCTGCAAAACAGCTCATCACAGGAGCAACGCTCTGCTACTCCAGTGCTGCAGAGCAGTGAGATCAGCAGCTGGGACATGATCCCGCACTGCCTGGGCTCAAACCCCTTGGAGGGAACAAAACAAAACCTGCTTGGCCTTACCCCCTCTCAGCTTGAGGCAGGGAGTGTTCTGCACTGAGGCTTGAGAGGAAGCATGCAGCATATAGGAAGGGAAGTTGCTAGGGTCACATCTAGAACCTGTAACCGACACACTACTGTGAGTACAGAAAAGGCAATGACTGTATCTGTCTTCATGTCTAGCACTGGTGCAAAGGAGGAAAAATGTGTGCATGAATTCTTTAAGTACAATACAAGTGGGAATTTGGGTGACTAACACTAGCAAAACAAGCTACCAAACCCCACTAGAATGACAGTACACCTGAGAGGTTATAGGCATATAGGATTTTGCCTTAACAATATTTTCAGGTGCTTAAAACTCTGCGCTATGCCCTCAGGTTCCACTGCTGTGGCCAAGATTATCATAACTCTTCTGCTGAGAATCACAGACTGGTCACTGTCTTGACAGCCTGGTCCCTTAGAGACTCCTAACACATACCTAAAGTATTAAGCAATACCCATTTAGCAAAAAGCAAGCGAAAAAACCACCTCAAACACTAGTCATTTCTGTCCTGAAATTAATTCCAACAGGGTTTTCATAGCAGCCTTGTGGACACAGCACTCGTGCAGGAAAGGGAAAGCAGTACGTACTCCTCTCTTTCCCTGGAAGGGACTCAGAGCCATGTACACCCTGGGCTGCTGCTGCACTATACTCCCAAGGAAATGAACAGACCCCAAAGAGGAAGCTCAAGCCTGCCCTCTCAAAATGAATCTTTTGACCACAACACTACATTCCTGCTTTTATATATTAGAATGTTTCCATGAAGATTATCAGCCCAGTGTGTGAGTTTTGGCAAGCAGCTGCTCTTGGTCACCTGCAATTCTTCTATAAACCAGGGGGTCAGGCATGCTCCTGAGAAGAGGAAGCTGCAGAGCTGAATTCCTTCAGAAAATGGAGCTCCCCTAAGGAAGAATGGTGAAAGGAACTGACTATTAACCAAAAGGTTGCCTTACCTTCCATGGAGGTCCCTCTTTTCACTGCTGAGAGAGAGACAAAGATAACAGAACATGGTGCACGCAGGCATTAGGTGTGATTTTGTGGGTGGTTCTGTTAAGGCCAGGCCCCCGCGCTCCCCCTACACTGCAGCAGCAGAGTTCACGTGCTCATATTTGGATCCAGCCCTCTTCCTTTCTCACACTCCCAACAGGTGCTGGACATGCTGCTGTGATTGCACCCACTGAGCTCTTCAGGCACCAGACAAAACTGGTGGGGGACTCTGAGCCCCAGTCGCACACAGCACTTACCAGATATCAGTCCTGAGAAGCATCAGAGGATTAGAGCACTCATCCCTGGTTAGGGGCATATTGAATACAAGACTCTTGGGGCCAGTTGTCCCCCGTTATGCAGGGTCACCCACAAAGGGCTTTTGGAATCTGAACACTGTGCCTGCCTTTCTTTTACACTCTTCTCAAAGAGCTGAGCAAATATCTGATTTCAGCTGAGGGGAAACTAAGTATTTTTCTTTGGACAGTACCTCCCAGGGAAGGGATGCTTGGAGACAACTAGCAGCAAGCTTGCTTGTCCAATGAATTTAATGTCAAAATTCATTGAAAAGCTGTGTGGATTCAATCCTCTGTGTGTGCATGTAGTCAAGACTGTCTTGTGTCTACTACAGCTTGGAGCTTTGGGCACTCATCATTGTCTAGTTGAAGAGGCTGCTCCAAGCTCCGTTAGGTTTTATCACTCTCTTCATGGATTTTCTGTTTTGTCTGCTGTCTTACTCTTATCCCATCTCCTTCCCATCTATTGCCTTAAACCGTATGGGTGGAACTACATCAGAAAGTGACCATCTGGGCAGCTCAACCAGCTTCAGTAAAGGAGACACAACCTGAGGTATCAACCCCTGCTCTTGCAAGGGGCAAGCCAAATCTCTTACTTGTGCGCTAAGAGAGTTTAGGATGTTGCTTCAAAACTGGACCAAAAATCTATAAGCTAAATATCAGCCTTTTTAACCCATTTAGTGGAACAGGAAAGTCTTCTGGTACAGCTGTTTCAGTGTTGCTGCTGCCCATAACAATGTGGACAGAGGAGCAGCCTGGAGCAGACAGAGCCTCTTGTGGGCCTCACAGTTCAGATTTTTCCCTGTGAAGTATTTTGCAATGACGAACTTTTGCTGCAACTGCCTTAATGTGTGTTTCTATATGCAAATCTGTCAGCCTGACAAGAGTCCATCACAGCTTTTGGCTTTGAAAACCTCTCTTCTATATCAGCAATGACAGCAAACAGAAGGCACAACCATCCTGATTAATTAATCCCCACACAGCACCTCCTAGCAACCCAAGGCTGTTATGCTAACACTTCTAGCCAGAGCTTGTAAGTGTATAACTTAACCACATGGGAATGCACTATCTCACTCTCATGAGCTCAGAAGGGTTTAAAGGAAACATTACCTACCTCAACGCTTTCTCTGAGATGCCATCAGAGGCTGGACAGACAGCATGACCAACAGACAGTCACAGCAGGCAGGAAGAGAAGGTCTGATACTAAAATATGTAGTTCATTAGCAACTCTTCCATTCTCCAAAAAGCCTGATGAAGCCACGCACTCAGGCCTTATCTCTGTGTCCACTACAGCAAATGACAAGGAATTCCACAGATGATTGGCCTTTTTGCAAGGCACCTAAACCACTGAATTTGTGTCAGTGTGTTTGCACAGCGTTAAGTGCTGATAAACAAGTGGAGACATGTTTGTCCAGGATGCAGGGCAATTCACAACTTCCATGGATTTTTGTCACTCTGACATACACTGTGTGAGATGAGTCTTCAGGCTCCATATTCCAACAGCACTGGAGCTTCCACCACTGAAGCTTCTCAGATGCATTTGTGATGGCAATGTCACATCCCACCACTTCCTGCAATATTACATTAAATCCCACTCCCTGACTTGGCATCAACAGGTTTTTAAGGTGCTGCTTCAGAATGTCTATAACCTTGTGTTTTTAAAATATATCTTTTACTAGAAAATGTTAGTTAAGCAAAGTTAGCAGAGAGAGGCATCTCAGCCATCCTGAAGTAAGAGGAGAAAAGTATCTGTCTCCAGCGTTTACACTTGAGACAAACCAGGAGACTCTGCCACCAGTGCTGTTGATTTGCCTCCAGTAACTGCTTTACACTGGAATGCACATCCACCTGCTGCGCTGTCCCAGCTATGGGAGGTCAGTTTACATGTCCTTTGCTGAAATTAATTAACATGGGGAGCAGAAATTTATATAGTAATTAATTAATTTTCAACATGCTACATTACCAGAAAGCCCAAGAAATGTTTATAAGCAGTGGATCTCCAGGAAATAAAAATATACACAGAGATTATTTGAGATTAAGGCTCCTGCCTGGCATCACATTCTGGAGCATGAAGTTGCACCCGATAGACTGGGGCAACTTTAACAGCTGCAGATTAATTCTATGAGCCCAGAGTGGATAAAGGAGTGTCTCAGGAGTCCTCACCCGTATTACCACTGGTTATCAATGGATGTTTGTGTTCTAACACTTGCAAATAATTTTTAAATTCTAGAAATCTGGGGGTTTTGTTTTTCATTTAAACATAATAAAATGCATTTTATTGTCACTGAACTCTTCTATGGTAATGAGAGGCACGTCAAAATGATCTGGGAAATGCTGGCACTCCTCCCTCCAGGCAGCACTGCACTACCCACTTAGGAGATTGGCATGGTTCCTCATCAGACTTGTCTCCTCTGAGCAGCATATCACATCAGTAACTATAACATCATCTTCTCTTCAGGTCTCTCACACACATTTCTGCACCACAAATGTGTCTCCCCTCCTAAAAAAGGCAGAGAGACCCTTTATTGAGGATAGCCAGCCAAAAGATTGAAGAAAGTTGTTCTTTCTCAAGTCCAACCACTCATAGCAGCATTAGGTGGAAAACTCGGGGTGGGAGTGGGAAGACACCAGGGTGGGTTTTCACAGGGTCTCAGTGGGGTGTCAGAAAGCAGCAGCCACTGCACCTGGGCTGGGGTCGCACGGACAGCATCCCCACACAGCCTCCCAGGCCACAGCCACGGCCACAGTGCACTGGGACAGTCCTCAGGAGCTGGGCTGGGGGACAAGAGACTGTTGCCCTTACCCCAAGGCAGTGCAAGATCAGAACTTCTTATCAGCACAACACACCAGCACAGTTGTTGTTCCTTGCAAATCACATACTGAATTCTTTCAATCAGACTCCCTAAGGACAAAGGTCCATCTGTTTCCTGGCCTGACAAATCATGTGGGAAGCTGGAGGAGGGGGGAGAAATTATTTTGTATATTGCCTGATTGAAAGGAAGCCATTACCCTTCCTACCCTGCCTTACTCTGCCGCACCCAGGGCTGATGTGGGTCTGTCTCCATACCCTGACCTGGGTGCAGCTCCTTTCTGGCCATGGCCACGAGCAGGAGGGATGCTCCCACAGCCAGAGAGGGAACTGGAGAGTGTCGAAGGAGCTCAGCACAGAGAGTGCATTATTTCTAGTCTACGAGGAACACTTTCTCACTGTAACTTCTCATCCTCCTTCCCAGCTCCTGATTTTTTGCTTCCTGACCTATTTCCTTGTAAGAAAGGGGAAAGGAGAGAGAAAGGGTTCCTATTGCAGATGTTCTGCATGGCTCAGTGGAAGCCTGTAGTGGCTCTAGACAGCTCCTGCCTCTCTGGCAGCACAACCACCCTCAGCCACACCAAAACTGTTGTTGACAGCTGCTGGTAGCAGCCAGGGGCTGGACATTGGGTAATTAATTTTTAACTTTTCTAAGTTAAAAATTAATTACCCAATTAATTAGTTCTTTTCATTAAACTAGTCTGTGCATCAGCCCCATTGGCAGAGGCTGTCTAAAAGTTGTAGTCATTCAAACACAAGCTCTCATCAGTCCTAGCTCCAGGCAGCTCAGCAGGTTCTCATGGGTTTGGGCAAAGCAGAGCACCACACAGCTTTGGCTAATAATGAACAACCTCTGCAAGGGATTTCTGGTCACCAGAAGTTATCTGCCTGGCATACTGCCAAATGAAAAGGAAAGAGCACCCACTTTGATAGGCAATTATCATTGATGCAAGAGAATGTTCCCTCACATTTTACCAGACTTTTCCCTGTGGCCTTTCTCAGGTGGTACTTCCTCAGTTCTTGCAAATGCACTTCAGATGTCATCACACCAGAATCAACCCAGTAAGTTTTGGTTTGGATGCTGTAGAAGGTGTGTCTTAGTGGGACATGTACTGACCACATGGTGAGCACCTGGAGGTAGAATAAAGTGCTCATATCTGAAGAGACTGAACAAGCAAGACACAGTAGTTTCAGATACCTTCCACAGCAGGTCAGCCCCCTGTACCTTGAATTCTGTTCTATTTGCAGCCGAGCACTTCTAAGGTGCAATGGCTCAGAGGTAACAGGGGAAAACAGTTGGAGAATGCCAGGCTTGCTTGAACTGACTCTGGGCATATTCATGATTCAGCAAAAAACCACAAATCCAAACTTGAAGAATTGATCCTCTTCTGCTCAGTTCTTACCCAAGGATTTCAGGAGAAGTGCGGCCTGAAAGAAATTTTGTGTGTGGTCTCAAGATTTTATTGCCTAGCTGTAATGCAGTAAGAATTAATTACATCCCACAGGACTCTGACCCTCCCAAATGAAACTCCAAGATCCTGGATCCTGATAGAATGATGCAAAGTGGCCAAATTTGGTAATGAATAGAGTTGGGACCTTCCATGGTCTTAACCACCACTGAGGGAAGGTTTGAAGGTTATAATGTTGTGATGGACCAACCTCTTCAAACTAGTACAAGACATTGTAATTTTGAGAAGTGCTCACGTTGTCTTAAATCACTTACAAGATCCTACTGACTTCTGCTGGCCCTGGAAATGAAAGGAACAGAGCAGTTCCATGCAGTCATTTCTACTTTTTCCTCTTGGCTTATAACCAAACCTTGGAGAAGGATGCCAGCATCAGCCAGATGTGCAGAAACACAAATGCTCTGAAACTCAGTATTGTAGTATCAAGTTTTTCAGTGTTCTCCCCATGTTCAGAAATCACAGCCTCAAGCTGAGTGCACAGGCATACTCTATAATGCCTGGGGAGAGCTGAGTACCTCAGCTGGGATCCACAAATGCCTACAACATCAGGGAAAGGAAAGACACAAGGGCATTTTAATCATGGTGCCAAGTCTTTGACAAATAAACACTGACCTGAGATTATCCTCAGGGAATTTATTGGTTCAGGTAGGTGTTTAGTGTGTTCAGATGTCTCACAGCTCAACCTGCAGCTGCAGAGTGGTTTCAGGACTGAGTTTTACAGTGCCTGTAGCAGCACTAGGGCAGTACTTAGGTACCCAAATTCCTTTGCTTCTGTAACTTACAGTGTCTGCACTTGTTTCCTGGAGCTGTCAGGTGCCCACGGTCAGGTGTCAGCTGCAGCTTTGAATTACAAACTCTGGTCATTCCCATCAGGTTATCAACCCTCATAGCTGGGCTATTCCTCGCCGGGAGGTATGATCCCATCATAACTCACGACAGAGCCGGTCACCAGACCGAGGTATCGAGATACCTCACTGATTTCAATGCAGAAACTGAGAGATTGTGCCTTACTGCTGCCTGGAAGGAGCAATCAGAGTCACACAAAGTGTCCTTTGTAGCAAAGCCACCTCCCCTGTAAGAGGCGCTCCCGATGCATGACTGACATTTTGTCACCTTTGCCTTTGCGTGATCGCCCGGGCCAGACCCCCCCATAACCCGGCGTTCCCGGCCATGGCTCTGCAGCCTCCTCACTCGCAGCACTGGGACCGACGGACTGTGAGCAGCTGCTGCCACCCTCAGGTCACCCTCTCAGGAAACTTCGCTTTCTGCCTTTGCTGAAAGCTCTCTAAAACGAAAGGAAATGACAAGTGAACACCAGAGCTGCCGGATGATAGGACTGTCACACCTTATTGGTGTGTTGGCATTGCTTCCTGTGGATGTGCCAACAGGTTTAATCTAATATGTTCTAAGTAAGGGCAGGAGCAGAGGCATCTCTGACATAAAAGAGCAGAACAGGAGGACCAGCAGGGCCACAGTCATAGAATCATAGAATTGTTTAGGTCAGAAAGACCTCCAAGACCATAAATTCCAACTATTAATCTGGCATTGCCAAGTACACCAATAATCATGTCCCCAAGTGCCACTCCATCACCTCCCTGGGTGGACTGTTCCAGTGCTTGAGACCCCTCATGACCAAGTTTCAGGTCCAGGAATGGGGCTGCAGTGCAGACCTGCAGCCAGGGAGCAGCACACAGTCCCTCTCTGCTGCATGATGCCTCAGCTCCCCCAGAACCCTCCCAGCCCAGCACACCTGGGCAGCCAGCCAGGCAACTGCATCCAGCCTGCAGGAACACATAGTTCAAAACAAGCTGTGCCTGCCCCAGGAGCGTGATATCTGCAAGGACTGGAACTACAAGAGGGAAACTGGAAACCAGAGGAGAAGAAGGAGGTGGCTTCAAGTCACCTTAATTCCCCACTACCAATGCCGCAGGTAAATCCCCAGCTGAAATTAGACTCCCACACCCTTACACTTCTCTTACCCAGCAGTAATTTTGCATCTACGGCTAGAAACACTGCTGTGGCCAAAGCTGGACAAAAGCACAGCATCAAACAATCATAAATGCTTTTTAACAAGTGTTTTGCTGGCATTTATGCCATCAGGCACCTACATCACCTTGTACCTGCTGAGGGGCATAGGCCTTGGCACAGATGAGATGAGAGAGCAACAGGGGAGAAAACTGCCAGCACTGCAAGGCAGGGTATTGCTCCACAGGCAAGCAGTGCACCTCCTTGCTTCCAGAGCTGCTGCACTGCAGCAGGAGGGATGAGCCTGGTGGAGAGAACTTGGCTTATGGCAGTCCTTTGCAGCCAGGGGCTTGGCTTTTACTGCCTAGCCAGTTAAACAAAAAAACAATTTGAAGGTGGGCAAAATCTTTGGTCTTATTGCTCTCCTGCTATACTTGTGGTCTTTTCAGCACTGATACCCCTGCAATTCTCCTAGGGAGAGGAAAGGAAATTGGCTGAGGATAGCTTTTACAGGCACATCTCAGTGCAGGACTAAATAAGCCATGTCCTGGGGAAATTTTATGTCCTCTTGATGACGTATGCTCAAGGTGAATGCTGGTGATGAAGATTTTTCTTGAAAGCTTCTTTCCAGAGGTTGCTTGCATGCCGAAGTAGGGGGAAAGCAGAAATTATTTTCCAAACAAGTTTGCACATAGGAGTGTCCAGTTCAGCAATATTTTCAAAGCAAAATTTTATCTCCAGCATGTTCTGCCCTTCTAATATATTGTTTGTTGGATTCTGAGACCATCAAGGTAATTTCTGGGCTGTGTTTAGCTTTCAAGTCAAAGGTGCAATTTCAGAACTTGCAACATTTTAGCAGTTTCTTCAACAGTTTCTCAGACCGTTAAATCTTGCAACATCTTTGGGAGGAGACACAGAGATTGCTATGGCTCTTGAGTTATGCTTTTCTTTATTGTACAGCTATGCAAAACAACGTAGTTTGTCAATGGCTAGACAAAGAGTAGAGTCATTGCTAAAAGCATCTTGAGGAAAGCTGGTGCTACAATTTCAAGTGGCTCTTGGGTTTAGGCAATCTTCCACTGTTCATCTGCACGCCACAGGCTCCTTGGGTAACTCTGGCTTCTGGAAGCTGCCAACACACAGTTAGTAAAAGACCTCACAACTCTTTCCAGGCTGCTGATTTCATACTGATCGTATTGAGTTTTCCTCTACAAAGCAGGATTCCTGAATTCTTTCATCACATCAGATTTTAAAATCTCACTGCTCCTGAGCAGAGTTTTTTGTTCTACATCTAGCACAGGTTTTAGATCCCAAGGAGCTCTTGACAATAGTCAGTGACCACTAGCCAGTCACAGGCCTGGCAGATCTGTACTTTCTCCATATTCCTAATACAGTCCAGGAGCTCACTGACATTGGAAGGAGCCTTTGGGGGTCCTTAGTTTAGCCTTCTACTGAGAAAAGGACCAACATCAATATTAGACCAGATTACTTGGGATTTTGTTTCAGTCTGGTTTTGAAAACCATTAGGGACAGAGCTTCCATAGCCTTCTGGGAGGCCTCTTTCAATGTTAATCTCTTCTGCTGTGTGGAGTGGTAGTTATTATTATTATTATTATATCCAGTCAGATTTTCTCATACTACACTCAGTAACTGTCTCCTCTCATTCTTATTGTGCACCTCTGATAAGAGTTCAGATCCACCTTCTCTCTAAACCCCAGGTCAGATTACTGATTTCCCCCATATACAGCCAAGTGTTGCATGGAATTTGACTGATTTATCTTCCCACCACTGCTATCTGATTAAGAGTTCCTAACTGCATTTATGAGGTGGAGCATAGATACTGAAGACAGAAATTAAAAGTCACAGAATCACAGAATAAGCTGAGTTGGAAGTGAGCATCAAGATCAGCGAGTCCAATTCCCAGCCCTGCACAGGACCATCCCCAAGAGTCACACCTTGTGCCTGAGAGTGTTGTCCACTTTCTGAACTCCAGGCTTGGTGCTGTGACCACTTCCCTGGGGAGCCTGTTTCAGTGCTCAACCACTCTCTGGGTAAAGAACCTCTTCCTAACACTAACCCAAACCTCCCCTGACCCAGCTTCAGGCCATTCCCTTGGGTCCTGTCACTGGGCACCACAGAGAAGAGATCAGTATCTGCCCCTCCTCTTCCCCTCACAAGGAAGTTTCAGATGCAATGAGGTCTCCCCTCAGTCTCCTCTTCTCCGGGCTGAACAGACCAAGTGACCTCAGCTTCTCCTCATACAGCTTCCCCTCAAGGTCCTTCACCATCTTTGTTGCCCTCCTTTGGATGCTCTCTAATACTTTAGTATCTTTCTTGTATTGTGGTGACCAAGACATTGGCTAATTGTCGGGATTTTCGGGGACCGGGATGACATAGAGATGTCACGGAGATGGTTTATTGCTGAATCAGTCTCATTTTATTGAAGGGTGAGACAGGAGAGATGCTGTGAACTACATCTCATATCAAAGGCAGCAGCAGTTACAGTAGCAATAGCTAAAGCAGCAGCAGCGGCGGCAGCTGCAGCAAGCGTAAATGCCAATGCCAAAGTAGCCTAGCCCCGCTGACAAGCCAGCCAGCCCCAACTTATCTGCTACAAGGCCTTATATACTTTTTTAAGCCAATAAGCAAATGCCACAAAGCTCACTCCCACATTTGTACCCATCATCATTGTACATGGTCTAACGCAATGCGTATTTTCTTATCCAATCATCGTATTGCTATTAAGGCCCATTATGCAGGCTTATATTGCTATATCTTAACTTTCTACAAAACTCTATTATAAAGTTTATTGCTAAATTCAAGATTGTTGACTCTTTTGCTTATCACTATTCTTTCTTGCATAAACATGTTTTCGCTTGCTAAAAATATAATTCTACCTTTATAAAGCACACTTCTTTTAAAACTACAAAACTGCGTTATTGCTTTAAATTGCAAAAGCTCATTGTTCTAACTCAGGCAGCCTTCGCCAAGGTCTCACATCGAAACATGAATCCATTTCTATCTGTTCAAGTACAATGCTGTTAATGTTCTCTGTCAGTGCCTGCAAGTTCTCTGTAACTTCATTTCCCACAGCTAATTTGGAATGATCACTGTGAAATGATAGCACATGTCTGTATATGTAGAAAACACCAGTTCTGTTCACATCAGCTGCAACACAACTTATTCCCAGGTTGCTGTCCATCCTCTTAGCTGGATGAAACATAGAATACGTGTTCACACAAGACTTCACTCTGATGCATACGTACAAAGTCATTAAATGTCCAGAAGGCAACACTAATCCTGAACATCCATGGCTTGCAAAACAGTATCTGTGTCCTTTAAGAGGTCATGCTGCAATGAAGGTTGCAAACTTTTTCAGCTGGATTATACTTTCAAATTTCCAGTGATTCACAAATCAATAGCAAAGAAGTCAATGACTCTAAAAGCTTACAGACATGAGCTGAGAGGAAACAATTGCTTTGACAGTGACTCCACGAGTGTATTGGGTTTGAGCAGGAAGATTTTGGCAGCAGGGGGGCTCCAGGTGTGGCTTCTGTGAGAAGCTGCTTAAAGCTTCCTCCATCTCTGGTAGAGCCAATGCCAGCCAGCTCCAAGACAGACCCACATTTGGCCAGGACTTAGTCAATCAGGAATGGTGGTGACACCTCTGGGATAATGTGTTTAAGGCGGGGCAGAAAGGAAGGATCTGGAAATGTGGAACAGAAGCTGAAGGAGAAGAGTGAGAGGATGTGAGAGAAACAGTGGCAGAGAGGATGAGGAGGAGGTGTTTCACGTGCTGGAGCTGAGGTTCCCCTGCAACCCATGGTGCAGAGCATGGAGGTCCACAGTGGGGCAGAGATCCAACTGCAGTCTCTGGAGGACCCCATACCAGAGCAGGTAGATTCCTGAAAGAGACTGTGACTGCATGGAAAGCCCACACTGGAGCAGGCCCCTGGCAGGACCTGTGGCCCCTTGGAGAGAGGAGCCCATGTGGAGCAGGTTTGCTGGCAGGACTTGTGACCCTGCAGGGGACCAACACTGGAGCAGCCTGTCCCTGAAGGACTGTACCCCATGGAAGGGACCCACTCTGAAGCAGTTTATGGAGAACTGCAGCCTATGGGAAGGACTCACATTGGAGAAGTTTGTGGAGGACTGTCTCCCATGGGAGAGACCCCACACTGAAACAGGAGCAGAGTGTGAGCAGTTCTGTCCCTGAAGAGGACGGAGTGGCAGAGACAACCTGCAATGAACTGACTGCAACCCTCATTCCCTGTCCCCCTGCACTGCTGGGAGGGAGGAGGGAGAGAAAACTGGGGGTGAAGTTGAGCCTGGGAGAAGTGAGGGTGTGGGAAGTTGTTTTAAGGTTTATTTCTCATTATCCTCATTGGAATTTGATTAGCAATAATTTAAATTGATTTCCCCAAGTCAAGTCTGTTTTGCCCATCATGGCAATCAGTGATTTCTCCCTGTCCTTATCTCAACCTGTGAGCCTTTTGTGATATTTTCACACCCCTGTCCAGGTGAGGAGGGGAGTGACAGAGCAGCTTTGGTGGGCACCTGGTGTCCAGTCAAGGTTAACCAACCACAATGAGCATTTGCTGAAAGCAGAATGGTGAGACCAGGAAACATGGAGTCCATTACAGGACCTGGAGGAAAGCACTCTCATTCATTTCACCAAACTCAATCCTTCTTTCTGTTTAGTAGTGGTATCTGGCTCCAATCTTTTTTTTAACTTTTCATCCCCACACATCATGCTCAGTCAGCAGGACACCATTTAAGCCTTGTTTGCCCAGTCTTGGTCCTCCCTCCCATCATCTTGCTTCCCTAAGTCCCCTCCACTTTCTTTTCTCTCTCCATGACAATCCTGATCTCACTGGTTTCCTTATCCCATACCACCTTGGCTATAGTGTTACTGCAGTGAGTGACATGGTTCTTTTTTCCTCCTGGAGGTGCATGGGATGGCTGATTTAGGACATGGACGAGACAGTTCCTTGCTGTCAACTGCAGCACTGTGCCCTGCCCAGCAGAGAACAACTGGAATCAAGAACTGGAGAAAGAATCTCTTCAAACAGCGCTGGTCAGACTGCATTTAGTCACTCTGTGGGACATGGGGCATTCAGGGCCTGATCACTGGTAAAAGCTCTGAGGGAATGCAGCTTGCTTGAACTGGTAACACTTTGGAGTTCTGAGTCTCATAAAAGCCTAGTGTAGAAGAAATCAGGGGACATTTTAGCTGCTCAAAAGAAAGAATATTCCTACTGCCTGTTTTTTTGCAAATATTTATAAACTGGTGCAGAAACTAAGGGGAACTGAAAAACATGCTAGTGCAGAAGCCATGCCTTTTCCTCCTATTTTTTCCCACCTCTATTTTAAGTCCTAATCCAAAATATGAAGGCAAGAAAGCATTTCAGCAGAAGGGTTTCCAGTTCTGGAATAAGGACAAAACAAAGTGTTTTCTCCTACCCAGTCTTAGGAACAGATTAGATATTTTTGCTGAAGGTTTTGATGCAACACAAACATAAATCAGCCTGGCAGCACAAAATTGATGGGTGAAAAATTTAGTCCAAGGAGGAAAAGTAGCAAAGGAAAGAGCAAAGTGGTATATAGCAGGAAGTGCTGGCCAGCTTTCACATTAGGAAGTACAGTTAACCCCTTCTACATTTGTAGTATATATCTCAAATGTGACATTAGCATGAATAACACACAAGAGTTCATCTACTTAACTCATTGCTTTGGGAACTGAATTTAGATCTCAGGTCTGCAAAGTTTTGCATAAGCCTTGACTCCTGCACTGAACTCTCTGTTGACTCAATGAGGCTGTGGAGACCTGTCTGCCCAAACCACCTACAGGATGAAAACCCCATCAAAGGCAACATGTTCCAGGTGGAGGGAGGAAATTTCAGACTGTATTTCTATCATTGAGCAAACATATCCCTCAAAAGAACCTTGAAAAGTCAAGGGTCAAGAGGGAACTCACATGTCATAACTCACACTCTAGAAAAATAAAACCTGGGCCAAGGTAGTGATATGTGAAGAGAGGGAAAAGATCTATGACTAACTGACAGAAAACACCCAAAAAGCTAGCTCACAGGGGCCCAGGCTTTTGTCAGAGTGACTGACATTTTGCCTACTTGGAAGGAAATTAATTAGAGGAAAATGAAGAGCATATGTTGTCAAGTGGGTGTAAATCAAACTAAGCAAACAAAGGGGTACAGGGAGAACTCAAGCTGACATCAAGGCTGAGACAGAAGAAAAGGCTGGAAGCAGCAACAGCCATAGAGGCTTTTAGATGGACATATTTCCTTCAAATCTGCTTATATTTCCACACGTTGATGAAAAGCTGGGAGAAAGGTAGCAGCAACCAATGTACCCGAGAAGGAACATTTCTAGCACAATACTCACAAGTCGGTTGCAGTGTTCAGGATTACTGACCTGGTCCTGCCTGGTGCTGCTTGTGCAAACACGTACCACCTCTCAAGAGTGGAACACTGCATCACACATTCTAAGTCCTGTGAGTACCAATGCCTACAAAAGCAGTCTTGCTTTAGTACTAAGGAAAAGCACAGAAGGCCTCACTAAAAACCGTTTTCAATCCAGCTTATTCTTCAGTTACTCTATAAAGCCCAAAGTGGTTTTTCTCATTGTTCTTTATAGCCTTCCCAGATCTTCTAGCCACAAACACATAATTTATTTAAGCCACACATAAACAACCATTATTTATGTCACCATTTCATTCAATGGAAAGCACATGAAAGAACTACTTTCCTTCTGTGTGTTACTTGCCTGCAAGGGCTGGAGCATGTTTTTCCAAATTCCTGGTGGCAACCCCAAGCAGTTGTCAAAGCTTGTTCCGTATTTGGCATTTTAAAAACTTCCCATGAGTTTTTTCCATTACAGAATCATTCAGTCACCATTTGGCACCTCTCTGTACCAGATGACAAGCGAAAGAACTTTATGGCCTCAGAAAAAGGCAGACCCTTAACTGGACTTGATGTCAACCTCTTGTCAGAGTGCAAAACATATCTATGGCAGTTGCCATAAAAACCTGTATGACACCCAAGTGAAAGGAGTTATAATTCAGCTTGCTATTCTGCAAGTGAAGAATCATAAAGGGTCACCATCTCAATGACAAGAAAACCTGTGCCAAGATGGTTAAAAGCTGAATCAACAAAAACAGTCATATGAAACCAGTTAAAAAAAACTTTGCTGCAGTATACAGAAATAAATAAAACACCACTCCTTCTGCTTTTTAAAATCAGGGTTGGTCTCAGGCAGGAACATGCAGTACACTTGTCTCTCTGGCAGCATGCCTTGTACCAGAAGTAATTTAAATTCTCCAAAATCCCCTCCTCCCATCAAAGTCCTGGCAAGGAACAAACACAATATTGATTGCTGTATCTGAGGACTGGCTGACAGGCCTCCCTGCCCAGTCTGATTCAGAGACTTGCAGCAGCCATTCTGAGATTAGCAGACCATTCTCTAAAGAGCAAGCCTTCCTGATCTCTCTTCTGACAGGGTGAGCACTCTCTGCACCACTGGTGCAAACCAGCTCAAATCAGTGTTATTCCAGGGAGTGCCCTACAACAGCCTCAGCTCAGATGGAGCACACCCTGACCTGATAACCCCCCAACACCTTCTCCTTGCTAAGTGAAATAAGCTATGTGAACTTTGCCTAAGAGCAAACAGGCACCACAGCAGCTGGATAAGCGTGGCCACCACACCACCACAAACAGGGTGAAGAACAGGCTCTTTAGCAGCCAGCATAAAATGTTAAAGATTTAAACTCTACCTATTAGCATAATTCTAAATATTACCAAGAACACAATATGCATGCCAAAAAGATGTTCAGAATTGATGACTTTCTCAATCATCCTCTTGCTTCGGTCTTCATTATTTCCTGGTGTCATCCAGCATTAAGAGTCAAAGGAAACTCAAAAAACCCTCTGAAATAAATATGGATGACAAATAGAGGTCAGTGCACATGGCTTTCAAGTTCCAAAACTGCATTAAAATGCAAGGAAAATGTGTGACGATGGGTTAGGATGGTCTGTAAATTCAGTGACAGTCTAGGGAAAGACAGAGTACTAACAATAACACAGACAATAATTTTAAATGTTTTCTGAATTTTGGTTGGGCTTTTAGGCTCTGTTGCCACATATACCAAATATCATCAAGTGACACAATGCAGGATTATGACAATGGAGACCTCTTCTTGCTCAAGGTCTTTCAAATTCTGTAAGTTTGCAGTATTTCTGAAAATGATCCATTTTTCTGCTCTTGTGGGCCTTTCAAAGTACTTCACTTAAAAATTGCAAACTGATTTCAAATGTTTGTGTCTTCAAAGAAGGGAAATACAGTCATTAAAAAATATACCATAAAAGTGCTCAGTACTTCAGTGTTTGGCAAAACACATCCTTAAAAGGAGTTAACAAAATGAAGATAATCCTGTACTGTGTATGTCTGAGAAATAAAGTTTATTTTCCCAAGTAAAAGCAATAGGAGAATTCCAGAATATTTTGACACAGTATCAAGCCGTTGCCTCAGATTTTTGGACATTAGTGACTATTGCTCTGAATTCCATTAAATTGTAAATTCAAGAGAAAAAAACATCTACCTTGTTATAAAGCTGCATTTATACAGACATATAACTTCTCACTGTTATAACAAAAATCCAACCAGACTCTTGTTAACAGTATATCCATGTATATAGCATTGCCAAAGCAGACTTACAGTAGGAATGTGCATAAAAACAATCTTATTAATTATGATACCAAAGGAACAGAATGCTGACAAAGCAAAGTTAGTTTTAAAAATCTGTATTATAATTACGGCAAGTAATTATTAACTTAGTAATAACTGTAATTTTGTATAAACACCAGGAATCACATTTACCCAGAAACCTCACGAGAAACACACAAAACAGAACTGGGCAAAAAGAACAACAGGAAACTGCACATCAGTTGTTTACAAGGCCTATGACAAGGAGGATGCAAATGGTGGAGAAAGACACTTAAGTTTTATTAGGTGGGGAAGTAGAATTGGTTACATTCTGGAAAATGAAAGAAACATTCTCTTTTATCCTTTCAAGGAAAGGATCAGCAAGAGTCTGATGTTGCCCAGAGAAATGCTTCCATTGCATCAACTGTGACATGGAAAGTGGTTTCTTTGAATTAGGCTTCCCATGGTTTTGTTCAAGCTGGCAGCTTCTAGATATGGGAGGTTTTTCTGAGGAAGTATCTGAAAAAAATTATGCAGTAGACTAATCAGAGAAAACTAAGACAGAAAATTTCAGTCTGAATCAATAAGACAGTTGGTGATAACAAACGAGAGAAAATAGAACAGCACATATAATAATTCTGTATCAACAAAACCCAAACATATATCCACAGCAAGAGGGGGAAGGCTGTTTCTTGCTCAATGATCAAGGTTATCAAAATCACCATATGCTAGCATAAAGACAAATCCTTTTACACATGGATGGGAAAGAAAATATCTTATCTGGCAATTTCCTTTCCTCTGTCTTCCTAATTCTGTGACATTTGGCCTGCTCCCATTCTTTAAGTAAATCTGAATCTAGATGTATGTTGCAGCAAAATTCACACTAGCTTCAATTTCTTCCCAGAGGAATCACTCCAGCCAGCTAAGAATGGCTTGAGTAGCTGTTTCATTGACTCAGCACACTAGATCTGTACACTCTGTACATCCAGATTATGCCAAGTTGTTCAATATACACAATACTGTATATCACAGTAAGGAAAAGACTATTGCTGTGAAGTACAAAGAGATTAATTTATTTTTAACATAGGATCCTAAAGCCCCAAATAATATCAGGTCATTGCAGTACACATCACACATTGATGGCTTTATGATTCACCTGATGTATGAGATCCATGAAGAAATAATTTTGTATGGAAAAAAATTGCATCATTACTCTTACTGATTTAAAACTTGTCATCAAATATTTTCATAGCTGTATTACGTGCTTCTTAGGAAAGACCAGTGATATGAGCAGCATGACTCCAAGTATTCCTGAGTTTTTTAAAGTTTCTGAGAGCCCATAAAGACTCATATACACAAAACTTTCCTTTTGACTGATATATGACATTTGAAGTAGATTTGAAATATATTTTTTTACTGGCCAGAAGAAAATTTAGAATAGAAGCATTTACAGACTCTGCCTTATTAACTCCTAAAGTACATTATGATCAGGTAAAACAATAGGCTTACAGCTTTGTAGCTGATCTGAAGGCCAGTAGAATAGCAAGCAACCCACATGCATGATCCATGCACAGGAAATTTCTTCTTTTCAAGTTTTCTAAAGAAGACCCTAGTGTGAATGGACCACAGGAGATGATGGTTGTGAGACCTGTATTACATTGTCTGGCTCCTCTCTAATTTATCTTTTGAATCATACTTGCTAGATATGGAGGACACAAATCAGTGGAAGTTCTTGGCTTTTCTGTGCAGCAGAACCTATCCCCAGTAACCTGGAATCTGGTTCCTTGATGCAGTAATTTGACAGTTTTCTGTTCTTAGGAAAAGCAAAGAGACCAGCTAGCGGTAGCTGCATTCTGGGGTGATCAAACCGAAGACCATGACTCAGAACAATTTGACTAAGGAGGCAATGAGCCAGCTTGTCCTCTGCTCTTTAGGAAATCAACCTTCCCCTCATTCTATCATCACCACCACTTAAGTCTAATAATGGCCTTCAGGCTTTTCCTTGATTTACTGCCAAAAGGTTTTCTTTGCTGGGACCAGGACCTACCCTTGAAAAAGTCACAGAATCCAAGAGGCCAATGTTGTGGTTGAATTGATGGAGCCAATGTGTGTTCAAAGCATAAGATGTCAAACTGTTAAGACAACTGCAAGCTGCTATAAAATTACAAGCAGCAGTGTTCATCACAGTAGCAACACAAATATTCTCTGGATTTCTGCAATCCAGGAGCCACACCTGCCTCACTGCATACCACTGGGAAAATGTGCCTAACATTTAACACAAAAGGTGCCTTTCCCACACAGATCCTGTAATAGTACCTAAGTGGAGGATGGTAAATTTAGAACATTACTTATGCAGAAACAGAATGTCTAATTTTTCAATCATTAAAGAAAGATACAAAGATGATTTAATCAGCATATGGAACAAAACTAAAGGACATAATAAAATTCTTATGGTTACAGAAGCCCTGTGCTATCACCAGCCATGTCCTCCCCATTTTGGGTAGAATGATATGAGAAAGAAGAACAAGTCTAATCTATTACCTGGGAACATGCAAACCATCAGGCAAAACAGTATTGGGTCTGCATTACTTCTTTTCTTGCCCCTGTCTATTGAGAACACTCTCTTGCACCCATTTCTTGAGTTATTTTATTGAGGTGTCTGTGTGCACTAGAAGACATCAGTATTGGTACCACACTATCACACCTGTAAATAGTGTATGTGGATATTTCATGCACCACAAAAGAAACATACCAAGGCAATAGACACTCTTTCCTTTAAGAAATTAGGTGAGCTATAAAAATCAAAATGGATGAGATGCAAACATAACTTATGATCATTTATTCTTTTTAATCCTGTTCCTAACTTAAACCTATATACCTGTACACAGCAAGGTATGAAAACGACTTTGATATGCCAAAAGAACAGGAGACAGGTTCCTACAGAAAGGATAGATGTGAATATTTGCTGCTTGGCTTTACAGCTGCCAGGGAGTCTTCCAGCATGTCTCAAATAACTATTTTAATCATCATGCACCAGCTTTAGTTAACAGCTCAGAAATGAAGGCTTACATACAGAGAGTTGGCATAGATTTTCACCTGGTATAGCTGTCCTCAGATAAACTGCTTTTTAACTAGCCCTTACCAGGTTTTCATTACTGTCCTTGAATATTTTGAAGCAAAATACATCTTGTGTCATTTGGTTGTAACAAATCATTAGTTGACTTGGACATAGCTAATCCAAGGACTTAAGAGACATGATAAATGAACTAGTTGTTATTGCAAGGAATTAATCTTTCTCCTCCTCATTTTGTGAAGGACTCCTATGGATTAGATAAATCAGCCACTATGTGGAAGATTCCATAATGAACCCCTTCAATCCTCTTTTACTGAGCACCAAAGGTTTCTCCAGAGATAGACTATATATTAA
The DNA here is from genome assembly GCA_013397815.1 of Aleadryas rufinucha. NCBI lineage: Eukaryota > Metazoa > Chordata > Aves > Passeriformes > Aleadryas > Aleadryas rufinucha. Next base: position 19,082 of record VZTH01006354.1, on the reverse strand, counting down.
GAATGGATTCCTCAGCAGTGGCCAGAGATAATGAAAAACAAACTCACTTTGATGGTCAATCTTTCCCATACAGTTGCACTCAAGCAAGTCATGAGTAACACAGTTGGAATCTTCATGAAGAGTAAAGAGATTTTTAAGCTCCTCAATAGAAAAATGTGTGTGTTCAGATGTCTTGGAAAGGTCTACAACTGCCCCAGAAAGGTCTTGTTTGCTGATCTGTCTTTGATAAATCTTTTCTTCTATTGAGCCTGTATTGAAAAGAAAAACAGATAAATTGGGATAATTTTTGACCAGTATTTACAAAGAAGTCAAATCCATTTCTTGATAACAATATACATAGGAAATGCTAAATCACTATTTTCAGTTATTTAAGAAAAAGCAAAGCAAAGGCAAGTGAATCAATGTGATGTCTCCATCTTAATTGAACTCAGAGCAAATATATTTTTTAAAGGACAAATAATATGTTTTTTTAAAGAACAAATTATTTCCAAAAACACTCTCTCCCATTCTTTTATGGACAAAATGTCAACACCTATCTCACTCTGGGTGAGTTGAGCAGCATCTCTGACCTGTGGTTAGCAGCCTGTAGATATGAACAGTATGTTTCTGACCATCTCTCCACACTCTAGCCATTGCCTGAGGAAAGCAAAATGAAGAGTATTAACAGCCTGCTATACAAGGTTAATTTAACTAAAGCCTGTAGTCATCATTGATTGAATTACCAATTCTGCTCACTTGTTCAAAGAGATTTTGTCTGGATAATGCATTCCTCAATAACTCTCTGTGATTGTTTGCGTAAGTTTTCTGGTATTAATTGTAAACAGTTTTGAAAATATAATTTACTTTCTGCCATTTATGCTTCTCTTCCTTTCTGTATACTAAAGTAGGAAAGTAGGTGTTTCAATGATTTCCTGAAAGAAATTCCCTCCTCATGTTTGTTTTCCAAGCATTAACAACTATTTAATATTTCAGCAATACTGATCATTCTCCCCCATCTGCAAAATTGGTTTTTTGCCACAATATAACTTTAAAATTGACTTTTACATTTCTTTTGAAATTCTAAAAATGGTTGGTAGCACCTCCTTTATTTCTTAAACAAACAAAATGTAAAACTGAGTACTGCTCTATGATCTCTTTTTTCTGAAAATGTATGGTTTACACCCACATACTCGGTACAAACACACACAACAGGGTTTGCAGTCTCTGGCAACCTGTAGCAGTTTCATCTGATTTAGCAGACTTTTTCAAGCAACAAGACAAGTGACCACATGAGGGTACTAATTCACCCTGGGAAGAGGAGCAAGGCCAAGAATCAGAGCTTATTTCAGGTATTAAGGATACAGCATTACTCTACAATAAAAAGTTTCTTACTGAGTTCATAAAAAGATTTTTTAATAGTTATTTTTTAAGGACTATTTTAACTGAAGACTCTTATGCCAAATAAACAATCCCTTGAGGCCAACAGTGCCTTTACAAGAATAGCACAGCATTGGCTTTCTTTTCTTTTTTTTGGCATCACTGCCATGTGATTTTCTCATTCTTGCAATTCTGATCAGAGTCTCTCCCTTTTTCTCAGGGATTGCAAATCAACAGCAACATTTGCTATGCAATCTAATCCCATTTTTCTTTTCTTTTTAGAAACACTGCAACTCTCCAGATAAAAAGACATCAGGAGACAAAAGAAGATACGTGACTCACTCCTCCAAAGAAACCAGAATTTAATCTTTTTATTTTTTACTGCAAGAGGGCTTCTAATGATCCCAAGATATATATATATATATCTATATAATAAGACAGAGAAATATTTCTTCTTTTCTTCTCAGAAAGTTTTCCCTCATCATTGTACTTGTCCAGATACAATGTGGTAATTGGTAGCAGTAAGACATGTAAAGCCGGGCAATTCAAAATCAGTCAAGAATTCATTTGATGCCCATCCCAACTCACATGTACACAGTTGTTACCAGACCTGAATATCTGTAGCTGGATTCCAGTCGATATCATACAGGATCAAATGAGATGCTCCAACCAGGTTCAGTCCTACTCCACCAGCCTTTGAACTCAGCAAAAAGATAAAAGCTGGGCTGAATTTACTATTAAATGTATCAACAATATGTTGTCTCTGGGAGACAGGAGTGTGTCCATCGAGTCTAGTATAGGAGTATCCATAATGTTTGCATACATCTTGTAATACGTTTAATGTCTGAGTGTAATTGGATACCAACACGACTCTGTCAAACAGTAGAACAAAGTCATCATCCTAAACCTTGGTAAAATTAAAGTTCAATAACAAATTACTGAAGACATCTAAGAAAATAAAATTAAAAGTGAAAAATTACACATCAACCTGAGGTTACTTTTACTTTCTGTGAAATACATCTCCCATTAATTAGAAGCACATACTAGATCTGGATGCCTTATACCTACTGCCAAGCATTCAGATGTTAAATAATTAATGTCTCCCTTTGCAACAGAATTTGGCATAATGCACAGATTGCAGGCATTCAGAACTAATCACAAAGATGGATTTTTTTTTAAATCTCTGTTTATACAAAATAACTGTTGTTAAGACAGCATTTGCAGAGGATGTTGTAGGAACTAATAACAACATATATGTAACTCTACTTACTGAAAAAGCTACTATGAATTTCTTCAGAAAAACCCAGAAAATTCTAACAAAAATCATAATGAATGTCAAGTAGGAAAGCAGAGATTCTTTCCTATATTTTATGGCTGAAAAGAACGGGGATGAAGACTAGTGAAAGATAGACACGGGGTTTTTTTAGAAAGCAAAATCAGTCTGATCCCTTACTGATGGTCCAAGCTCTGTTGGTCTATTTGCTCTGAAATTTTGCCTAAATAGGTTTCAAAGGTCTGAAAATCTACAATTCCTATCCTCTCAGATATTGAGGATGATTCTACTAAGCAGAAAAATATCTTTTGAATTTAAGCCATTAGTAAAAGAATAGGGCATTTTCTGCCAGATCTCATTTGGAGGTCTCCTTAGTCTAGACTAAATGTAATACATTTCATTATTTTTTAAAAATAATTTTGATTGAAAACAACTTCTGAAGAACTAGACTAATAATTTCAGAAGAAAATGAAAATATTAACATTTTAGAAGAGGTTTAGCATATTTTTATTATTACACTTTACAACTGAACTACATCCATTACTTGTTTGTAAAGACTTTGCAAGACTTTTTTTTTTTTTTGTCAATCAACACAGCATTCACACCTTTGTTTTCACTCAAAAATAGAATATAAACTTCAGATTAGGACTGGAACTGAGTCTGTATATTGCAAAAACTATTTAACACCAATGAAAGCAGAGAAACCAAAGAAAAATAAACACGAACTGCACTGAATTAAAGCAACAAAACTTAAAGGCATAAAGTAATGCCTCAACTCAGCAGTTCCTAAAGTACTGCTATAGGGAGACACGCATTTTTCTGACACCCCTGGTTTCAGTGACCTACACGAAACAAGGCCAGAACATTTAGCTATTCAGCTGTCATTGGTTTCAATGGATGCTAAGTATATAAACTCCAGCAACAGGCTCAACTTTCTGACTTGTAAAAAGAGAGTATCTTCATATTCCACTACCTCAGTGTCAAGAGATCTGCCGTTACTTCCCACTACTGAATTACAGTGTGTGCTATTTAAGCATCAGTTGAAATAAAAGTTAAAAGTTAAATACTTCCAGAATAGCTGGGCTTTAAGGCATGAGTCCATTAAAAATTGTCCTGGGACACCAGGTCATGTGAGATTCCCACAAATCAGCAATTGCACAGAAATTAATTATGTGCATCCTATTACTCCATGATAAACAGAAGTTTTCCTACATGTCAGTGGCATTTACCACAGGGGAAATTCGGGCAAGTTCATCTATTGTGAGTGGCTGCCCTGAACTTTAGAAAAGGCAGCAAGTAGTGAGCAGTTAAGCATGATTAAAGAGGAAAAAACTTACAATCTAGTAACGAATATATTTTAGTGCAATTTAATAGATTAACACATCTTCTCGAGAAGATACAAAGCATTGGAAAGCCCCTGCAAGTACAGGACGCAGCACAAGGGCTGTAGCAAACTATCTTACTTGCTTTACACTGTAAAAAATACAAGTATCTCTATCTGGAAAAAATATTAAGAGAATCTTTAAAAATTATGTCACCTGCAAATTCTAGTTCATAATTTAACAAGAAAGGCAGGACTACAATGCATAAATTAATTTGGCACCCCTGCAAACAGCTGCAATACCTTTATTTTGAATGTTACACCCCCATGCATTTGAAAAGCAAATCGATATCCAGAAGGTCACTCCCATTACCTCCCTTCTACCTTTCTTTCACACTTGCCTTTCAGAAGAGTTGAGCTCATGGATTGCTGCTAACAACTTCACCAGCACCTGCAATTTTCCTGAATCAGTTTCAGAGAAAGTGTCCGAAGTGTAATCTTGTGGGAAGACATCTATTACACCTTCATAGAGGCTGGACTCATCATATTCCTCAGATATAGGATCACAGCCTTTTTCCTATTGAAAACAAAAGGATTAAAATTCCATATCCCCTCTAACACAATTTTTTTTTAAGATTGCTTTATTTTTATCACAAAGACAAAAGGAGGCATAAAAAGGTGCCACAAAGCAATGTATTATGTGAGTACAAGAATGACAACCTCCCAACACTGGATTGAAAGCAAAGTTTTAAAACACTTAGAGTGTTTATTTTAGCTTGCACCCTCTAATCTAAGACACTGTTTGCAGCTATGCAGAAAGTTGAAATACTTAAAACTGAAAAATGTGTACAACTGCTCTACTTAAACAACCACACAAATGTATTTCCACAGTAAAGACATATCCAAACCTTGGGAATGAGAAGGAAATCAATACACTGTTTATTCTTCCTAAATCCCATAATATCTTATTATGAAACTTCCCCATCATTCACTTTGTTTAGGAAAATACCGTCATTAAGATTCAGTTATACTACTGGAAATGAAGAAAAGCTAGCAAGCAAAGCCAATAAAATAGCAGAAATACAGGTAATATTTTGCTGTACTTAGAAAATCAATGTTCCACAGGGAGGAAAAAGCCAGACTACTCAAATGCCAAAACCACAATGGCAATAAATGACTTGCACATCCCTTCCTTTCCATCCCTATATTTAATAAAGGCTTGTGTTTTTGCATATGAAAAGTTTCTAATGCTTATACTATGAAGTAAAGGCAATGAACTTTACTTCGCAGTGTTGAAAGTCATAGGGATACTGCACTATGGATATTCCACCAAAGTCATGAAGTATGTCTTTTAAGAAAGATTTACATTTCCACTCACTTTACTTGGACGGCAGCTAGAGGCCATAGAAGCTACTCTTACCAAGTTCTAACTATCATACTAATTGCCTACAGGAATAAGGCATACAATAACATACAGTCCCAGGAGAAGTGGTAATGCAGACATCCAGTACCACTGACATCTTGAGCCTGCAGCTCCCAGTGTCATTAAGCTTGAAAAAGTGAAATTATCATGCGGACAGGGAGGTTTCAGAGAAACCAGCAGACAAAGTACATACAGTAATCTCTAGTTAACAGTGCTCTTTGTAAAATTCACATTTATATGTATTTTTACAAATATTCAGAGACAAAGTTAAGAAGAAAATACATTAAGAAAGAGAAAACAGCATAAGGCAATACGAAATTGGTGAGATACCTTCCCTGGGTACGCTCAGATTTCCTATACATTTGCGCTTTTGAAAGCAGACTTCCTACAGCAAGTAGTTTGTGAAAGTATGGAAATGACCTTAAGCAACATGCACACTGACCATAACACAGTTTTAGTGACCTGTGTCTGCTGAAATGACTAATTGCAGGCACACACCCCCATGCAAATAGATACCTTTATAGCTTTAAACAGAAGACTTGGATGATTGCAAAGTTTTTTCAAAGCTCCTATACATATTAGGTGAGGACTATTTTCTAGCCTGCCTTGTAGACAGGATGTAATAACATGAGAACTAAGCAGTTTCCGATACAATTCAAGTTGCAGTGCTGTTGGTCGGCAGAAGATTATGCTCTCTTTTTTGGGGGGCAGAAATTTGTTTATAACCTCCTGTGTTCTTCTTAGAATAAAGAGTCCAGTGAGGCGTGTGAGTTCTGCTGCTCTTTTTACTCCTAATTCCTTTTCCTCCTAAAAGAACAAAGTACAAAATTAATTATAATTTTGCGTTTCATCAGAACAATGTTCTGTATGATTTTAATTAGGTATTTAAATAACGTTTTAAAAGTATGATACCACTTTTTGATATGGGACAGTAATGACCAATTCTTCTTCAATTAGTACCACTGCATTAGCTTAGTTCTATGTCTGGTTTCTAAAGTCATAAACAAAGGAAAATAATGTCTCAGATGACATCCAAGGCTTGAATTATGTTCTAGAATTTTCTGAGATGCAGTGAAAGCATGCAGACCTCGCAGTACTGTGGAGAAACTAAGAATGAATGAAGTATTGTCACATGCAATGCACCTGGCATTTCGGGGAATGCAGGTGCTGGAAGCACAATTGTTGCCTGATAATTAATTGGCAGCCGAAATGAGGTGATTTTAACATGTGTGTATTCCTTCTGCTCCCTTTGGAAAACAAGTGACTTTATGTCAAATAGGAAGGTGAAAAGCTTCAGCTACCACTAGGAGTCCCGAGCTTCACTTTACTCTACAGAATGCAAATTTCACTTTACTGTGTATTTTCTTCTATAACTGAATTTTTAAACCAAATACCTCTGTTGCTGAAGGTTCTCTAGATCTGACAATTGGTTCCTCATATATCTTTCTATATGTGGATAAAGAACCGAGTATTCCTGGATTCACAAACTCTATTAATGCATAAAATTCTTGCAAGTCATTTTGGATCGGAGTACCTTGAAAGAGGAAAAAAAAAAAATCTGGAATTGGTAATTTTTTCTTTAAACCAATGGAAGTACTTTGAATGCAGGGTTTAATGTTGACAATGCATCTTGGAAACAGATGTTTTGTTTCAATGTGAATTTCTCAGAGTCCTGAATTGATCTAAAACTTTACCAGGAATAATAAGATACTGTACTCCTAACTAAACAGACTGCAGATCTCATTGTTCTGACAAAATAAGTCAAGTTCTAAATCAATTTCATTAAATAACTACAAATGAAAACATTGAGTGTATGCAGAGTCCTGATTCCCTTACAGAAGATCCAAGGCTCCTTGCTTGCCCCTGAAGACTGACAAATTTTGCTTTTATGTAAAAAAAAAATTGGAATAACTTGTTTTTACAAGACCTGACATTTCTTCATTTAATACACATTGCCAAAATTCCAACTGATCTCCTGCTGTATTTAGAATACCTTTTTCTTTTACCCCAACCTAGCACTATCAACATAAAAAAATATTAAAAGTAACCATAGATACTAACCAGTAAGGATAATTCTTCTCTCACAAGACAGACTAGTAAGGGCTGTAGTTGTCTTAATAGTGCTATTTTTCAGACGATGTCCTTCATCACAGATTAGGAGGTTAAATTCTACAGCCTGAATTGGATCCAAAGATCGCAATAGCATCTCGTAACTGATTATCATGACTGAATAAAGTGGAGAACTGATGAATTCTTCTACTTTGTGGTCCTGCAGGCATAAAGGAAAATACATCATCCAACTATTTCTTTGGAGATCATATCCTTAAAAATCATCACATTCCTTAAAAATCCAGTGACTACAGAAATTTCTTCTCGCATGACACAAGGTATTTGCTATCTCCTTGATGAATCTGGATTATTGATTCTTTCTTAATTTGCAAAGGAGATCTGATACAGCAATTTAGTTTTACCACCTCATTAAAAGAAAATTTATTATTCTTCTAAGCCTTCAAATCCTGTGAGACACATTACCATGAAGGTGAAAAGCACAGAGTTCCTGTAACAGCTTCCCAGTGCTGGCATTTGGGTAAGCTTCAAATGAATTATTAAAGCAAAGATAATGGACAGACACAGGTAGCTCCTTGTATATTCACTTTGGATCTCAGCCTGGTAATGCCCAGTAGGAAGTTACCACATTCTACCAGAATTCCCTTTGTAGTTTTTAATTGAATATTATATTATTGAATATGATATTATACTGATATTATTTAACCTATTGAATAGGTTCTAGGTATTGGGTTGTAGAAGAGCAAAGTTCAGATTGCTCAGAGCTCAGTTGGGAAGAATTATGCAGGAAGCTTTCATGGAGGACAAAGGAACTCACAAGTGCTGGGAGTTTTTCAAGAATGCTCTTCTGGAAGCATGAAAATAGTTCATCCCCTTTAAAGATAAGGGAAACAGGTGAAGCAAGAGATCCCACTGGCTTAACTGTGAGCTTCTGAGTCTGCTCAAAAGCAAAGTGCACCAGCGACAGAAATGTGGATAAATACCTCTTGAGACCCACAAGGGCGTTGATAGGGCCTGCAGAGATGCAGGCAGGAAAGCAAAAGCTCAGCTAGAAATTAATTTAGCCAGAGACATCAAAAACTGCAAGAAACGGTTCTTCAGGTATATAAAAAACAAGCAGAAACAGAAGGAAAATATTGGCCCACCAATAAACAGGAGAGGTGAATTAGTCACAGCACCTTCTTCATTTCTGTCATCACCAGCAGTGCTCGGTCCCCTGCCCAGGGAACAAAAACCCAGGCTGATGCAAATACAGACCCACCAGCATCAGTGAAGAGTGGGGGGTGAGGTATTACAGGAGCTTGACCCCTATGGATTAACGGGCCCTGGCATTGCCCAGGGCTGTTAAGAGAGCTGGCTGACATCATTGTAAGGCCACTCTGCATAACCTTTGGAGAAGTCAAAGCAGAGCAGAGGATTTCCCAGAGGACTGGAAGGATAATATCACCCCCATTTACAAGTAGGGCTTAAAGGAGGAACTCAAAGTTATGGAATGAATCTTCATGGGAGCTCTCACAAGTCAGATGAAGCACAGGATTGGGAAAAGCCAACACGAACTCAGTAAGGACAAATTGAGCTTGACAACCCTGATCACCCTCTGTGACAAAGTAACCTGCTTGGTTGATGTGGGGTGGATGATGGACATTGCCTGCCTGGATTTCTCCAAGGCTTTCATTATGGTTTCCCACAGCCTCCTCCTGGAGAAATAGATGGGCTATGGTGTGGATGAGTGCTCTGTGTAGTGGTGGGAATTGCTGACAGGCAGCACCCCAGAGGATGCTGGTCAATGGCTCCTTTCCAAATGGTCAGCGTGGCACGAGTGGGGTCCCGCAGGGATCGATGCTGGGGCCAGCACTGTTTAATATCTTCATAAGTGATCGGGAAGATGGGATCAAGTGTACCACGATGATGTTTCCCAATGATACCAAACTGAGTGGGAAAGTGGACACTATGGAAGAGAGAGCCACCCAGGAAGATTTAGATAGGCTGGAGAGTGGCTAACAAGAATCTGATGAAGTCCAGCAAGGGCAGGTCTTGCACCTGGGAAAACATAACCCAGGTGTGCAGCACGGGCCAGGATCTACCCAGCTGGGGAGCATCTCTGGGGAAAGGGATCTGGGGATCCAGGTGGACAATCAGATCAGTAGGAGCAAACAGTGCTGTGCTGGCACAGAAAGCCAACGGGATGCTGGGCTGTACCCACAGGAGCATCACCAGCAGAGATCAAGAAGTCATTATCCCACTCCGCTCAGTGCTCCTCAGGCCACACTGGAACACTGTGTTCAGTTTTGGTCCCTGCTGGGCAGAAAAGATGTGAATAGGCTGAAGAAGGTCCAGAGAAGAGCCACAGACTGGGAAGCCTGTCACAGGGGAAAAGGCGGAGAGAACTGGGTTTGTTCAGCCTTGAGAAAAGAAGGCTTAGGGGACACCTTATCACCATGTTCCACTATTTAAAGTGAAGATGGAGACTCCCTTTTTATGAGAAGTCATATGGAAAAGACAAGGGATAATGGGTACATGTTACTCCTGAGAAAGCTCCAATTGCACACAAAGAAAATTCTTCACAATGAGAACAATCAGCTGTTGGAATAATCTCCCCAGGGGAGTGGTGGAGATTTGGCTGGACAGAATGCTGGGCCATCTTGTCTAGACAGTGTTTTTACCAAGAAATGTTGGATCGCATGATCCTTGAGGTCCCTTTCAATCAATTCCAAGATTATTCTGTAATTAACTTTGTTACTTGTTGCGGTGGCCCAGCCCACCTTTGGGCTGAGGATAAATGAGGACATCCAGTGGGTGGATTTCCCCACCCAGGACAGTGGGTGCAAGGGCGGGTCTGAAGGCGGTGCCATGGGTGGCACCGAAGTTTAAGCCACAGCCCCCTGGGTGTTTCCTCCATTGTGGACTCCTCCTCTGTTCCCAAAGGTCTGTTGATATTTGGTTGCTTATTGGTTTTCCTCTTCATGTTTATTCATTTCCCCTATTGCCTAGGCAATTAAGGTCTGCAAGGTTCTGATCAGCTGCATTCCCCATTGGTTTGTTTAAATTTGACCCACCCTACTAGCCCTATTATTGGATACCTGTCATTCCATGTCTTCTCCCTATTGGTTTATCCCTCTGTACCGCCCTTCTCCGCCCCCTGTATAAAAGATGCTGCAAACTGTCATTCTGGTCTTTGTGACACACCCCCCAGTCTCCCAGTTCTTTCGGCCCCAGGTCGGGGAATAAAGTCTTGGACTGCTGCTCCAAAGAGTCCCTCTCTCTCCTTTACTCTCGCCCATCACAACTGTTACCACCGACTGCTGGCGGCTCCTCGCAGGAAGCACAGAGCAGGCTGCTCTCTAGTGAGAGCTTCCACGCGACGGCAAAGCTGCTGACAGTCCTGCCGATCGGGACTCAGAGCAAGTCGCCTGCTTGGCCTCCAGGCGGTCAAGCGGTCAGCGACAGTTACTAGCCCTTAACATTGATGGGTTGGCCAACAGGTAAGCTCACCCTGGGACTCAGAAAATAAGAGTCCATAAGCAGCCCCAGAAAACATGTCTGTCCACTGGTAGATTTCTAATCCTTGCATTACCAGTCAGAAAATGACTGCGACCATCTCCTCTCTTATATACCCCTCAAGCCCTTTTCCTTCAACACACACCAAGAATTTTCATGTCTACTGAAGGAAATGCACACACTAAATACTCACTGTAATGGGATAGTGAGCTTCCTCCAAAAAGGTTTCCTAGAAATAGCTACATTTCTGTGCGGACTTGTAAATGTACCAGGATTTTTTACTCGTCTTGCAATTATGCATAAAAATGGAAAAACCTACTCTGGGCACGTCCCTTACCTTTCCACTTGGCTCCAGATGCTAATTTCCTGAATGCTTTTTCCTATGTCCTAATAGTGTTCACTAACTAAGCAGGCTATGGGTGCAGCTGACAAGCTGAAGAACCTCTTTAATTGTGAAAGCAAATCAATCTAGAGCCTTAGAAGGTATTTTTATTTCCAAACAAGATCAGTTACCAAACACAGACAACTAAGTCTGGAGCCAGATGGTGTAATACATTGTAAAAGCAGCACCACTTAATTATCACAACCTTTAGAGCCTCCTAGCAGGTGATTCAGATGAATCAATGGGATGAGTCCAGCACATTAATCTCACAAAGTACCATGCAGTAGATCAGCCCCCCACATGCAGCTCACGAAGAGGCCCAGCGTGTCAGAGGAAGCAAGGAGTACTAAGGACCAGGTAACAAGGACATGCATACATTTTCCCCAGGTGTTTGGGACTGGACTTGAGCTTTCTTGTTGTTTACAGGACTGTAGTTAACTGCCTGTTTTCTTGTTATATTTTTACTGCCATTTTCAAAACAGGAGCAGAAAATTTCCCAACATAGCAACAGAGACACAGAGGAGTCCTGTAGAGAAGACACAATGTTGTCCCAGCCCAGTATACAGTCTCCACATTGCAGCCTTGAGGACAGAGGCAATGCCTCTTTGAACTTCTCTTGGGATGGTCAAGTATCAGAAGATGCCCAGGGTTCAGAAATCATTTTCATTTCCTACACTTTCAGGCTGTGAGCTGAGACTATGGGGAAAGTGCTGAGGCACTGGGGAACAGCCTCCAACATCCCTCCCCTGGTGAAACATCAAGTGTTCAGGACAGTTTGAACTCCTTAAAAAAAAAAGCCGGAGAGTCCTGACTTATTACAAGCCTCCTGCAGCCAAATATAATGTATTTCCTGCCGCATGTAACAACAGCAGTGAATGATGGATGAAAAATTAAAATAAATTTACAAGCTAATTTCAAGTAATTAATTCATACTCTTAACTGGCTGCAAGACATGTCTATATTATAGCCTCCATTTTAACAATTACCCAAAGTGACTTGACAGGTTTAAGCAAGTTGCCTGGAGCCACATATGGAGCAACTGTCAATCAGTATTAGAGGTCCATAATGTCCCAGACTTCCTCTTTGAACAGACCTTTCTTTGCACTAGTTCAAATCCAATGTAGCTGGTGAAGTGTAAATTCAAAAATGCTGAATCATAAAGCAATGCAAACCTATAATTAATTATTTTTCCAGATATTTTGACTTAAAAACCAAATCAAAACAACTCCAGTAAGCAGTTATACTCTGCAGACAGATAAAGGAATTATTCTCTCAAACACATTGCAAATACTGATAATATGAATTAACAAGACCTAAAAGCAACCTTTGTGGGGATGCCTGCATTTTAAAAGCAATGTTCTCTACATGGCATTTGCATTTTAACATAATTAAACTGTAATCACACTTTAAAAGCAGATAATATCCTGGTGTTTTAAAAAGTCTGTTACTGAAGGGTTAGGATCAGTTTGTGGTGTTTCAGCGTGAAAGTGAGGAAAACATTTTAAAAAGTCTGCCAGTTCTTTGAATGCATTCCCTACAGACAAGAAGAGAAAAAAATGTTTGAGACAAGCTCTTCCTTTTAAGTTATACTGGAGAAGTAACAGTATGGTAATTGCTGTTTTTCCAGAGAAGATAGACATTAAATTATTTTGAAATACCTCATTATACCCCAGGCAAGTCATATTGTGTCTTCCTTTTGCATGACAATGTAATCTGTGGTATTTGGGAACACAATCTTTAAAGCTGCTGAGTGTCCCCAGTCAAATAGGTCCAATGAGATGAGTAAGAATATTAAAGTTATTTAAATTTAAAGAAAATGAAAACTACTATCATTTTGGGGCATAGTAACTGTCATCAAATTCAGGCTTTCTCCTCCCAACATTATTCAGAAAAACTGCAAGAAAACGTTCAATTACCCCTAACTACCCTTTTAGGTTAAAATGTTGCCATATTATATTTCGCCTTGTATCTGTTTCTTTTAGGAAATTTCATATCTCTCATCCTAACCCATATTATATTAGAGTTCCTGACAAGTCAGTTTGCTTCATTTCCACAACCTGAAACAAGTTTCTAAGAGAAGCAAATGATGCAAAATACACCTATTATACATGCATTGTCTGCAGTGGAAGATCAGCAGTTTCAAGAGTTTGGCAATAATGAGTCAAATTTAAAGAAATAGTTATTGTTACAAAATTTTGTACAGTCCACCAAGAAGTAAACTTCCATTGAAAACTTCTGTTTCATCTGAAATATTCATTCTTCCATACATACAATAAGGATAATGCAAGAAACTAAAGGCAAATCTTGTTGATGTAAGAATTGGATAACCTTTAGAATAAAGTACTATTTGTTTCATCAGTCTACCTGTATGGAATTATTAGATTACAAAATAATTTTGGAATATAAGTATCTTTATCTTTGTTGCAAGCACCAATGAAGGTACTGTAATCTCTCCACTTCCTTGGAACTCATGAATGTTAATACCAGCAGGAACAGCTTCACTATAGGAGGGGACAGGGATCAGCATCATCCTGCTTCTTAATAAGATTTGTTCTTGTCTGCATTCTTCTAGAGACAAGAGATTGTCTCATTACCTAACACTGAGACTCTAGGCTTGGTAACTCCTGAGACTTTAAATCATCCCCACAGAGATCTAATTCTTGACAGAGACAGTAAAGGGAATAACCTCCTGAAGTACCTCAAAACAGGCAGCCAAAACAAAACAGACATTTTCAGTACAGAACAAAAGCAACTACCACAGAAACAGAGTACAAGGTAGATGCTTTGGTATGTAAAGCAGGGAAGGTGTGCACTTTGAGAGACAACAGAAAACTCCTTAAACTGAAGAGGCATAGGGAGGAGAGTGTCACCTTTTACAACTTCACAGGTGAAACCAGAGGAAAGGTAAGACAGACATATGCTACCTCTGAGCTTGAGTTATGACCTGGTGACTAACAGCAAAATACCGATATGGACAATTATCTGAAGAAGAAATAAAGTATTATAAATAAATATTAACAGAAAAATTACTAGGCTTGGTCTCTAGTTAAAAAAAAACCAAAACACCAACCCATAATTCCTTTTGGAAATAAATCTTACCTGATCAACTGTAAAGACTTTGATCCTTTCGCTTCCCAACCATTTCTGAAATTCTTTTTTCCAGTTTTTCACCAGACTCCCAGGGGTGACTACCAGTGCTCGCTTTAGTACAGGTTTGCATCCGTAGGGCCCTTGACGCAGCAGAGTCCAGACAAGTGCAATGCACTGCAGTGTTTTCCCTAAGCCCATCTCATCAGCAAGGATGGCTCCAAATCTGCCACTAACTCTGTAAGATGTAATGAGTCGGTGATAACATTTTAAAAGACATATCTATAATTATTCACAACTGGTTTAGGGATTTGCTTTTGTGGTTGTTTTATGAAGTATAAAGAACCTATTTATACTTATTACAGTACTGTAATAAGTAAAGTGTAGGTTTTTATTCAGTTGTACTAGAAGATCTTGGAATGAAAATTCTAATTTGTTACAGTAACTCATTAGTGCTCTAAAACTAAAGTTTAAATCTGCTTTTAGAACTAAAATTATTATCCAATACCTTAAGGAATCTATGACTTGAGAAAACACTTTTGAAAACAATGCTGTATTTTTTTTCAACAGGTTGAAATGACATATTTTTTTATTCTAAATGCCTGAATTATAAATTACATGAACAATTTTGTATTATATGAAATATAAATCCCAGAAAGCCGTGTTCTTCAGCATGGCTTTGATTATATCTGTGTTTACAAAACTTGGTATGTAGAAAAGACAGGCCTTTTGGTGCACTAGCTTCTCATGACATCTGGCAAAATCATGGTAAGTGTGATGCTACATTTAGGTCACAAAAAATTTGTGCAGCCTCTTTTGGGAGAAAAATACTAATGTTAATTAACTGAACAATTGCTCAAAACGTCCCAAGATGTCACATTTCAAACATGGGCATGGAAACACTACAGGTATTAAAAGCCAAAAGGATAATTATTACCTTACCTCATTCCCATTACACATTCATATAGAAATACAATTCCTTCTTTCTGATGCTGGCGGAGATTATTTGCAATGTAAGGATCTACAACTACATCCACCACAGGTAAACCAGCCTTATTGAACATCCACTGATGACTTGAATTTGGTCGTGGCATAACTAGAGAATCTTGAAGTTCAAAGCATAGTCAAGTATTACACAAAAGCATTACTTTTAGTCTGTTTGCAAAATCTGTTAGGGTTAAAGTCAATGATCTAATGACTGTTAAAAATACTGTTTAATTTATTGACCATTCTCAGACTGAAAATGCATTTATAAGTACCTAGATTGCCTTCTACATAAAAACATTCTTTTAAAGAGGTTTTCCAAAGAGTTTGTATTCTTCTCAAAGGTAAAGGTGATAAACTGAGAAATATGAGGGGTTTTTTTCTGATGAGGTGAAACCGCCTACCTAATAAAAGTTGCATGATGACTTTGAATTCATAGAGTTAAATTAGAAGAAGTTCCAAAATACTTCTGAATTGAAAGTCTAAGAAAAAAATCATAAACAATGGCCTACATAAAATCTAAATACTGCATTTCAAGGGGATATTCTTGTAGCTGCCGAGAAAGACTTCTCTGCCCAAGAAACCGAGATAAAAGGCACTGATTGTAAGGAAAAATAAGGAAGGATTGAGCACAAGCTGACAAAGACTGCCACAGTGCATGAATAAAAGAAGTTGACAGGTTTGAAGACATACAGAGGCAAAGAGAGAATGGAGTATTGAGCAACATCTGAATAACAGTTTTGCTTGCCATAATCTGTTTACAAACATCATAATTTTGCTAGACAATGTCCATACTGGGTTGCTTCTGCTGCTGCTACATACCTTCACTGAAAAATTGTATTGTCAGAGGACAGAATGAGAAAGCAATTTATAGCTTCTGGTATTTTTATGTCACTAGAGTAGATCTATACTGATAATTTATTCATGGGAATAGGCTGGTTGAAGGCTTGTATCAGTCAGGAAGATTTGTTTCCGACTGACAAAGGGTTGAGCTCTGATAGATTAAATCAAATTGCATGTGTCTATATTTAAGAGCCAGTGGTGACAAAAAGATAACTTTTCTGACAAAAATTTGGATGAAAATGAGGAAGAAACAAGGCTTGGATAAACACTGGACTAAAAGCTTAGAAATTGTATGTGGAAGATGTAGTTTTGCATCTTTGTCACTGTGCTCCGTTCTGCTGGCTTTCCATTTTGTAGAAGCTGCATTTTAATCAACTATAATCATAGATTTCAACATGAAAACCTCTGACTGTTTCAATATCAAGGTCCTGGTCTTGTAAAGTATCCCAGTAACTTCTGCAAGAGGTTATGCAATCAGGCATTAAATAATGTAATTCTCCTGTGTAAGCAAACCTGAAGACTGAGACAGTCCAACCTATGGATGTGTTGAGGGCTCCCAAAATCTGATAGGAGGTATTCAAATTCACCAGAAATCACAGAAGACAACTAGAATAAAATATAATTTTTTAAAAAACTAGTGCAGAAACAGCAAAAAAGTTAATTTATGTGCTGAACATACTGGCTTTTTTTGGTCAGATTTTCAGTTAGAATGTTAACGCAGCATCATCTTGCAACCACAGGAAGGAACATTCTTAGATAAAATGTAATCAACTAAGACCAGAGGCTGGTGTTAATCAGGATGACCTACAAAAGGGCCAGTGATATCACTAATTACCACTTGATTAAGATTGCATTGTTTATTTACATAGCAGCTAGGTAACAGCTTCATAAAGTCCCACAGGATATGAGGTAAGAACTAGGATGGAGGTACTATAGTAAGAATGTAGGAAAAAAGTGTATTTTTTTAAATAAGAATTTCTCTGCTTAGCAACATTTTTTACACTCATTATCTTCCATCTGAAAGATAGAGCCACCAGCAGGATATAGCTCCTAAATGGTCTGTAGACAAAAGAATACTTCTGCTTAGATAATCAACACCACTTCCTTCAGCTATCAAATGTTTATAGGGTCTCTCTTACACAACTGCTTAACCAGCCTGTTCCTATACAATATGTGAACTCTCATGGCTCTTCAGCACACCATACTTCTAGCACTATAAAACTAAACATTTATTCCAAAACATATCTGGTTGAGTTTGAGTACTGTAGTTACACTCACTAGCTGAAAAGGATCAGGAATTGTCAGAAGCAATTCTCTGAAAGTGGCATAACTTTTCTGTTACTGATCCTCCTCCGCAATTACTGTGCTGCCACATTATGGCAGTGCTTCACTGACCCCAGTGGGAAGCTGGAATTCATCTAGAACTTCTAGCATCTGCCAGACTGTTTCTCTGATCAATAAACTCATTTTCGTTGGCAAAACTCTCAGAAACTACTCTGTTTCCACAGCCATCTGTAACAACTATGAAAAACTTTATGCAGTGCAGAGCATTTTACTTGTTAGAAACACACATGACAAAATCCTAACACGGTTAAACACTGGTAGTGTACGTCAGAAATACTTCAGTAATACATTGAATTACACATTCGATATTTTTTGAGAGTCAGAGGACGTTTAAAGAAACTTAAAAATTTCAATCTTACTTGAAGCATTTGGATCATGGCGAGGTTTGCAGCTTTGAGAATCTTTGAGCATATTCTCTTTAGTACTGGGTAGACAGACATTTTTGAATGGTTTACAGAATGGTTTTGTATTAGTTTGAGATAATGCAGTTGGGACTGTGTCATGAGTCCCTATTCCAGCCTGAAAACACCTGCCACTGCTGAAATCATCTGCTGAAATTACACCCATCACTTCAATTTCTTTTCCACCAACCATCAGTGTTTGACCTTCATCAAGACTTTCTAGCTCTTTAGCTTTATATCCAGTACCTAAAAGAACATAAAAATGAATTAATTAGGACAACCCAGCAAGTACTACTTCCTTAACACCAGTACTCATCTGCAGGAAGGAAAAACTGTGCAAAGGTATCTGATTCTGAAACATTTGATTGTTACACATAAAGCCTTTCCCTCCTTAACAGAGTGACATGTGAGTGCTAATAATCAGAATTAGATAGCAGAGTATATGAGCAAATATTCAGTCATCCTCATCACCAACCAAGTCTACTGAATGTCAAACAACTGTTCAAGAGACCTTTTAAAAATTACCCCCACATTGTAAAATCCAGCAGTTTGCCTTAATAACCATCCTAGGTCCTTTTCCCTTTCTTTCATGCCCCCAAAAGAACTCTCCTAACCCCTCTCACTACTGATCTAAACAGAGTATTCTACTTTTAAAATAATTCTAAATTAGTTTTTTTACACTTAAAGATTCAGATGCATCTGAAATCTTCACATTTCTGAAATCTTCTACATATGCTCTGGAACATGCTCTCATTATTGCCAAGATTTATGAGTAAGTTCAATAGTTGTTGTGCTGGGTCAGGTGGGCATTCTCAGAGCAGCTACAAATACTACTCGTCTCATTACAAAATAAAGCTACAGCTGTCACTTCCTTTTAAGACAACAATGTAGGAAAGAGTGGGGGTTCCTCCTTTTAAATAGCACTCTACTGGTTGAAGCTCTCACACAAGAAACAGAGGACATATATAATTTATTTTCTTAACTCAGAGAGGTCAAAGCCACATCTCTACTTCAGAATTCTTTACCTCAATTGTTGAATTTGTGCAAATTTAGATAAACAGGCCTGAATCCTTAGTCAGGCCAAAACAAAACAAAAAAAAGGC
>VZTH01006349.1:2597-13071 GCA_013397815.1 Aleadryas rufinucha | reverse complement strand
CTCGACACCGGGCGCGTCCTGCAGCCGCTCGCCCTCCGCGGCCCCGGGAGCGGCCCCGGCGGCGCCGCCGTGGCCAGGCGCGGGGACACCCGGGATGTCCTCGTCGCCCGCGGAGGAGTGCCGGTCGCCCGTGGGGCTGGACTGCTGCAGCTGCTGCCTGGACCTGGCCAACCGGAGCGGGCTGGAGGAGGGGGCCGGGGGCGAGAACAACAACCCGGGCAGCCCCACCGTGAGCAGCTTCCGGCAGCTGCGGGAGCAGCTGGTCCGACAGAACCTCAACACCGACAAGCTGAGCTCCATCATGCGCCAGGACTCGCTGGAGCCCGTCGTACGGGACCCCTGCTACCTCTTCAACCAGGGCATCTGCAACAGGAACATCGATCAGACCCTGCTCTCCATCCTCCTCCTCTTCCACAGGTGGGTGTCACCACCGGGAGCCTGGGAGCTGCCGGGGGCCGGGCGCCCTGGGGCAGCGGGCTCGGAGCTGGCAGCGGTGTGGCGCTGGCAAGAGAGGGGGACTTGTGTGACCCCCCGGACTGGGGGGTGTCAGCGCCGGTGGGAGCTGGGTGGGGAGAGGCACGAGTGGCCGCGTCTGGCACGGAGTCCAAACGTGGTGCCAGCCCATCCCTGGGTGCGGGTCCGGGTGGCTCTGCTCCGCCATGCCCGCCGTGCCCGTCTTGTGGTGCCCTGTGTCTGCCGGGCAGTGACAACAGCCCCCAGCTGTGTGTCTTGGCCGCTGGACTCTGTGCTCATCTCCCTGGCTACCTCTGTCCACACAGACAGTGCCCGCAGGGGCATGGATAGTGTCCAGCGACAGACAGGCATCGGCCCCATCCTGCGTGGAGAGCGCAGCAGGTTCCTTGGGAAGCAACTGTGCTGCCTCGAAAGCCATCTTGAGCGTCAGTGAGAGCCTGGGTAGGGAACCCGAGAGTCCCAGTGCCAGCTCCTGCCCTTTCGGCAGCTCCCCTGGCCCTCCCCGGAGGGGATACAGGTTTGGCCCGGAGTTGTACTTCCCGTCTCTGGAAAGTGGCTCTGCCCTGCCCGAGCTGGGCTCGGGGCTGCTCTGGGCAGGCTACCTGTGCCCCCACAGCCGGGTGTGCTGGGGGCTGCTCCCATCCATTCCCTGGCGAACTGAGGAGGCAGGACCGCGGGGTCTGCCCTGCTGCCCTCCTCTAGCACTGAGGACAGAGGAGACTGAACAGGAGTTCCACTCCGCAGGCTCCCCAGCCCTGATGAGGTGAATCCCAGGGGCGAGGAGTGGACAGAGCTGTCTCAGGTCCTGCACTGGCGCTGTGTGGGGCTGGCTCTGGTGACAGAGAGAGCTGGTGACACCCTGTGGGGGAGCAGCCTGTACCGGGGCTAGCAGGTCTGGGTCTCCCCAGTTCGGCCTGAGAGAGCCGAGCTGGGCCAGTAGTGCCACAGGTGCCCGAGGCTGCCAGTGTCTTCAGCAGCTGGGACACATCCACCACTCTGAGGGGACCTGTGGCCCATCAGTGCGACAGGTACGGATGTCTGCATGGCTGGCACGGCAGGCAGCGGCTCTGGGGCTTGCTGCTCTGCCGTGGGAGGGTAAGGGGCAGGGGGAGCAGCGCCCACGCGTTCAGAGGCACCTCGCCATCCCCTTCCCACCCGACACGCACATGCCCCGTGGGCGCGCTGCCGGGCTGTGCGCGGGTGGGCTCACACGTGGCCGCCCCACGCGTGTGAGCCGCCCCGGCGCGCCCGCCCCCTCGCCCAGCCAGCGTCTGACGCCGAGAGGCTGCTGCCTCGAGCCGGCCTTGACGGAGACGCTCTTCCTGCACTTACATAACGCCGAGCTGCCGCTCAGGTGGGAAGGGAGGAGCTGGGACACCCGCCAAGGCGCCGGTACCCGGCCCGTACGGGGAGCGGTGAACCTACCCAGCTGGAAAGGAACGGGAGCGAGAGGTTCCCCTCTTCCCTGGGAGGCTGCAGCAAGTTGGCACCGTGGGTGAAGGGAGAAGCGAGACACTGTCCCCAGCACGGGCTGCCAGGGCTGGGGCCAGAGCCAAGCACCTGGGCTGCTCGCTGGGACAGTCAGTGACAGTGCCTGTGGGCCGGAGGCCACTGATAGGGGCACAGCGGGCTGCTTTTGAACTTATCCCTGCTGGAGCAGGACCTGTGGTGTTCCTGGTGAGGTAGGGAGTGAGCAGAGATGCCAGGGAACAAGGATTTCTCCCTGTCGGTGCCCTCTAGCACTCCTTGCTGCCTGTCTTCCATGCCCTGTTGTGTGATGTGTCCCAAGAGGCTCCAGGCATTGTGTTTGTGCCAGGCTGTGCCATGGTGTGGTGCAAAGCTATGTCCCTCTATCACACCCAGTGTCCAGGCACCTTGGTCTGGAGGCTGCCTGGGTGATCCCCCGTCACCCCTAGGTGGCACAGCATGGGGGAGCCGGGTGCACGGCCCCAGGCACTGGAGCCAGGTGTGCCCACACCTGTGTTTGCAGTTGCTTTGCTCCAGCCTGAACTTTCTCCTTCTGGGGAATGAGCCAACACATCCAAGAGGAGATAGCATACACAGCAGAGGATTGTGGGTGTCAGAGGAACACCCCGATAACATGCCTGATAAGGGCACCCTGCTGCCGGCACCAGGGAACCCAAACCATTGGGTGCCCCTTGTTTTGGCTGATGTGCTCCTACAGCGACACAGGAGGAGGGGAAAGTTGCATGGATACACATCCTCGTGTGTGGCCGATGTCCAGGACAGCACGGGATCCCCAGGATCCTAAACCCAGAGTTGAGTCTGGCTCTGGGGCTGGCTCAAGACAACTCAGTCAGGGTCAGATCAGTGCTGGGCATCTCAGACAACACACATTTCAGCATGTCCAACCTGTCTCTGAGGGTTTCTCTGGCTGGGTGGTCCCTGCCAGGCTCTCCATACCCTTTGCTCACAGCAGGGATGTTGTCAGGGATGCACAAGGAAGGGATGCTCTGGACCAATTGCTTCCAGGGCTGATGCTCCTGCAGAAAGCCCTGCTGTTCCAGGAGTGCACAGGATCCTGTGTGGAAAGGGCTTTTCCCTGCCATGTCCTCACATGGGGCATCACAAACTGGTCTCCAGGGAGATCTTAACAGTGCCAAGGGACCAAGCTTGCATGGAAGCACCAGGTATAGGGAGGACAGCTGCCACCACCCTGGCTGGGCACACCTTCTCCCTGCAGGTGCCAACAAAGTGGGCAGAAAGGTCTTTTCCATCCCTCTGTAATGCCAACGTTATCTCAGGACTGCTCATCCCAGAGCCAGACACAAGCCCAACTGAGTGTGGGCCAGGGAGAGCAGGCCCATGGCCACGTGGCACCTTTCCCTGGGCCGGGGGGTGAGGGGAGCCGGTGGTGTGGGAGGAGGTCGGCACTGCGGGGGAAGCAGCACCCGGGTGTGTTGCTGGCATGTGGTCGAAGCGGGCCATGCCTGGCTGTGTCTGGGGACAGGGTTACATGCCAGCCTGCTTGCCCACATTGGCCAGCCATGCCAGCACTCCTCCTGCCCAGCCTCTCCTGGGCAGCACCGGGCAGCCTGGCCAGCCTGTGCCCATCCTGCTCCGGGCTGTGAGGGGACACCTCTGCATAGCCAGATCATCTGCAGGCACTGCCAGACCTGCTGCTCCATCCAACAGGGTGGGCAGTGACCATCCTTTGGTCTGAGCCGTGAAAGGAGCTGGGGGCCACCTTCTCCCAGGCCTGGGCAAGCCAAAGGAGTCACAGGGAGGCAGCGAAGCTCTGTGTGAGTGGTTGGGGGAAGCATGAGTTTGGGCAAAGCATGGCAGCACTGCCTTTTGCACTGTAAGGTCAGGCCAGCAAGCAAGAGCTGTCTGGGCAGCAGTACCAGGGTGGCATTTGTGTCACAGCACCACTTGTTCCCGTCTGTCGGGTGTCACTTTGCAGCAGCAATGCAGGAGGAGGGGAGCCAGGGCATAAAGGGCATCCCGGGGCGGCAGGGCCAGGGCAAGCATTCCAGCTGGTCGAGTGGGCTGGAGCAACAAGGACACATTGATGGGGAGAGGGGCCATGCGTGAGAGAGGTGTGGGTGTGGGACTGAGCTGTCCTACTCCTCCTCCTGGCCCTGGGACAGCTCTGCCAGGGAGGGGCCCAGGAGAGCCCCCCTGCCCTCCAGAACCATGCACCAGGGCTTTGTTTGCTTTGCTCCCTCAGAACAGAGCTGCATGTAGCCTGACTTGTGGCCTGCAGTGTTGGTTGCAAGCCCTGCACACCACCGAGGTGCTGGGGAGATTTTGTTTCAGTGGCAGGAGTAGCTTGTACTGCTGGGAGGTGCTGACCTTGGCGTACCCAAATCCTCCCACCTTCGGGACGATGTCAGGCAGGCAGCTGGCTGGGCCTGCTGTGGTCTCCATCATGGGCATCCCAACACCTTGGGACCCCCACCCCATGACCCAGCAAACTTGGGGGCCACGTCCCAGCAGACCAGGCTCACAGGGGCTCTGCCACAGCACACTGGGTTCAGCGTGGCTCAGCAGGGCTGGCAGCAGCACGTGCCACACCATGCACCGTGCCTGTCCCTGCCTGCTCCTGCAAGACCCAGCTCCCTCCAGAAGGATATTCCCAACATTCTCTGAAGCACAGGAGAGCCCCTCCAACCCCTTCAGAGGGAACCATTTGCCCCTGACCACAAGGCTATGGCCAAGGGGGCTGGCACAGCTGAGCCAGTCTGGTGATGCCAATGTCAGCTTCTCAGGAGCCTGTCGTCTTGGTTCCCTGGGGATTCTCCAGCACCACCCATCTGCTAGGGCAGGCACTTAGCTCTGCACAGGCAGAAGTAGGTGTCCCAAGGTCAGGCAGGGCCCCATGGGGAAAAGGCTGGCCAGGACTTTTTTCTG
The DNA here is from genome assembly GCA_013397815.1 of Aleadryas rufinucha. Taxonomy (NCBI): domain Eukaryota; kingdom Metazoa; phylum Chordata; class Aves; order Passeriformes; genus Aleadryas; species Aleadryas rufinucha. Next base: position 8,223 of record VZTH01006349.1, on the reverse strand, counting down.
GCTTTGAACTGTAAAGATGAGGAAGAGGTTGGAACTGAAGGAGGCTGCAGGGGTCTGCCCTGATCCCAGCATCATGCCCCTTCCCTCCAGCATCACACTTTCCCTTCCTGGTGAGACATGGCCTGATCCTGGGTGGTCTCTGCTGGGACCCAACACCACCTCCCTGGCCACTGCCCAGCACAAAGAGGGTTAAAGCTAACTCTGTACTTTGGGGGAGCACCGTGACCTGCACGGGACTAAAGGGCTTGGAAGGGCTTGGGATATGTGTTGTCAGAGCCTGGCAGCTGTGTGTGTGCCCAGGGGACGTGACCGTGTATGGGTCCATGTGCTTTATGTGGACTGCCAAGGTGAGTGAGGCTCTAGGTGGATCCTGCCCTTGGGGAGGACTGAGACCCTCTTGGTAGAGGGCAGAGAATCACAGAACTCATTAGGTTGGAAAAGACTTCTGAGATCATCGTCTCCAACTTTACCCCAGGGTGTGTGTCAGGGAAGAGGGCTGGAGAGGCGAGAGAGGCTACAACCCATCCCGATGCTTTGCAAATGAGCTCTGAGTTATATTTATCCAGGTGCTGCACATTGCTGGCTTTGGGACAGGAGATCATCCTCTGTCTGTGTGCTAAGTTCTATATATATATATCTATTTGAGGGGGCTTTTGCTGCAGAATGACTCTGGTGGCAGAGAAGAAACTCTGGGCCCTCCAGACTTCAGGATCAGGGTGGGATCCAGCCCTTGCCAGCCCCACCTGCAATTCCCTGGGGATGGCAGAAGGATTGGCAGAGGGTGGCAGATACCATGGGGCAGGACAAGACATTTCCATGTCCTTAAGTGAGACCATCCCAGTGATATGCCTGTGAAATGGAGCAGGACTGCTCCGGGTGGTTTGGAGGCAGGGGACAGTCTCAGGTTGTCCTCAAGGGTTGGCACAAGCAAGGTGAGGGCTGGCTGCTGAGGTCGGGCACACAGAGAGCCACGGCAGCGCCACAGGTATACATCCTGCCAGCAACCGATTGTCTTTCACATTGTTATTGTTCTGAAATGTCAGGGACGGCAGGGTTTCAGCGAAGGTCCCTGATTTGAAATGCCCGGGATTCCTTGCAAAGGCCAGGCGGGGTATTAATAACCGTCTCTGCTGAAGCTGTGCTGCCCTGCGTGTCCTTGCCTGACCTCCTGCGGGTGCTGGCTCATGCGCCAGCCGAGCACAGCTCCTCTGCCCCCGGCCCCCGCCGGGTCTGCTCTGTCCGGGCTTCGCACCCCCAACGGGGTCCAGCTGTCCCTCGGACACTGCGGGGCTGCTGGGGCTCTTGCCGGGGCTCCCCCCAAGCATTCGGCCGGGCAGGAGAGCACCGGGCCCTGCACCTGTGAAAGGGACCAGTGAAGGGCCTGAGGGGTTCCATAAACAGGGCTTATTCTGGGCTGCAAGAACAGATTTGGGTAGCGTGGGGTGCGCTGCACAGCTCTCGCAGCTCCCCTGCCTCCGTCCTCATTACATAACGAGCTGCCTTCCAATTAGCGAGCGGGCACTCCCGCACGCCGCAGGGCAGCAGCTGCCAGCGCCCAGCAGGGCTCCGGAGCGCCCGCTCCTGCCTGAAAAGGGGCCTGGGATTGTTTCTGGAGGATGCCAGAGGCCCTGCTCTGGGGTTCCTCTTTCGGGCTGGGGATCCCTGCAAAGCTGGGTGAGGGGCTGGGGGAGGCAGAACCCAGGCTGGCAGCCCCTGCCCACCTGCTCGGGGGTTCCAGGGCACTGCGTGGCCCCCGTGCTGCTGGGGGTCCCTTCGGTGTCACAACCACCTATGCTCTATCCCCACTCCCCCGAAACTGGACCAGAAAAGGGCAGCCAGGATCCGGGGGTGATCCAGCTGGGGCTGTCCGGGATGACACAGTAAACTAGGAAGCAAGGACAGTTCTGGAGCTGAGAGCCACGGCTGGCAGGAGCCCCGGGGCAGGGCGCGGGTAAGCAGGAGGCGATAACAGCGAGTTCAATGACAGGACTCCATTCCCGGCCCGTGGGTGTGAAACGCTTTGCTCTGCGGACAGATTTGTGGATTAAAGCTGTGCCAAGGGTTCAGCCTGCCATCCTCCCTGGGGCTGGGCATCCCTGGTCCATGGGAGCGGGTAGCTTGGTGGGGGTTAGCTGCACTCCCCCAACAGCCGGGCACGATGCTCAGAGAAAGCTGCAGGGTTTTCACTGGGCTGTGCCATACCTGGCACCCTCACCTCAGCGTTCAGCAGCTGTGGGACCCTTTGGGGGGAGCAGTGAGGTGCAAGGGTGCCCCACGCACCTGGCAGGGCTCCCACCGGGGTGCCCACACTGGGTCGGCAGCAGCAGCATGGGGCTGGCGTTGACAAACACCAGCAAGGTGGGATGTTTGGCCACATGATCCAGGGCCGGTAACAGCCAAATGAGCCCTTTTTCCTCTTCCTCTCCTACACCAGCATGCCTGGGGAAGCCGTGACTCTGGGGGCTTCCTACATGGTGAGAAGGGCTTGGCTGGAACTGGGTCCCCTCTGACCTCCCCTCTTCACACTACTGCTGGGAGGCAACTGCTGCTAGGGGCAAAGGAGGAAGAAGAGGGTCTGGTGACAAAGTTAAAGAAAAATTGCAGCTCTCAGCAGGCTGGCTCGAGGGTGTGCACTTGCATGCTAGAAAAAAACAGAACTGGGAGTACAGCCAAGTACCTTTATCGGAGGAAGCAGGCAGCCCCACAGCTGGACACAGGAGCCTGCCAGGGCTCCCTCCACCACCCCACAATGCCTCCAGCCTGACAGGTTGGAGGAGTCTCCACACCACAATCCCTGCCCATGCCTGCTGCGTGGCGGGGTGGGTCATCTGTGTCCCCTGCCCATGGACACAGAGCTCACTCTGCCTCCCCTGGGCATGAAGGGAAGGAGGACATGTTCCCTGTCAGCCTTCCCAAGGGTAGGTTCCCCTCCAGCCTTCCCTCACTGAAACCCTCCCTGGGCTTCCCCAGCATAGCAGAGGCCACCACCTCTGTGCAGGCCACACATGACTCTGGTGTCCCCTGGCTTGGGACTGGGACCAGGCAAGGCCAGCAGCACCGGCTCTGCAGGCAGGGGGTGCATCCCTACCCAGGCACTTCCAGGTGTGCCCAGGAGTAGCAGCACATGCCCTGGGTTGGGGGATTTATGACCCCTCCAAGGCTCTGATGGGCATGACCTGGGTCCCCATGTGACAGGGCTCCTGGTTGCATGGGGCTTCTGCATGTCCCATGCAGCTCCTGGAAGGCACCAGCTGAGCCAGGGGGTAGTGCCAGGCCTCAGGGAGCAGCTCAGCCAGGGAACCTCCAGGAGGAGGAAACCAAGATCTGGACAAGGGGTGTGCTCTGGCAGTGCTAGGCCCGCAGCCCTTGGGACTGGCACAACAGCCCCACGTCAGTGCCATAGGGCAGGCAGTTGCTGTTCAGGATGCTGGCACTGGCATGGCAGATGACCCAGCTGCCTGTTTGCCTGTGGACAGCCCCTGGCATTACCTCTCCTTTCCCAGAGCCAGGACAGAGCTGCTGGACAAGACCTGGAGCTCCTCAGCCCTGAGCCACACCCAGCCCTTCCATACCATAGGCTCCCACAGGCCCCAGCCATCACCAGTGTCCCCAGCCACACTTCCCTCTGTTCCTGCAGGGCACAGCTAGGATGCCCTGGCGCTGGCATCCCCAGTCCCTTGACTGGCACCACCACAGTTGCAGGGTTTTGGGCTGTGACAGGCAGAGTTTTCTTAGCCGTGTGTTTGCAAGCAGTAGCTTTTCCTCTCCCACTCTGCTCTGACCCTTGGAGCGGGAGATCTGGCTCTGCAGAGCAGCCTGGGCAGCCTTGGCTCTGCGCCTTTCTCAGTTTGCTCTCCAGTGTCCCTGAGGCCAGGCTATAAACATTTCCCACGCCTCAGACCCTCTGAAGGGCCTTCCTCCTATTGAGCTGAGTCCTTGGGAGAGAGCAAGCCAGGAACACTGCCGCGGAGCCGTGAGCACAGCCCGGAGCAGGGGGAGAGCCAAGTCTGGGGAGCCAGGGCTGCTCCTGAAGCCCCAGCCACCCCTCCGGCTCCATCGGCCGCTGCCGGGACAGGAGCATCCTTTGGTGTGTGGCACTGCAGTGCCTGGTGCAGGTCCAACACACAGGGCTCAGTACGCAGCACGTCTTGTCCCCGGGGCTGTGGGGAGAGGGCACGTCCCAGGACCCCCAGCACTGTGCAGGTGTGGGATGCCAGGCAGCGAGAGATAATCCTCTCGTCCTGCTCCCTATCTCCCCTTGCTCCAGCCTGACAGAGCCCTGGGGGGGCTGCAGAACTCCAAGTCCCATTGCTGAGGAGGGTGTTGTCACTTAATGTCACCCAGTAGGGGGGCTGGCATCTTCTGGGCTGAGGCACAGGCTGTGTAAGGGCTGAGGGGCTGCTGGCAGCTTTGGGGTGTCCTGCAGGGCCACTGCTGGGGTGATATCATCATTGGCTGGTGTCACCACCTCTCCTCACTGCTCGATGACAGCCACGGGTGCTTTTTTTTCCCCAGAGAGTGCAACAATTAGTGTCACAATTAGCCTGTATTGCGGCTGCTGTTGCTGTTACCAAAATAACCACAGGCACGAGCTGGGCCCAGCCTGATGAACCTCCTGTCACTGTGTGTAGCTACAGGAGCTGCCATGCTGCTGCCTCGGGGATGCAGTGCACAGCACCGGCCCCTCTCGCCCAGCCTGCTCCAAGCGCCCATCACTGCGCCCTGTGCCACAGGGTAACTGTGAGCCCATGGGGCCCTGCTCTTTAGGAAGAACAAGGTGGTGTGTTGCCCACCCTGCTCTGCTTGGAGGAGCAGGAGCAGGTGGAGGGAGCTGCCAGCAGGGCTGTGGTGTGCTAGGAAAGGGCCCCCCCACCACTTGGGGTGCAGCTGGAGCCCCATGTAGGACCCTGCTGCTGTGGGGGCATTGGGGCAGCTCAGAGGGGCTCCTGGGGAGAGCTGGCACAAAGCAGGATCCAGCAGAGCTGGGAGCTGCCGCTCCCACTGTGGAGGTGCCAGCAGGGCTGCAGGTGACACCCGTGGGCTGGGGGTGCCACACGGAGCTGACACCAGGGGTGTGGGCAGGGCCGTGCCTCAGCTGTTAGCCAGGGCAGCGTGTGCAGGGGGTGCGGGCAGCGCTCGTGCATCTGCACATGGAACAGCAGCGTTTGTTTGGCACAGAGTGTGTGTGCCACAGGGTCACAGAGGCATTCAGGTTGGAAAAGACCCCCAAGATCATCAGCTCCAGGAACTAAACTAATGTGCTTGCACATGTGTGTGAGCAGGGCGCGCCGATGTGCACATGCGTGGGCAGGGAGTGCCCCTGTGTGCAGGGCACACGCTCGCGTGGGCTGCAAACACCCGTGTGTGTGCAGGGGGCGTGGGCGTGTGGGTGTGCTGTGTGTGCACACACGTGTGTGGGTGTGCTGTGTGTGCACGTGTATGTGGGTGTGCTGTGTGTGCATGTGTGTGGGTGTGCTGTGTGTGCAGGGGGCGTGGGTGTGCTGTGTGTGCACGTGTGTGGGTGTGCTGTGTGTGCACACGTGTGTGCGTGTGCTGTGTGTGCACACCTGTGTGCGTGTGCTGTGTGCACGCGTGTGTGGGTGTGCTGTGTGTGCACACGTGTGTG
>VZTH01006342.1:29288-70349 GCA_013397815.1 Aleadryas rufinucha | reverse complement strand
AGGATAATTTGGACTCTAAAGGTGAATATGCCATAAAACAGGCCCAGGAGTTTGGATTTATTTTTTTTAAGGGAGAAAGAGAAATGAGCTGTGTTAATTCGAGCTCCACAACTCGGTGAGGGACTTTCCCTTTGAGATCAGGGCTGAGGTCAGAGGCTGCCTGGCCCCCGTGTGGTATTTCTGGTTAAGTTACTCTTGGTGGATGGGGCAGTGACAGGCTTCAAAGAGCAGGAATGATCCTTTTGCTTATGAAAGTTTAACCTTCAGTTGTGATAAGCTGTTCCTTGAGGTCTATCTGTAATTGCTCCATTTCCTGCCACCACGTCTGATGCTATCACTTGATTGAAATAAGCCTTGGGAGGAGGGAGGCAGAAAGGCTCAACGGGATCATTTTTTAATTCCAACATCACTTTTTAGAGCTGCCACTGACAGACACCAGCCTGGTGAATCTCATTCATTCTCCTCCATGCTGAGAGCTCTTGGCTCTCTGGATTTCCTTTGGAGTTCGCTCAGAGCTCATTCCCTGGGCAGCTCTGCCACCTGGGCCAAGGTTTGCCAAGATTTCAGGATGCAGTGGGTTAAACACATGTCTGATGCAAGAGGCAGATGAAATATAGAATTGTTCAATTAAGTGATGCAGTCATCCTTGGCACAGCTCCCAGATCTCTCATTAGTGCAAACTGGTGTCCATCACTCCCCGAGCTGTCACTCCCTGAATACTTATTGTTCATTCAAGGCTCAGATCCCCACTAGGCAGGGAACAGCAGCTATTTTATCACTTAAACAGCTCCTGGGCTCTGAAAAAACCTGGAGGGCCCAGAGGGAAAGGGGAGCTGGTGCTCTTAAGAGGAGCTCAGTGTCTCACCTTACACTTCTCACTTGCTTTTTGTTGCTTTCAGAGTGGAATTAAATTCTTAAACACAAGAAAAACACAACTCAGCATGAGGCTGAATTTTCAGTGATTCCAGGAGAGGGATGGCCTTCAACTCCAGCTGATACCATCCACTGTCATTTTTATTTTTCTATTGGCAGGAGGTGGGATGAACTTTGGCTTCCCAAGGTGAAGTGAAAGACCCTCAGGTACTAACAGGGAATTCTGAGCACTTTCTGTGTGGAAGAGAACACAGAACAAAATAGCTCAGGGTTACATATCTTGAGTAATTTTAAATGTCAGATGTTGTCTCCCATTCACTCTAAATCCTGTCTGCTTCTTCCCATTGGATTAAGCACCAGCTCCAGGGAGCCAAGGATCAGACATGATTATTCCCATTGGACCTTATTTCAGTTTTGCTTATAATACCCCAGAAAATAAATCAATAAAGCAAAGATAAGGAACTCTGGTGAAAAAATCAATGGAAGTGGAGATAAATATATGCAGTTACGTGTTATTCCAGGATGACTCACCCTGCCAAGCACCAGCCAGGCTAGGAAAGGAGCTGCTGCTGCTGCTGCTGCCTACTGCTCCTCACTCAACATCAACCCTGATTTTGCAAAAGAGAAAAGAAAAACCCTAAATATTATAATTCCATACATCTTAAAATATGTTTGCTTTTAAAAACAAGGGGTTTGGAATGTATGGGATGGTTCTCTCAGGTGTGTGACAGCAAAACCCAGGTTTCCACTGCAGAGGGACTTCCCTGCCACAGCAGCACGGGGCACCAGGCTGAGATCAGCACAGCACCAATTAAATACCTTCATTAGCGACTCCAGATCCCCATTCCTACCTCAAGCAGAGGAGGGAGGCTTTGAAAAGAGCAGGGATTTGATTTAGATCAGGGCTATGACAGAGTGTGGCAAAAATGGTGAGAGGGAGTTCAGCAATACCAGGAGAGAGGGGCTGCAGAGAAGGGCAGGGAATCCTTTCTAAATAAGAGTTGGGTTTAAAGTTGTCCAAGAGCCCCTGCTCCACTTAACTCCGGCTCATTTTTAACCTCTCCATCTTCACCATCCGAGGTTTTTACATAAAACACTGGGAAAGAAAAATCCCTCTAAAAGTAAACACTGGGAAAAGCTTGTTTTGTTTGTAAGGCCTTATGGAAAAATCTGCACACGTTCAATGGACCCTGGAGACGCAGGAAGGAGGGGCTGCATCTGCAGGAACACGAATTGCAGCCAAATTCAGCACAGGCTGCTTTGTCCCACACGTTCTCCCTGCACTGACCACCCATTGCACGGGCTCTGTACCACCAGATGGAGCTGCACTGTTTGTGCTTCCAGACAGTATTCCTGGGAATTCAGCATTTTCCCATCTTCAGGGCATTTTTAACAGACTTTTTATTTCCCCCCCACACACCCTTTTTAACAGACTTTCCCCTCCCTTATCTATTTTGCCATTTAAAAATCTGTTACATCAAATAAACTTTTCATTTTGCACTTCCAGCTCCCCAGACGATTCCCTCTCAGGGTCAATCACATCTCACTGCACTCAGCCAGAGCAAATGGCTTATAAATAATTAAAGCAAGAAGATTCTCTTTGTTCTATTTTATGACAAAATTGTCTTGGGTTAAGCCAGGAATTACTTGAATGAGTATTGTGCAGGGCCTGTATTCCTAAAGGGCGAGTTTTGAGCAGCCAGCTCTCTAAACAATGAGAAGTTCACTCAGTTTTTATTCACATTTCTATGGCTTTTTTCCCAGCTAAGTGAAATACTGGATAATTTTACCAATGCAGTTACTATCCCTTATTTAAAAATACTCATTGGAGACTCTTTAGTATTGACATTAGAAGAAAAAGCTGAGCAGTCTCAGAATGATTCAACTTGGCTTTCCTTTAATGAACTTACTTTGAATAGCCCCAGATTATCTAAAGGAAACATCAACTCCTGATCTGGGAACCTCACAATTGATCAATATTTGAAGCTTTCCTGCTTCCACTGAATTGATTTAATCCACAGAGTGATACAGGAAGGAATCCTTCCCTTGTCTGCACTGCCAGGTTACAGACTGAGCAGGCAAAGCCCAGCTCCAACTGTGGCCCTGTGGCCAGGCCAGGAATCTGCCAGTCATGATCCATCTCCTGCCAGGAAATGGGAACTGCAGATTGTCCCAGCAGCGTTTCCTGGAGAGAGGGTTTAACCCAGGCACTTTAGGCTGGAGCAGCAGCCAGGCAGGTCGGGCTCAAAGCCCTCGTTCTTCTCCCAGCCCCAGGGAGAGATGGAGGGATTCCCATGGCACAGGGGCAGTGAGGACAAGGACAGCAGCACCCAGGAGCGGTCAGGAAAACACCAGGAGACAGAGCAGGAATTTTTTAACTCCTCAGGTATAATAGACCAAAGCAATAATGTTTCAATGTGCCAGGAAAAAGCAGACGTGAGAGGATGCAGGACAGCAGATGGCTGCTGCCAGCTCTGGGAACTGCCATGTGACAGGGCCTTTCCCGGCAGGAGGGACTGGGAACGCACCAGGCATCCCTGCTCTGCAAGAGGGAAACTGAAATCTGGGCTTTCATTTTCCAAACTTCCTCATACAACCCCGAAACAGAACAAACCCAACTCTTCACAGACTTCAGCAGAGTTCTTACACGCTGGAATGCAAGGTAAGAAGAGCAGCTCGGGTTATTGAGGAGCCTGATGGTTAAAGCAGAGGCTGCATGGAGAGAAGAGAAAGAGAACAGCACTATGCAAAAATAGCCAGCTGCTGTTAGAACTTGTTCATCAGTCACTTCTTTTATTCCTTCCCCTCCAATGTGAACTCATGGTTACACCTACACTCAAAAGTGTTAATCATAAAACCACACAGGATCCTGACTCGCTTCAGACCAAGGCACAGAGCTCAGCATGGGTGACAGGTTTTATTATTCTTTATTTACTCTGCCACTTCCCAGAAACCAGATTCTTCTATTTTTAGCTCCTATAGGGCATGATTCAATCAGTCATTTTAAGTGTGTTTCACAGCTGATTTAAAACACTCCAGGGGACTTAGTGGTCAAAGGGTAGAATGCCCAACTCCTCCATTTTTTTTCTGCTGGTAGTAGAACCACAGATCTTTTATTTAATTCATGAAGAAATTGAAGGCCTTGAGGGGCACAGAAAATGCTGAAGGTCTTAACTCAAGGTCCTGGGATTGAGAAATCTTCCCTGAAACTCCACGAGAGGATTCCAATCCCATTCTCACAGATTTGTGCTCTCAGGTCATGGAATCTGAACCAGAACTACAAAATTAGCACCAGAAATTTGCAAGCAGCTGGGGGAAGCTGCTCTTTGGAACTACATCCCACAACTATCTCCAAGTCAGAATCTTTTCCAAGCCCACAGCAGGAGCCTGTAGGTAAGATGACATAAATAATTTTCATTTGGGTACATCCTAAAATTAAAGGCATTCAAAACTCAAAGAGTTTTGGCCCAGAGTGACACTCAAAGAGTTCAGAGCTGCTCCCTTTGCACACCCATTTTCCTCCAGTTGCAGCTCTCTGAATAACCAAACACACAATGACAGATGTTTAAATCAAATAAAATTCCATATTTAACACAAAAATAAGAGTATTAAGAGGCAACTGCAACTGTTTGCATTTCAAATAAATCCCAAAGTGCTGCACATCAGCCTCCTGACACAAGAAGTCAGTGTCTTGGCAGGTATTTTATTGCCAGCACGGGCAGGACACAGAAATTTAACACATGGATAGAGATTAAGGAAGGTAAGACAGATCATTGATTTTATTACAGACCAGACAGAGTCACATATGAAACACCCCTTGGAATAAAAATATTCCATGTCAGTGGAAAACCCCCAGCTACACCACTTGGAATTGAAAACCACTAAATCTGAATTCCCAAATTTAAGCATTTCCAGCCACGAGCTACTTACCAGCCTGGTGCAGCCCCAAACCCCAGTGCTCACAGTTAGGTCATGGCTGCTGGTTAAGTAATGTCACCATCATATTTTCCATACTCCCAGCTTTTAAAAACCTCTCCATTGAGGCTGAGAATTTCCATGTTTGGTATGAGACCAAGCCATGGCTTTGGAATTTCTCTTGGTTGATGTGAAATGAGGGAAAATCCACTTTTGTTTAGGTCAGAACAAGAGATGGGACTTTACCCACTAAAAATACAAACCAAAACCCTCAAGTCAACCAACACCAAGTTGTTGAACCAACTGCTTTTTAACACCTAATTTCAGAAATCTGCTGCTCTGGGTATAAAATAATTTTAAAAATAATTTTTTTAGATAAAATTCTGCCTTGGGGAGACTTTGTTCTTACTGAGCATGAAAAGGACTTCTTACCCTGCCAATCTAACAGTGACAACAGAGCTGCTGTGGCCAGATCCTCACGTGGCAGTAACACAAAGATGTTCCACTCAATTCTTTCCCTATTAAAGGACACAAAAGTTTTAAAAGAAGTTACTCAGCATTTTGCTTTGATTTCCTACTTCAGGTGCTCCACTCCTCTTGCACAAAGCGTTTTTGTGATGTGCACCACATGAATACTCCTTGAATTTGGAGTTAAGCGCATACTCTGCCCAATAATTAACCATTAACCATTTAAAAACACCAAACCATTTCTCTGGGGACAGCATTTCCTCCTCTTGTGTGTTTATTTCACAACTCAGAAGATGTTCTGCATGTTGAACAAGAAGCTGCAAAACAGATCAGTCCAAACTCATGTCAAACTGCTTTATTACATCTTAAATAACATTACATTTTAATATAGTATCTATCTTGCATCCAGCTTTCTTGAAGTACACTGACTTTAAAATTAAATACAAAAGGTGAAGAGGGATACAGGGCGTGGAGAAAGCTCTACAGAGTAGTTTCATGAAAGAGAGTAAGAGGGAACTCATCTTTTATGCCAAATCCAGGCCTAACGCACAATTACAGCACATTTTTGTACAGAATGTTGCAGAAAAAACAAAATGGAGAAAAGCTACTACTGCTGCTAGGAAGGAGCATTTCTGGATACAGTGAGAAGATAGGAAAGTTTAACAGAACAATCTGCTGTCCAAACACTGCTGCTTTTAACATTTTATTTGAAAAGAAAGCCAGGAAAACCTGCTCATTACAAAAATGACTCTGATCAGATGCAAAGGACTCATCCTGCAAGAGGAACTGGCTGTGAGGAACTGATTTATAAAGAAGATGGTCTAGGTTCCCTCCTCCCACACCCCAGAATCTTTGACAGCGATTGTTTGAACAGGCTGTTTCTTTTTCTCTTTTTTTTTTTTAAAAAAAAAAAGTGACTTATCACGCTACTCCAAAACGTGCATAGCTTTGTACTGGAGTTCTTCATAGATTTATGCACAGAGTAGCAACAATAAATGAATACAGCGACAATGGTTACAGTTTTTAAACAGGTTATTTCTTCAAAGAAAAAACATCTAAGGACTTAGTCCAATATGCACTTTTTAGCATTTCTACAGCATGCGATTCTAAGAGTAAACCCACCCAATATGGCAAACAATCAAAAAAGGTTTTTTTTTTTCTGTTTAACTTAGAAAGTTCAAGATCATTATTTTCAAAACATTGATTTGTACATCATTTCATACACAAAGAATTGACTCGATACCCAAGTGTAGGATAGGTCTCTTTTGAAAACAGAGATTCCTGGTTGTTGAGACTTATAGGATAGTGTTAGGATATATAAACTGCCCTTCCAAGTGGACAAACCAAAACAGATTAAAAAAATCAGTGTGGTGAAAAAAGGGGGGGCAGGAGGGACCAAGGATTGCATTTGTTATCCATAAAAGGTGAAAGGATTCTTTAAACAAGCATTCATTACCTTTTACAGCATGTGCTTGGTTACCTTACTGCTTAACATTATCCTATATATGCCAAGTTTTGTGCAACAATTATCTGTGATACTAGAAAATAAAAATAAAAAAAATTAGGGACTAAATTTACAGCGTTAACAACCCCCAGGTGCTCTGGGCTAGGACTCCCTTGTTTTGCTCAATTAAATACATAAGGAAATGTATTTAAAAAGGAAACTTGAAAAAAATCCTGCTACAAACATGACTTTAAAATTTGCAAGTGTGTGAGATAAAGTCCTTAACTTCAACTTGGAAACTACAGTGAAAGCTAACTGTTTCACAATTATGCTCAAGTTTATTTTCTGGTCATGCTTTTTATGATAGTGTTTCATTTTTTTTTTTTTTTTTAAATTCTCAAGACAAAAAAAATGGTCCCAAAAGGAATGCACAATTTCATTTTGCTTACAACACAGAAATTCTTCTTGGAAAGGTAATTGTGCTCTTCATTTCAGCAACAGGAGACGGAAAAGATCTTGCCCTTTGAAGTTGGGGAGGATGGGGGTCCAAGTTAGTATGGTTGGATTGGATATGCTATCGTTTTTAATTTTCAACCGTTGGAAACTTCTTCCAGTCGTGGAGTCCGCTGCTCTTCTGGCACACAGAAACATCTGGTGAGAGTTGCACTTTGAGAAACTGCAAACAAGTGGCAAGCACTGCTCTCCCCACCACTCACACATCCAGGTGTTATCCCCCCCTTTCCCAATGGCATTTATTTACTCAAAAACCCACACAGGAAAGTTCAGTATGTCAGAAATAGGCCACCAGAAAAAAGTCAGTGTATACATTAAACTAATGGTGTTCTAAACCCCTCAGCTGCTGTGGGGTTTGTTCCTCAGTGATTTCCAAACCTCAATGATCAGCCTGCAGCACCAAATAACAGCACTGCTGGCAAAAAGCACCTCAACCCTGAATGAGCTGGGTACTCACCTACTTCAGTTCCAGATCTTGAGGAAGCTGTCCCATGACCCTGTTGCCACTGCCATGCCATCATCAGTCACACCTAAGCAACTGACACGGTTATCGTGACCAGCAAGGACACCTGGGAACGAGAAATGCAACAAATAAATGGCATCGTTTTGGTGATTTCCTGCCTCAGTTCAAGTAACACCAATGCACGTTGGGATTAGCCAACCTCTACGGGCAAAAATCCTCAACAAACAGGGCTGGAGTTTTTAAATGCCTTTGGTTTTACAAGCACAGACTCAGAGCTGGGTGGGTGCACAAGGGGTAATTCAGTAAACGCAGGACTCCAAAGTTTTCCGTGTATATTCCCCATATTATGACTTCTACTGATCTCCCATGAGTTGGGAAGTGACAGCCCTGAAGATTCTGACAATGTCACAGCAAGAGATGCACTGTAACCATGCACTGCACAGCTCTTGCTCCTCACCACAGTGAGAAAGATCAGTTAAATTTGACAAAATTTTTATGTAAAATATTTTGGTTTAAAACCAGAAGTTAAAGTGAATTATGTTATGAACTCTAAAGCATTTTTCATCTGGTTTTCTCTTACTACATTCACAAGACAGACTACTCCACACAATCTATTTGTCAATATGGAGATCTAATACAATTCAATTATAGCACCATTAAAAGAAAGAATTGAGACACTGAACAGAAAAATTAAGGGAGACAACATTTTCCTCTATCCCCTTTAATTTAAGGGTTTCAAGGAGGCAAAAAGAAAACCTAATTATGTTCAAGCTTTCCAGTCCACAGCACTGAGCCAAGATATTCTTGATGGACTTGAAATTAATCTTTCTACATGAATTAGAATGCTCATAGGACTCTCCTCACTCTACCACCAGCAATAGGAAGTGCTGCAATTTGGTAAAACAAAATCAGCACCAAGAAGTCTTTAATACTTGTACTGAACACACAGCCACAAAGGTGTTTAATACAGAAGTGCCACTACCAGAAGATACAGAAGTGTTTAATATCAGAAGTGCCAAATCTGCTCAGAAATCTGAAGCCTTGGAACATTTCAATATGCAGAATATTTGTTCTCATCTCCTGTTCTGATGAGAGCAATGAAACATTTGTGGCCTAATTCATACCTTTTTACCAACAAAAGTTTTCATTTTAAAAAACTCAAGTTAAATTCTCTTCACCTTTGAACCATGAATTTCATGTTTGTTTCCTCAAAAGATAAACTCCACAGTCTCTGTTGTTTTGCTGGTTGTCTCTACAACTACTGCTACAAATACCAGGAAAAAAATTCTTGTGTATAAATAGCAACATTAATGTTGAATTGCTTTGAATAGTTAATGCATAAACAAAGCCATAAAGTCTAAAAAAGAATATCCCTCCACCCCAAGCCCTTGTTTTTAATGGCAATCTTCCTGTTCCCAAGCATCCATCCTTGAGCAGGATTCCAATGGATTTGTAACATCACTGGGCAGCCTAAGGAGGCTTTCAGAGAGCTCTGAAGTTGAGACAGCGAGTGCTGACAGATCTGTGCATGACACTCAATTCACACATTCAGCATCACAGAATGAGAGGCTGAAAAGGCCACCAAGGCCATCAAGTCCAACCTGTGACTGGTCCCCACCTTGTCACCCCGCCCAGAGCACTGAGTGCCACATCCAGGCATCCCCTGGACACCTCCAGGGGTGGGGACTCCAACAAAACACCCACACTGAGTTCCCAGTGTTCCACCCCAGAGCCATTTACCTGCTCTATCAGCTTTCAGCGTGTCCCACACGTTGCAGTTGAAGTCATCATACCCAGCTAGGAGCAGGCGGCCACTCTTGGAAAATGCTACAGAGGTGATGCCACAGATGATGTTGTCGTGGGAATAAACCATCAGCTCCTGGTCGGCCCGCAGGTCGAAGAGCCGGCACGTGGCATCGTCCGAGCCCGTGGCAAAGGCGTTGCCGTTGGGGAAGAACTGCAGTGGGGGAGGAAAAAACACCACACATGGTTTCAGATTCGATCCCTCTGCATCACACCAGAACGCAGCAAACACGAGGATGCACCTCTCCACATCGGGATATGGCGAACCCAGGGAAGAAATTCACGAACCAACACCCGGTTTCCGTTCACCGCCAACTTCAGGTGATTCCCTCAGCTCCACAAACTTATTTAAAAACCCCCTGAAAATACTTCATCATGCTGAAGAGCTGAGAGCAGGGAAATATAAAGTGATAAATGAAGCAGCTACGTACACAGATGGCATTGATGTCCGACTCGTGGCCGGTGAAGGTTTGCCGGCACATTCCTTCTCTAACATCCCACAGTTTGGCAGAGGCATCGCAGGCACCAGAAACAAAACACCGGGCATCGGGAGCAAGGGACAAACTCATCACGTCTCCAGTGTGCCCAGTAAATGTGGTTGTCTGCTGACCAGTTTCTATGTCCCAGAGAGCACTGGAAAGAATAATTAAAGAGGCAAAAATCAACACATCTGTCCTCCTTTATCAGGTCTTTGTATCAGTGCTGAAGTAGAACTCCAGAAAGTATTAACAAGATTGATACTGACAACAGAAATAAACATTTTTGGTTAAACTATTTGGCTGTTGTAGATTAATTGTGTATAGAAGACCTTAAAATCATCCTTAATTTTCAAACATTGCGGGGTTTTAAACTGAAAAAGAGTGGGGAAAACTGATGACTGACACTGAGGGCTGTTCATCCCAAAGTTCTGGTGCCATGGCTGTTATCCAGTACTACTACAGCTTCATTTGAGCAGCAGTGATGAGGCTACAGCAAAAGCTGAGCCAGCATTTCTCATTTTTATAAACTCACAGAGGATGAGTAACTTTGTGAATTATGTCTGATCTTAAAGTTGCAAGTCAGCCAAATCACTACTACAGTGATAATTAAGAGTATACAAGGATGAAAGAACACTATCACCTCCTTAAGAGAGGTCTAAACATTTTAGGAAGTCAAGATTTTGAGCTTCTGTAATTTCTCAGCAAACCAGACCCATCAGTAGCAGGTTCAAACCAGGCAAACAAGAGATGCCTGTACCTTGATAAAGTCCTTTGAAGCTTGGCTGAACTGAGGTGATGCCAAGCACAGCTGCAGAATTACTACAGGAACTCCTGAAGCAGCTGTACACTCTTCTAAAAAAGCATCATTTTTACAAAGCCTCTCATTTTGTTATAGTTTTTTGGGTTTTCTAAACATTTTTGGTTTTAATCCTGTATATATTCAATAGCTACTCAGAATGAATGGACCAAAAAACAGGCATCCAAGGAGACTGGCATTGTGTAGGAGAGGTATTTATTAGACAACCTTTGCTCTAAGTGCTGCTGCTTGGGAGAACTGCAATGCTTTT
Organism: Aleadryas rufinucha; assembly: GCA_013397815.1. NCBI lineage: Eukaryota > Metazoa > Chordata > Aves > Passeriformes > Aleadryas > Aleadryas rufinucha. The sequence goes on along the minus strand of VZTH01006342.1, from coordinate 59,324 downwards.
AAGAAGTAGATATAATAGAAAAACCTATGAAAAAAAAGATGGAGGCCTTTTTTAGTTCAGAAGCCAGTATTTGTGAAGACATTTATACACCTACATTCCCCTCAAAAAACCCAGCTATTGTCACTGTAGAATGTTTTCTAGGAACTCTTCCAAATAACAACATTAACTACATCCTTTATTAGAAATATCCAAATATGACTTTTTAAACAATAAATACTGAATGAAAGAAGAGTTTTAAGGAAAATCATTAGTTTAATATAGTTATTTCTGAAAGCCAAATAGTTACATTAAGAAAAAAAATTCCCAGAACATCTTAACATAAAATTAGGTCAGGCTCTTCAGCATATGGGCACAAGGAAACAGCCAAGGCTCACAGAGTTGAAATTACCAGCAAAAAGTGACACATGAGCAGCAATCACCACAGTCCTGTGGTGATGATAAGGTTTATGAAGGATAAAGTTTCCTTCAGTCCCAGAGAATGGGTTGGAAAAGCCTTTCCTGACAGGGCTGGCCCAGTGTCCCAGCTTACCAAGTGGTGTCGCCAGAGCTGGTGACGATCTGATTATCATCCAGGAAACGACAGCAGGACAAGTAGCCTGGAAACAGAATAAAAGGTGCACAAATAAGGCCACGGATTACCCTTCAAAGGCAATACTGGTTTGCTAATAAGCTGCTTCCTCTCTCCTGAAGCTGCAGCAAGAAACACTAAAAGCTTAAAATGCAACAGATGATTTTTGTACAGGAATCTGCAATGTTTAGGTCACAATGTGGTTTGGCTCTTTGCAGACCACCCCAACCCAAGCAGAGGAAGGGGGAAGTGAGGAATCCACTGGCCAAGCTGGGCACAAGCCCAAGTGAGCCTGCACTGCACACACTCAACTTTCTTCCCAAGTGGATCTCAGTGTCACTGCATCCAGCAGCAACAAATGCTGATGACCTCAACTGCATCAGACAACTACTGAGGAAAAACAAACTGCATTCCTGGGCAGTGCAAAGACCTGAGCATGGACATTGGATGTTTCCCAACAGTGGCATCAAAGAATTTCATCTGAATGCTCTGAAGCATCTTTATTCCTGAAATCCCATCTGCCAAACCATCAATGGAACCACTCTGATTATAAAATCAGCCTTGCCTGCCAACCACCTCCGTTGCACAAAGCACAGAATTCAAACTACAGCAAAAAAACCGTGAAAACCTGCAAAAATCAACTTCCATCTCTAAGTTTTGTTCGATTCTGCAGCAGAAAAACTGTTTAAATAAAAACATAAACCATGCAGTGTGCAGCTAAGGTCCTGCCTGAAGAAAGAAGTGGTTCTTAATTAGGAAATTATATTTAAAGGGTATTTTTTTTTTAATCTTCACAGTGTGCTGAGGTAACTGTGAGCAGCCACTCACCTGTGTGCCCAGCGAGCTCACGGCTGACACGGACATTCCCTTCACGAGTTTTCAAGTTATAAATGGAGCAGATGTTGTCGAGCCCACCACAAGCCACGTAATTGCCAGAAGGAGCGTATGCACAAGTCATGACCCAGGAGGAGCGCAGGGGAATCGCATGCACCTGAAACACACACAGGCTTGGCTTTCATCTCAAAAACTGGATTCAGTGCTGCACCACCAGGAAGTTTTTCACCTGTCTCTCATCATCTTTTGGCAGAAAAGCAAGGAGAAACCAGCTGTTTGAGTATTAAACTATTTTGAGGGTAACTTGCATATGAAGCTCGTCAGAACGAGTAATGACGTAATAAAACCTCAGCTTTGCTTTTCCTGAATCCAGTTCCATCAGCAAATTTTGGTAAAAAGTGAATTATTTCATTTCAGTGCTCTGATTACTATTGGTTTATTATAGGTTCAGGAAAATATTGACTTCCAAGCACAGTCAGCAAAACTGCCAATTCCAGGCTTAGATGCTGTGAATGAACAAGTAAGGAAATCGCTGCTTCCACTGCCACTTAAATCCTTCTTTGGAAACCCACTGCAAGCAATCAAGCTTCACATTTAAATAACTACCCCATGTTTCCTTGTCATTCTGTGCTCAAAGAACTTTTTTTAGATAATTATAGAAGCTAAACCTGTTCTCTCTCGTTAACTCGTTGTGTTCATCCCTTAAATTTGTTCATAAAGTCTATAGGAAAGGGCTGGTGCCCTTAGAATTGTGGTGTTATTTCATGCAATATTAACTATCTTTCTGAATTCCTTAAGTAAAGATTTCATTAGAAGCAGAGGGACACCCAGTAATGAGTGATCCTGCAGCAAACAACAGTTAAAAAAAACCCCAACCCTGTCCCAGAACCACAACCAGCTCATTTTTGGAAGTCTTTCTACCAAAGAACTATTTGGAATATTCACTTTGAGCCTTTTTGTTTTATGATTAGGCAAAGATCAAATTGATGACAACACTGTGCTACTTCCAGTGTGTGCTGGAACTGCCAGAAGAATATTGCATGGATTAATTAGCATTGATGTAAGAATTGAAGATACCAATACAGAAATCATGGTATGCAGTGATGATTTTACTATCCTACAGTAGTCACAGTAATTTAGATGACATTTACCTGCAGGTTGGGGTCAAAGGAGGAGGATGAAGGTAAAAAGGAGAGGGTTTCTTTTTAATTTGCAAACCATATTATATTAACATTTCAGTAAAGTTATGCCATTTGCTCCAGTGCATTGGTAACATTGATTTTAATGCTATGAGGAGCTAAGTTAGGACAATTTATTTGAAATTAAACCAGTTCCATGCACCAGACTCAAGCAGCTCTGTCCACCTAACCACAGGGGGGTACATGAGAATTGTTTTGCCAGCCCTGTAACAGTGGCCACGATCACTAAACACCAATCACTGTTAAATGAAAGTAAAAGCAGTCCTGAACTGCCTCATGTGATTGCAGCCACCAAGAGATGACTCATTAGAACATGTCAGGTCTTTCAGGACTTCACTGCAGAGAAGAAATTAATATGGCTCTGCCTAAATCCCTGCCCCTTCTGGTGCAACACGCTCATCACTGCCTGCTCTCTGTTCATTGCTTTTCTGCACTATCAAAACAAATCAAAACACTCTTTGGAATGAAGTCTTTCCTTCTTCTCCATGTGTGATGCACATTTTCATACACTGAAGACACTGCAGTGTTCTTTACACACAATTTGATTGTTTTGGAGAATTCAGAATTTGAACTTAGGACTAGGAAAGCAAAAGAGCCAAAATGATGATGGGTAACACTTCCTTCTGATGCACTCACAATCGAATTACACAGCAATGGACTGGCTGGCCTTACCTTGTTTGTAGTATAGCTGTCCCAAATTATAAGTTTGCCATCCTGGGAGGCACTAACTAGAAGCCTAGAGAGGAAACAGGAGGGAAACACAATCATTGTGGGCAGGCAAGGAACACCTTGGTGATGGATGTTGTAAAGAAAAGAGAATGAAAGCAGCTGATACCAATGGCACTTAGTTTCTCTTTAATTGAATCAGTAGTTAATAGGAAGAAAAGAGACAACTGATAATGGTATCTATTCTATTTCCACTGTTCCTCAAAATTTTTCAGGCAAGTAGACAAGGACTGGGATTTGAGCATAAATGTAGATTTGGATTACAATAACATGGAAGAAAATTGTGGCATTCAGTGTTTTTAAATTCTCTCGGTTGTCCAAGTTCTCTCAGAATTATTAATTCCCAGTGGTCCCAAGAACTGTGCACTCAGCTTTCTAGAGAGCAGTGAAGCCACGTGAGCCAGTTTGGCACTCACCTGGAATCAGTCCCCCAGTGCATTGCATAAATTTTGGCCAGGTGTCCCCGGAGTGTTCTCCTGGTGCGCATCTGGATTCTCCCCACTGGGTCGATATTGGCTGTGATCTGAAACAGGAAAACGTCACTCACTGAGGTTTTTCCCTTCACTGTTCCACAAGTAACATCTCCCACACAGTTCCAGTGCAGCCTAAAGTCCCATATTCCCAATATTCACTGATTTTTTTCAATTGCCCATTCAGAAGTTATGTCACTTTAAGCAGCATGTCTTTATCACATGATGCCAGCAGCCNAGACACTGCAGTGTTCTTTACACACAATTTGATTGTTTTGGAGAATTCAGAATTTGAACTTAGGACTAGGAAAGCAAAAGAGCCAAAATGATGATGGGTAACACTTCCTTCTGATGCACTCACAATCGAATTACACAGCAATGGACTGGCTGGCCTTACCTTGTTTGTAGTATAGCTGTCCCAAATTATAAGTTTGCCATCCTGGGAGGCACTAACTAGAAGCCTAGAGAGGAAACAGGAGGGAAACACAATCATTGTGGGCAGGCAAGGAACACCTTGGTGATGGATGTTGTAAAGAAAAGAGAATGAAAGCAGCTGATACCAATGGCACTTAGTTTCTCTTTAATTGAATCAGTAGTTAATAGGAAGAAAAGAGACAACTGATAATGGTATCTATTCTATTTCCACTGTTCCTCAAAATTTTTCAGGCAAGTAGACAAGGACTGGGATTTGAGCATAAATGTAGATTTGGATTACAATAACATGGAAGAAAATTGTGGCATTCAGTGTTTCTGAATTCTCTGGGTTGCCCAAGTTCTTTCAGAATTCCCAGTGGTCCCAAGAACTGTGCACTGAGCTTTCCAGAGAGCAGTGAAGCCACGTGAGCCAGTTTGGTACCCACCTGGAATCAGTCCCCCAGTGCATTGCATAAATTTTGGCCAGGTGTCCCCGGAGTGTTCTCCTGGTGCGCATCTGGATTCTCCCCACTGGGTCGATATTGGCTGTGATCTGAAACAGGAAAACGTCACTCACTGAGGTTTTTCCCTTCACTGTTCCACAAGTAACATCTCCCACACAGTTCCAGTGCAGCCTAAAGTCCCATATTCCCAATATTCACTGATATTTTTCAATTGCCCATTCAGAAGTTATGTCACTTTAAGCAGCATGTCTTTATCACATGATGCCAGCAGCCTATTGCATTCATGAGCACTCCCAGAAATTGTTTTGTTTAGGTCATATCTTCTTAGACTTCTAGGATTTCAGACCTTTGATCTGGGTTTTCTCCTGCTGCACAGATAAACGTGGCAGACATTGAAGCAGTTTAACCTCAGCAGGCCTTATGGTTCAGATTATCAGGGTAACAACACTATTGCTCCCAGCTCCAGAGCAGGGCATTATTTTCCATTAAGCAGCAGAAATGTGTCCTGAGTCACTCAAAGAAACCACTGCTCAAGGCTACTGCTCTCAGGAACTGGACAAACATGTACTTATTTCTGGAAGAAAACACCCAAAGGCAAAATAAAAATTAAAAAAAAATTGCTACAGGAAGCAAAACCAGATTCACTTGCATTCACCTTCTTCCACAGCATTTTCTTTTTGAAAAGGAGACAAATTTTCTATATTCCTGTTAAACTCTGAAATTCTTACCTGAGCCAGGGTGGCATCTGCACATGCTTTCCTAGCATCCTGCAAGAGAAGGAAATGAGAGGAATTGGATGGAGTTCTGTACCTTTCTTTCTCTCTTTTTCAAGTTGATTAAACCCCCTTAACCCAAGGTTCAGAAAACATTTCTGTTTGTCACCCAGAGGGGACCCATCCTAACAGCAGCATTAACATCATGCACTGCCTGCTGTCAAAACACATCGAGCATTTCACTCGGAAATTTCTTCTTCTTTTGGGACAAAGGTAACACGACTTTCACCACAAAGACACTCAGCAATGGAACTGCTTGTCCAGACAGGCTGTGCAGCCTCCACCCTCAGAGGCTTTTAAGACCTTACTGGACTAAGCTCTGACTAACTTCATCACTGACCTTATTCTAAGGAGGTTTTTTTAACTTCAGTTATTCTCTAGCTCAGACAAACTTCAGTAAACATTCATTTTGATCAGCAATTTTGTGTATTGCTTATGTAACTATTATTTTCTAAGCAATATAAAAGAGCAAAAAGTAATTTTCTAAAGCAGTCACATGTGCTTGCCCTTTCCACATTAACTTTGACATTGGGGAAATGTTTAAGGCATCATTTCCATTGTTCTCAAGACACATTCATTTGTGCTGAGGCACAATACATACTCTGATTTGGTTTTTCAGTTGCTCGGCCTCCTGGCGTAACTGGTCAAGCTCGCTCATTTTCCTGTGCTAAAGGTGTGCTCCACTGCCACCTCTGAAACAACCAGAAATCTGAAAGACAGGTCCAGAAGCAGGAGAATTAGGAGAAGTCCGAGTTAGAAATCACAAGTCCTTTCAACCACTTCAAACAGCACTTGAAAAAAAATGGCAGATTGATTTATAAACACTGGAAAACAGGTGAAAATGTGTGTCTGAAATCTCCTCAGCATAAGGTGTTGTCACAAACGGATGTGCTTTGCTTCCAGCCAGAGGAAATAAAATAGAATTTAGACTTATTTCTCTCCATTGGGCCTCTTTCTTTTTTTTCTTTTTTTCATTAGAGTGTTTCTGATTCATTTTTGTATAAATTCGAGTTGCCCAAGAGTGAGTAAGCAGGGAACACCAATTTTGGACATGGAAGTCAGAACTTCCCTGCAGGTCTTCAGACCAGAGCAAGGAATCCTCCCAGCAAAGAATAAGGATTTACACTGACAAGAACACCTGCAAAACACTGTAAAAACTGTCTGCAACATCAGGGTTATGAAAAATACTGTTCTGATGTCGGGAGAAAAGGAGATCACTCACAAATGCTGGTGAGGGTTTTACCTGATAAGTGCTAAAATGTCTGAGATACCAGAGCAGACTGGAACATGAACATGTTGTCAGTGTAAAAGCAGTCATTTTCTGCTGGGTTGAGGGCAGGAGTTTGACAAACCACAGCCAGCAGACACTGTTCCCCTCTGTTTTTCCAGTATCCATAAGCACCAAATTACTCACATTATTTTATATGTATTTTATAGAGCCGGCAAGGCAGAGGCTCTATGAAACATCACAACCACTGAAACAACCTCAACTTTTGCCTATAGAGTTGCTCAACTGTTGGGCTGTTTCCCAAAATTACAAATATATGGATATTTCCTATTAAATGTACAACTTATCTTTAAAAGGCTCTGTTCCAGAAAGATACTGCTGGCATTTTCCCCTAGCATTCCACATCTCCAACTCAGCTGTTCCTAAAGGTTTTGTTTTAAAATCTCTGCAGCTTGATAGCAGTGGAAGATGCTGAAGAAACATGCTGATGTATTTTATCTTTTACTGCAGAACAAGATCATTGGTTCCAATTTCAAATACTACACAGAACACCTGGAGTTTATGAATTAACACCAATAGTGTGATTTTAGAACATTTTATTAGCCAGAATTGACCCTTTACTATTAAATGAAGGAAATGCTTTGCTAGCAGCTTTACATATTATTCTGTTAAGATTTAATCAGCTTATTTATCTTTGCAAGCATGGGGGTTTTGTTTTCCTCTTAAAGCCCTGCCCAAGGAGAAAGATGAGGATAACTTCCAGATTTTTATCCAGTCACAGTAACAGAGAACACGATGTCAAGGTAAATTAGGGCAGCAGAACAAACACCACTGTTAAAAGAAGCTTCAAAATAGTTTCAACTTCAAATATTCCCTAAATATTTCTATCCCCCATAACCAGACTTAGGCTGAAGCTCTCTCCATAGTAGTTATTCCAAACTGAAAACCTCTAGGAACAGATGCCAGATCTTGTCATAGCATCATTTACGATTTTTCCCTCTTCTCTGAAACCCACAGTATGTTAGAGAAGGAATTTTAGTTGGCTTCTCTCCCAAAACCTCCACTCACACAACTTCAAGGCCCTTCCACTTCATTGTGAAACTGGGTCTCTTCTTTCTCTCTTCTGGTTCCAGGGTCATCTCTAAGCCCCTTTAAGATTGCTTGCTCAGCTCAGCCCAAAATCCAGTTAAGACAAAACCCATCCTGAGTGTTTTATTATCCTGCTTTTCTTTTGAATGCTCTTTTGTTTCTCAAGATGTTTTGTTCATTCTGCATCTCGGCCAAATGCTCTGGGCTGGGTGTCTGTTAGAACTGTGAGCATGTCTGCAGCTCCTGGGCAGTTCCCACACCTGGGGAAGCACTAATGCACTGCCCTTGTCAGAAAGGAATTCATTTAAGAATCACCTGCAATTGTTCAGATCTTTCAGCTTTTTCATATCCAGTTCTGCCATTCTCTAAGTTAATATATAAGCCCATTTCCTACTAAGCAAATACTGACCACTCCAGACAAAGAATTTAGAGATGGTATCATTTCTATTTCATAGCAAGAAATTCCAAAACTTTCATGTTCTGCTCAAGGTCACAGCAACTCATTGATGAGATTGCAATAAAGACTCAGGACACCAAGAATTCCAGCTGCAGGAACAAGGAACTGCATCGAAGCTTTTACATGCAGGTTCATTTAAAAATACAATAGGAGGAATAATCTCACGTCAGTCAGAGCAGATATGCTCTCCTTAAAATAGCACCAATTGCTTTCTGCAGAATTTGTGCACTATGGGAGAGAATTCTCTTGCATTTAAATGAAACAAAGCCTCTTTGCATGGAACAGGGAGAGGCCTAAGGAGATGAACCCTTATCCTAGGAAAAAAGTCACATTAAGAAAGTTCATTTTCCCATCTGCAGCATCTTAAATCCATCCAAGTTCCTATCCTGAAGATTCACTTTGAGAATTCCAACTCAGCCCCTCTGCATTCCAAGCAACTCCAAACTCTGAGCTGCCTTTCTGTCAGCATCCATAGGAATTGTTTAAAGCAGATTTCCACATTCTCTTTGTAGTCTTTGTTGTTTCAACATCAACAGGAAGTGCAAATTCCTGCCAATATGACTGAACTCACTCAGGAAATGACAGCAGCCAAGGGCATTAAAATATAGGAGTTCTCCGAAGCAAACTGTAAAATTTATGGGACAAACAGCAAACCAGCTTGGCTGTGCCTCTATTTCTTATTTATACTAAGTTTTAGACAATTAAATTTATGGTAGAAATATGAGATCTATGGGAGGAAAAAATGGTTCCAGCCTCCCGTGTCCTTTTTAGCTATTTTTTTAATACAAGTCCAGTAAATCAGAGCTTACTGGACTTGTATTAAAAAAAGTATATCTTTAAAAGACTAAGGACATCAGGTAAGGTCAGAAGAATGTATGGGGAAAAAATGCTTTTATCTATTCTCACTCTTGATACATGGGAAATTTTTATACAGATGTATTCATATTACAGACAGAGATCAGCTATTGAACAGTCTCTGCTCGTCACAAACAAGCACAACTGAGTATCGTGAAGTAACAGATTTTTATTTCTTGGCATGTTCTAAAGGCATTTAACCCCATTTTCAAAGAAGGTTTCTAGAAGAATCTGTAAGCTTGATGTGGATGATGAGTCTATTTCTGGGCTTTTAAAGAAGCTACTGCATTTCTAAATCAAGCAAACCTCAAGAAAAGTGACTCCTCAGGTTCCACACTCCCTTTTCCCAAATTATCCCCAGAATTGTGCAGAAATAGGTAGGAGCCAAACTCATGCTTACCCCACTTTCTTTGGAATATGTGAGTGTGTCCCTGAAGGCAGCTTCTCAGGAATAACACATTCACTTTCCTGAGCTCCCTCAAGACCTTTCCAGGGGCTGAAGTGCTTAAGTGTCTCTGGTCTAAGCTTATTTCCCCTAATCCTGTTGACCAGTACACCTTGTGGGTAATTCTCTTCTTGCTGGGGATAACAATCTGTGCACTCCAGGGCACTTCACTGCTCCCCACTCCTCCAGATGACCCAAGTCTCTAATCTCTTCTGACAAGTTGCCCATAGAAAAGTCACTTTGTTCCTCTGTTTCCCACACAGGAAAACCAACTACTGACTTTGTCTGATTTGTTACTTTCCAGAGATGAGAAAACTTCACAATTCAGCTGTATCAAAAGGATTTATCCTGTCATTTATGGCAAAGGAACAGCTCAGGGTTTGCTTTTCTCTAAGTGATTTGAGTTGTATTCCAATGCAAGAGGAGAGTTTTGCATGTCCACTCAGTTGTGTGTCCAACAGCTTTAAATTAAATTTTTGAACTGTAGGAAGCCTTACAGAACTTCCATGTGCTTCCTGCAAATGGAGATATACCCAGGATCCCAGTGGACTAATTCTTATTTAAAGAATAAGAATTATTCACGCACTGTTCTGAAAACAGTGACAGAAAAATTCAAAGGCCAAGGGAAGAACTCAGATCCACTCATTTCACTGTAACAACCCCAGTGTCCTTTCCACAGCTCAATCTGTTTATCCAGTGAAGTCCAGTTACTGAAAACAAGGTATCATTAACACTCTCACATTTATTTGTAGCCTGATGCTTGAGAGCTGAAAACAACCCATCCAAACATTTATTCCTCTGTTGATTATTATTCCTCTCTGAAATTCCTCTGCTGGTGACACCAATGAAGCAATGCTTACTAAAAACTTCTTTATTTCATTTTTTTACACCATTCCTATTAAAAAAATTCTTTAAAAAAGGATGGAGTCTTCCACCCTCTCTCTGTCCAGTGAATAATCTCTACAGATTTAAAGAAAAAAACCCCACATTTGAAATCAGAGCTATCATTAAGTCAAATATTTTGAATTTCTATCCCTTGCTGCTCAAACTTTGCTGGCCACAAGGTATTTTTAGCACACATTACTACTACCAAAGCCTAACATAATCCCACCAAGCCATTGTGGATGCAAAGTCTGGTAACACAGAAGGTTTAAAGCTAAATTGTTCATATTTTACCCGAGCACAGTAATTTTCTAAGGAGGTTTAGCAAATCCCTTTTCTCCCATGAACAGGCTGGCTGACATTTGTTCCCTCAACCTCTTTCCTGCCAATACACATCACTCCAGCACGGCTGAGAAGCAAAACATTTGCAAAAAGCAGAGTTTAAACTTTACAGCCTTACCAACGAGCTCACAGTATGGCCAGCAGACAGCCCCAGAGCAGGTCATCTGATTAAATGAAGCTGTGCTAATCTATCAGATACCACAAATCCTATTAGCAACATGCACAGCAGCTTGGACATTTTCACAATGACAAAGGAATTATCCACAACTCGCTGTTAGTTACAGTGAGCTGACGTCACACTGCCTTTGAAAAGCTGAGGGTTCTTTTTGTTTTCAGGAGCAGAGATTGATTTCTTATTTCACTTCTGTTCAATAGGAAATACAGTGAGATCAGAATTGCTGGTGGAACAAATGTGATGTGTTCTCTCTGCCATTTATATAAACTAAAATAGAAGAAAGAATTCAGGGTCCCTTTGGATGCAGAGAGGTATGGGTAGAGGAATAAAGGCTGCTGCCTGCTTTTTGAGAAACAGGTAAATATTTAGTAATTGAAAAGAACAGATTTAATTGAGCAAATACTTGGCCAATTAGCAATGTTCCTCACAGACTACGGAGCTGCACAGAAATTCAAGTTAAAGTCTCGAAGGTAATGAAGATTTTACTGCTCCAAGAACAATAGTAATAATTACAATTACACAGAATATAAACTCTGAAACTTTGAGGTTCTGTTTAAATAATACTGACACATTGAAAAGAACGTTCTGACAAGAGCCACTTTGCTCAAAAGAAATTTGGCCTTCTTTTGTCAAACATGGTGGAGAAGTAATTTTTCATTCATGAGAGAATGACTATTCTCATCATTTTATTTATTACAGTTCCCTGCCCCACTGAGATGAAACAGTTTCATCTGTGGTCTCCCTCTGCTTTGCCAGTTCTCTCTCTGACAGAAGGCAGGCACTAACATCTATTATTTAGCAGCTTTCCTGGCCATTTTAAAATCCTTCCTGTTGACACAAGAATACACATGCTAAAGGAGAAAGCAGGTACTTTAGGCTGCACAGATTAACAGCCCAAAAATCTGAATTAACCACTTTTTAAAAATAGGATGTTTCTCAAGGACTAGGAAAAAAAAAATCATCTTTTTTCTCTACTTACATTTTCTCTCACTACAGTAGAAAGCCAACTTCTGCTGTCAAACATGTAAATTCTGGAAAAAAAAAGACACCAAAACCACAATTAATGTAATTCTCAAGAAAGAGCACCAATTTCTCAACAAATCTAACAGAAATTAAAATACTATCAAAGTGCAGACTATTTCTGCTAGCTAACTTGAACAGCTGGCCTGCCTTCATGAAGGAAATGGGCCCAGTTTTAGTAACAGTAACACGACCGAAAGACGGGCTCGTGGCAAGAAGCTCATTTTGACATCCTTTTCCCAAGAAAACTCCTGCAATCCTGAGATCAATTCTCCTGCCCTAGTGATAGAGAAGTCCATGCTATTAGAGATCTTAGGATTACAACAAAATATAGTCTCACTCATACAATTTTCAAGGTACTACAAAGTGCCCCCCCCCAAAATCAGCATTTTCAACGCACTGGAATGATTTCTGCTCAGTCCTGTTCCTGAGGTACATTTGCCTTCTAAGCACAGTTAAATATCATGATATCTATTTTATCAAAAGAAGTTACATAAACCTCCTACTAATGAGCTCAAGTGAGAGCACACCGCTCTTCCAGAAGAGTTACAACTTTAAATCACTCAGATATTAGAAAGCACAAAAAGAATTGACACATTCAGTAACTCACACGCTCGCATTCTGGACTGCACTGGTTTAACAAACTGGCTTTGCAGCAAGGGGAAAAATGCAATAAATTTTGGAACAGTTTTTTCCCCTGGCAGCACAAAGCAATATTTTAGCTCACCCCAAGATGTGAAACACTGACAACCACTTGTACATCCCAAACATCTGGGTCTGGCTCTGTCACACACCGAGACAACGGCTGGGGGTGATGCCAGGGGACACCTGAGTGTTCAAAGCCGCTGAGTCAGGACAGGGGGAGATTATTCTGAGCACAAAGCAAGAAGGTACTGAAGCAAAATGACCTTAAATCAGAAAGCCAGCCTAAAACTCCGCACACTTGCACCTAAAATCTCCCATAAAAGGCGTGTTTCTGATTTTACAGTTGGAGAATTTACAAACCACTTCAGTGTCTGGTATGGAGGTTAAGCTACTTAGGATATGGATCATCCTCACCCAAGCTCATTTATAGATGAACAGTTTAATACTGTGATTATGAAACCATCACAGTGTAAGCAGTTTTGTTTGTTACTGCCAGAACGACACATTTTGGGACACAGAACAGTAACTCACACTTAGAGGCAGAACTCCATCCCCCCAGACACAAATACATGACGTGACCATTCAAAGTTCTCAAAATACAGCAACTCCGGTCAACTTTCAGAAGTCTTGACAGGAAAAAAAATTTGCCCCCGCTACAGAGAGAATGAAATCTAATGAAATTCTGAAAGAATTACCTGAAATGTAAACAAAGTAAATTTATGCTGGCACACTAACAGCACACAGAATACACAATAGCAAAGGCCAAAACACACACCATTATTGTCCTGTGCTGCACCCTCATTAATGCAGGAGAGGTGTTGCAGATTTCATATGCCTTCTGCAAAAAAGAAAAACAAAAACAAAACAAAAAAAAGCCACTTTAACCAGCCTGCAAGAAGAGGAAGGAAGCATAACAGCAAACTTTGCCACGAAAGTTGAGTTTATTTTTCAAAAGGTTAAATTTCCACTTGAGGATGATGCTGAAAGCACCCTGTGATGCTCGCAGAACGCAGTCCTGGCAACGGAGATATTTTCAATTCTACCTTAAAGACGGAGCTCATTTAAGGACAAAAGTAGACAAGCTACTCATGAAAAAAAGATCTGCATTGCCACAAGCTTCCATTTTTAGCTAAAATGTAGCCTGGTAAAAGCAACATGAAAATTAGAGGCCAGCTCATTCGGTGCACCGCAGCACTGGCTCAGCAAAGAGTTCTTGTAAGGAGCTCCACACGCTGCCCTGACAGCCCTGCTGAGCCCAGAGCTGCAGGTCCTTGACACCAAAAACTGGGGTTTCAGAAACAGGAGAGAACAAAACGTTCCACAGAACACTTGGAGCATGGTTCAAGTGGTGAAACCATCACACCAAAGCACCTGGAGGTGAGCCAGCCCCACACACGGTCCGTGTTCCCGGTGTCCCCACATGCCCACAGCCTCCTGCTCCAAGTGAAGAACCAGCCGAGCAATTTGGACTAAAAAAAAAAGAGTAAAGTAACTCCAGAAGTCAAAAGCTTCGTCATTTCTGGGTAAAGCTTCCCTATTATAAGTGCTCATTGACTGCTGCCAGCCCAATAGCCTTTCTTCTTTACAGATACTGAAGTAGTTACTGAGCTGACAACCCATCCTAAAAATTTATCTCAACTCCAGCATATTCAGGTACAAGTCTCCACATGAAGAAGGACACTTCTGCAGAAGACACCACAACTTTTTTCACGAGGCTGGGGAAAGCAGAGAAGAAAAGGAAGAAAAAGGACTTGGAAGAGTATGGAAAGCATTCTGAATTACTTTTTTTGTAGGAAATCTGAACAACCCTCCAAAATGAGGCAACTTCCTAAGCAGATTGAACACACTCACTGTACCCTCTCCAAAGCCATTAACCACATAGACACGTTTTTCTCTTGACCTATGGATTCAATGAGAGACTTAAAACCCAAATATTCTGGGTATTAATTCCAACCTTCTCAAGACTGCTTTACACACACATTGACCAGATGCCAAGACTAATACTTGAACTGCTGCAAAGGCATTCTAGTCCTTAAAACACACCAGCAATTCATGCACAACCTGATGTGGGGCCAGGCATCAGACAAGACACTGAGGATCTGCCTCAAAGCCTGGGATGAGGTTTGCCCAGGCTTCCCAGCAGCTGTCCCTGCTCTAAGAACAGGGAGAAGCTGAGAGATGTGTTCAGTGGAGGATGTAATCAGTGTGTGCAGTCTTCTGTACACATGTATTTTAGTGGCTTTATCAACACAGTTTAACATGGATCTCAACCAACACGAGTAAAAACTGGTTTTCATGACCATTACACCACTTGAATCTTAAAAATGTCTTGCATAACACATCCTCCTGTGAGAGTGGCACACAGGGTTGTTTTATTCAAGGCACTCAAAAATAACTTCACTGGAGGGAAAAAAAAACCCCAAACAACAAAAAAACCTCAAACCATCCAAAAACCTACAAGCAAACCTCAGTATTACTATTAAGATAAACCAGCAATTTCAAGTGAAGTTACTTTGCTGCTGTGCACCCCTGTGAAGAGCACCCCTGAGCCAGCAGGGATGGCTGGCTGGAGGCAGGCAGTCCCTAATTTAGCCTGCAGATGCTCCTGTTCAGGTACCCACATGATCACCACTGTAATGTATCACCTACAAGGCAGAGATAATGTCTGTGAAACAAGACAATTGCAAGCTACTTTATTAAAATCATTTCTTATAGTCTACATAGCTGATTATTATCACAGAACAGTATCTAGATGCCCGAGTGAATAAAACCACCTCGCCAAATCACTGCCAACATCATGAAATTCCAATGTGCCACCAGGCAACAGTAACTCTAAGCTTCAAATTTAAAGTTTCAAGATTGTTTTGTATACAAAAAACTCCCAAACAAACCCTATCCTCAGTTTAATGGTTTGATCCTATCGACTTTAAGAGCTCTAGCAGACAGCTGGAGGCTTGAAGGATGTTTTGGCATCTGCATGTGCCCCTCCAAGAGTTAATTCCAGCTCAGACTTTCCTTGGGAAGTGCAGACCTGGAGCCCAGAAAGCCAAGTCTTTGCTGTCACCTCCTCCAAGGGCAGCTTTGAAGTACAACATAGAGAAGTACAAAATAATAATTACAAATTCCTAAATCTAAATACTCTGGAGTGAAAGCATACAACTCCTCCTTTATTTGAAGTCTCCTTTCTGGGAACCATCTGCCACGTCTGTAATTTCCAAGCACACAAACTCTGAAAAGCAAGCAATACCTTCCTAACAGGTTTGCCAAAGAGCTCACCCTGCTAGGGACAACAGGAGATTGTACAACTCCTTCGAAAACTTCCTGAAAGCACTTGTGTCGTGCAAGGCCAGCACAGCTGAATGTTTCTGTGGGAGGTATTGGCTGCTTCTTGTGCTGAAGAATTGCCAAGTTCCCAGCTGAAGCAGTCGCTGTGCTCAGTAGACATTTTTCCATATATTAGTGGGAAGTACACACAAAACAAGCATCAGGTCGATCAGTGTTAATGCTCATCTCGCAGCAGCCACGTTGGCTGGCTAGAGAGCTCACAAATTTCCATTTTCAATAGAGTGTGTGAGTAAAATGATCATTACACAAGCTAAAAATAGCTGCAACTTAACAACCTGATTTCACAAGTGCTTCACTATTACCTATAGCTCAATATGGAATGACAGGTCCCATTTATAGGGTCACTGATACAGAGTTTTAGAGCTTTTGGGTCTTTTGTTTCAAGTAGAACTCTAGAAATGCTTTCCTCCTGAAGAAACTTGTGCAATTTTTCTACTCTGCTCGATGGACCTACAAGAGTACATTAGGAATAAAAAAAAATTCTCCTCGCTGCACAGAACACAGGAAAATTGTTGGCTAAAGAATGAAGGTCAGTTCTAGGGTCCTTCCAAAGTTCTGGCTGCATTCCTTCATCCTGTAACCTCACTGACACAGAACAGCACATACAACAGGAAAAAGCAGGCAAAACAGACCTACATGGAACAGCCTCTCATCAGCCAACGTGGGCTTCCACCGAAGTGCCTTCAGTGAAGCAGTGAGGCAATGCACAAGTGCCTCACTGCTTCAATTTGCCACTTCAGAATCCAAACCCCCACAAAAATAACAAACAGCCCAGACCAAACCCATCCACCACAAACAGCTGCTACTATTCAGGGGAAAAAAAAGAAGAAAAAAAAAAAAAAGAAAAAAAAAAATTAAGCTTTTATTTCAGAAAATTCAGGGAAGAAACAAAATATTAATAAATCTGGAAACCTTGAAAGACCTTGCAAAACCCAAATTCAGCAGGGCGCTTTCACATTCAAAGTCCCAAACTGGAAGTACTGTCTCAGAGGAACAGTGCATTTTTGTCTCCTCCAAAACTGCTACAGAATATGAATAATTCACCATAAAAGTTAAACTTCAATGTTCAAATTCCTCAATATGCCAGAGGTTGTTACCACACAGTAACACAACACAACACCTACTGAAAGTCACCAAAATGCCCATCATGCATAATCCATCAGCTCTTGCTTGCATGCCTAGATTTTCCAAGGAGTCATCCCTCCTTCTGTTTAACAAGTACTTGAAAATAAACCTTTTGGATAGTTTTCCACTTTCTCAAAATAGCAGCCAAACGAGCGGACAACAATGCTCAGATCATGGCAGGACACATGACTGCAATAAACAGCTCTGATGTGAAGTGGTCCATGTCTCCTTCTGCCACCAACCCTGCACAAACTCCAGCTGTCTTCATGGAAGACAGAATCCCACGTTGCCAAAACACTCACATTTCCTGATGCTAATCCCATGACCTACATTTAAAAAAAGAATCATACTGATGCAATATTTAAGCATAAAAATCTGGACTGTAACAGGTCACTTCATTAATCCTTTCTAAATGCATCTGGAAGCCATGTGTGTTATTAAAAAAAAATCATCTTAATATTCTAGGTACAGCAGAGAATTTCTGTAAAAAAGGAAAAGAACTGATATTACAAGTTTAACAGATGCCTAAAGCCAAATGCTTAAAATAACACTTTTTAAAAAGAAGGGTCTTAAGAGATCTTTGAAGTAGTTCACGAATATTAATAACTCTTGGTACTTTAATGACCCAAGCCTAAAGATTTCCTAACTACATCTCTTCTTTTCTGTCTTCCTCTCAGAGAAATTCCCATTTAAGAGCATTTTTACACTTCCTGATAAGAAGCAGGCATGGAAAGCTAACTTATTTTAAGAACAAAAATTACCGGTATTTAGTGTAAGTTTTCAACAAACCTGTATTTATGAAATCACAGTAAGTCAATATTCTAGGTTTTATTCAAATTTATCTCTATGCAGTTAGTCCTTCTGAAGAGCAACACATTTATAGATAACCTCATCAATTTTATCCAACTGGTCAGTGATGTTTTTGGCTGTCTTCTTTCCTGATCTTACAATTTAAAAAGAATGTAAAAACATCCCAGAACAACCAGAGTAAGCCATAAAAACTTAGAATCTGCTTGTGCATAAAGTTCTAGCTACATTTATCAAAAAAAATTCACTGAAAATTGTCACTTCCTAGAGTATCCCCCTATCCAAACCCAAGCAATTTTGCTGTCACATGCTAGTAGACATCTCCCTTCAGACTGACAAACAAAACACAGGCAGCACTGAAGGAGAATATATTACTATTAATTAACCAACAGAGAAATGACTAAGCATTTATTACTAGATGCTTCTATCTGCAGAGCCTTACAGTAACTGAACGTTTGTTTCTTACTTCAACTGTCATTTTTCATTGCTTCCCTCAACTCTTTTACCATGAACCTTGATTTTTTACTGGTATTTTCACTTCATTTGCAAACCCACCAGAATCTGTGTTTACCTAAGCAGGGCAGAGCACAAGCACCACGGGAATATTGCAGTCTTGCTTTAATAATTAATAATTAAAGTAAGACTGCAATATTCCTGTGATATTACCAAGTAATGCCACGGTATCAGGATATTATCTTTTCAGAAAATGTGTGATGTCTCATGTCTATCAGCTGAATCTATAGGTTTGGGGTAGTTCACAATCCAAGCTACACAGAGAACATTTTCTCCTAGAAGCCAGAAATGGAAGCACACAGCTGGAGGAACAGTTCACAGTGTCCCAGTGTGACAAATCAGTGACAGAATCATTACACAGCAAATGAAAACACTTTACACACCTAAATACATAGAGCTGTTTCTTTTTAGTAAAGTCAACATTAAAACCGTGTTTATTCAGGTATCAAAACAAGTTTTTAATCCACAGTTTAAGAACCTGCTTATAGTAAATTGCAATCCTACTAAGAAATGTAATTCTTGAGAATTCCCATTAAGTATCCAAATATTGTCTTTTAAAAGTCACTTCTGGGTAAGCCAATTTTCAAGTAGTCTTCAGTTCATTTTCTGTGATTTAAAATGCTCAGAAGTCCTCACAAAGATTGATGTATTTCTCTATCAGGATGATGTTCTGCTCAAGCTCTCCCCAAATATTTCCCAGTAGGTGCTGAGGAGAGCGCAGTGTGTGACTGGATCACACTGCACTGAATTCACAGGCAAATAAATGAATGGGGAAATGCAAAACCTGGCAGAGGCACCTCCTGTTACCAAAATCCTGAAGATTACAATGAAATCCATCAAGGGGATCAGCTGCCCTGTCAGGGATTAAAGTGTAAGAGAACAAGTAGGTTCCAAAAGCGTGGATGGGATTTCTCTCAGCTCTGCTCGCCGACACATCTGTCTTGGAATGATCTTCACCTTGTTAAAAATCAGGTGCTGGTTCAGATATTACCATCACAGTGACATCAGCAGGTACATTAAGATCTTCACTACAATATTTATTACATTAGAGGAGGAAATGGGCTATGTGATCACTTATTTACAACACAAAAAAAAACCCAGAAACAAAAACAGCGGAACAGACATGAAAAATACTAATAAAAAAAATAAATCAGTAACACTCTGTGCCTGCATAAGCACAGAAAATCAGCAGAAATCCCCATTACTGTATTATGTATTTCCATAAATTTTAGCTGCACTATTTTATCAACAGGAGCTGAATCATCCATTTCGTTCTGCATAAGCCAGCTAATAAAGAGTCAACTGAGTCAAAGGAGAATCAGCTGCTTCCTGTCTACACCCTTTTAAAAAATACAACCAACTTCCAGAAAGCTACACTTAGCAACCCTACTTTTTACATCCTTAAAAGTAAAACCATCAAAAACCAAGGATGAATAACCAATCAAACTGGCATATCTCTACTCTTGATCTAAGGGAGACATTTACAGATCTGAAGTGATCTTTTATGGCCAACTTTGCTTCTGAAAAGCATTTCTCCCTGTTCTGCGCACGCAGGCACAGGCTGAGAAGCTCACATGCTGCCATGTCTCACTGCACCAAGGCCCAAAGAACACTAATGAGAAACACTAATGAGAAACACATTGTGTTTCCAGGAGCAGCAAGATAGTCCATATTCTATCAAATCTCAATTGTGCTTCCCTATACGGATCAAGAGTTCCACCCAAAATGCCTTTCACTGTCAGGATCAAATCCTGAGAGAGCACTTCAGAAACAGGGATTCTTCTTTCTGCTCTGCCTTGGAACGACTCAGAGAAAGAAAGCAAGCTTTTACTGTATTAAGCTTTTATGAAGGAAAAATAATAAAAAGAAAAATCCAACAGAAGCAACAAAAGTAAGCCCATCTCAGAGCCAGGCTGGACGTGAGTTGATAACTACCTTCTCACCACAGCTGCTGTCACATCTGCCCCAACAAAAATAGGGGAGTTAAGGCATTGGAACAAACCATCTGCTCCTTTGTGCCTCTGCTACACAGACTGTACAAAGCCTCAGAGATCAGCTAAAAGCAAAATATTCATTCTTTACAACCCTGTAAAAGATCTTTATCCAAGCCCCAGCTAAAAAACAGAATACATTTAATTCACTGAAATAAGAATTTAGTGTTCAAACAGCACACTGATCTTCAGTAAGAGATTAACAGAGCACTGTTAGAATAAGTTTAGCTACACCATGAAAAACAGCTGCTTTCCAGCACCAGTCTGAAGATAAGTAGTATTTCAGTGGACCTTAAAAATCAACAAAATATATTATATGCATATAGCAGATAAAAGATACTCAGTAGAGATTAAAATATGGCATGACTTCTCTAATCTTCTCACCCAAAATAGACTGAGCAATACTTTGTTCTCCAGCCCCAAAATCAACATGCTCCATCTTTAATCAACGTGCAAGCAGCTCCATTAGTTTTGATAGCAATGATTTATGCCCGGAGTAGCTCATTGATTTCTCCCAATTGCTGTATTTTGATATGTACTGTTTGTACAAAATAAGGTACAGAAGAACAAGAAAAGCAAGGCTGAGCCTGAAAAACCGAGTAATGCAGGAGCCCTTGAATCCATTAGACTGAGAAGTGGTGTTTGGGAACAGACAAGGCAGCAAGGCTCAGTGCTGATATGAGAGTACGGCCCAGGGCCAGTGCCACAGCAGAAAGCACAAAGGTACAGCAGGAAATACTCCCTTTCACCCTTGGACATTCCTCGTCCCATAGGATCTGCATTAACCCTCTGAAAACTCCTGGCATGAATCTTTAAGTACCAGCTGCATTCCTGGAGATGGTATCCATCTCGTTAGGCGGTCAAAATATAGAGGCAAACACAATAAATAGCAAAAATTAAAGCAACACCAGGGAATTAACTGAGAAAGACAATCAGAAGACAGTTCCACCTATTTTATGAAAAAGAAAACTTGCAAAGTGGTGCCAAACCAGCAGCCAAGGAAGGCTGGTTGAGCCCTGGAGCTCCTGAAGTTCTGCCCTGATCTGGGAGCCTCAGCACAGCCCCTGTGGATAAACACCAGCCCCAGGTGCTTGTTTGGAGCTGCTGAGTGCTCCCACCGGGTATCTGCTGTGCCCAGACCTTCCAGTCCCAGAGGAAAGCTCTGCACAAGCTCCCCCCACCCTACACCAGCAGTGAGCGTCTCAACAGGATAAACCACAGCACTTCCTGAAATGCTGAACTTCAGTACTTCCTGAAATGCTGAAACTTCATCTACTGTCCATAGTTAGAAGAAAGGAAGAATTTAAGTCAAACCAATTTGACCTCACTGTCCAGAGTGTCTATGATATTTGAGTTTCCACACACAAAACCCCACCCCCTCAGCACCTCAGGCACCTATTCAAGACCCCACTACTCTGTCAAGATTCCAATTTGTTAAATGGTTCCTGTTCAGTCTTATTTTCTGTGAGTACTACAAAGCATTTGCAGCAGGGAACTTGCACAGTTAAGTTTTCAGGCGCTGGCCAGATAATATCTGACAGCTGCAGTGAAATGCAGGACTTGGTAACCTGCAGCACAATTAAACTGCCATCAGCATCAAGCAGCCCATTCCTGATCTTTGTACAGACACCACCTTTGTTACACAGACAGCAGCCTATCTTCAGAGTTCTGCCACTTCACAGACAACGTGCAACAGGAATATCAAACATATGTTCCAACAAAGACAGCTCCTTAATTAGTACAGTATCAGCTTATTTCGAGCACCAAAGGTTTCAGCAGACTATCACATCTACTTTGTTTTTCTAGACAAACAGAGAAAATTACCACACCAGCCTCCCAACACATTTGTCAGGCTATCTGAAAAACAACAAAAAACCCCAGAGTTTTGGGAACCAAAATGATAAAATGCAAGAGGACCATAAACAGATTTCTTCTCAGCATCTTGAAGCAGGCATAGGCCTGCTCTGTTTAGCTCTGTTATATCATTTACTGGAAACAAAACGTAGTAGGTTTTGTATTATGCAGTTATAACTCGTGGTATTTTAGATACTGAAACCTAAGTTTACTTTTTTATTTTGAGATTCAAGCATTTTCACATTCAACACATACCTTGAAGCACTTGGTGGTAACCAAGATGTATCAACTCAAGTATTATTTAAATAAAGTTAAAGACAACAGAACTTCACACGTATGACTAAACCTGACTTTCTGCACTGGGTTTCACCATGAAGATCTTACTAGAAAATATCTGTATTGCACACATATCAAACTAAGAAGTTGAGGGATTTCTGATCTGTGCTGTCGACAGAGTGAACATTTCTGCCTGGCCTTACAAATTTCACTACTGATGGTAACCAAGCATTAACTTTTAAGATCTCTGCATCAACAAAAAAGGCACATTTATACCATCTTCTGTATGGTTTTAACCTTGGAGCATCGACCCACCTCCTATCCATCATTTCTTTTGGTAAATCCCCCCAAAAACCCACAAAACTCCAAACAGTTGGACTGAATACAAAGTGGTTTGTGTGATTTAAGAGATTCAATTTCTCCAATTCCAGGAAAAAGCCACGTTTCCCACAGATTACAGACGGGCAGCAACACCCTGAGCTCGCAAGGCACATCTGGACAGACACAAACAGGACACGTGATCTCCACCAACATCTGTAAGCTCAACATCCTGCACAGTCACCCTCAGGAAAAGAAATCTGGGAAAATATCCCATGTTAGCACAGATGTGCCAGTGAGAAAGTCCTTACAGTAAGGAACACCCCATTAATACCAGGCATGTGGATTTCTGTCTCCATGGAAGTTAAAACTCCAATTTCAGGCACACAATTAAAAATTCTTCTGTCAGATCAGGGCTGGAAATTTCAACATTTCACAAAAATACAACAAAACCCACTCAGCTTGTCAAATAACTTCATGGTTTTGCAAGTAATTTTAGATAACCTCTATTTATTGACAGATTTTAGTAAATCCTGAAATGGCAGGATAAACACAAAGCACATGTGCCTGAGAAGACTTTTAAGATGGTTGCCTAAATCTAACCCAAGCCAGGCAAAAAAAGGCAGAAATGCAGTAAGAAAATCGAGATGCACAGAATGAACAGCTCACGTGTAACAGTTCAGCAGAAACTCTTTTGCTTTAAGAAAGAAAATAACAGGCATCAGCTGCTGTAATTAAGGTTACTGTAACAGAAGACAAAACAAGGCACAGAACACGAGGCATCGCTTTCCTGTCAGTGAAGGCCAACACCCACAGCTGCCTTTCTCAAAGTCACACAGAAAGCCCTGAAATTTCTTATTTATTCCCTCATCCCCAACACAGTTTGATGTTGTAATGAGGATGAGCCAAATCAGCACTGATCTCTGAACTGATAAAATATTCCCTAAACCTACTTTGATACACAGCATGCAGGAGTTTAGAAGGAGTTGGATGGAGCTCTGAGTTTTCAGAGAGAAGTATTTTGGTTTTTCTTTTTTTTTTTCCCCTTTGCTGGGGGAAAAAAAGAACAAGCTTAAAATAGTGACAAAAATCTATACATAGCTTTGAATATAGGACCACGTTACATAAAGCTACAAAAAATTATCTAATCTATCTAATTACAGATAATTAATATTTTCTTTTTTTGGGGAGTGCTGGCAGGCATTACTGCAGTTTTCAAGAAGACATCAAAAATACTCTCATCTGAAAAAAACATCATAAACATAACTGGCATGAAATTGTAGGCAAACCTTCTTGAGATCAAGGTAGAAACACACAGAAAAAATATTTAACTATCCACAATTCAATTAATCCTTGTCACATCTAGAATGTATTTCTCTTCTAAACAGAGAAGCTTCAGAAATTGCAGTGATTTGACAAGCTGATATTCTACCTCACCAAATTAATATACTTATTTTTAATGAAGCAGTTTCAGGCAAACTACTTACAGAAATGAATTACATTTCACATTAAAATGGCAACTAGATTTTTAATCAGCCTCTTTCCCTTCACTGTATTATCTGCTACTAATTTTTCCCTCATCAAGTTCTAAATACAATCTATGAAAAGAACTCCAAGATTTAGCCTATCTTTACCACCTTCAATTACAGAGCTACCTTATAGCTTGTCTCCTTTAAGCTCCCACAGATCACCTTCCTCAGGTCTTCAGCCTCATTTTCACTTATCCATTATTAGGGTTCCAAAATAGACACAGCACAGGAAGATCCAATTTTAACCCTTCAGTCCCACCAAATGCAGAAGTAATTGTAGGTCTTCCCCTCATGACAAAGATACCTTGTTTTCAACAATTCTTAATTACCATGGAATATCTGACATAGGGAACATATTCATTAACCCAAATCCAGGTCTCCTAAACATCTGCAACACCTTCTAAAGTATTCCTATTTTGAACCTGCTGGAGTTATTGATACTGGATTTTACCAAGACTTAAATCCAGCAATATCTCAACATTTGCTTTTTAACTGCTTTCTCAAGCCTCATTCCTGTGTCCTGTCACACTCCCCTCCACCCCCAAATATCAACAACCAGGCCAATGTGTAACATCTGGATGTATCCTTATTTTCTGCCACTTCAGGCCGGTGCTGAAAACCCTGGAGAGGATTTAGAAGTTATTATTTCCAAGGCTCTTTACAAATTACACTTCCACAATGTCCCCAAAAAAGTATTTTTTTTGGCTAACACATAAAAAAATTCCCATGTAGGCATCTAATTCCAGCACCCCCACTAAAACTGAGCGTAAGATATACATAGCAAGCGACACCACATCTTGGCTGCTTCCAGATGGCATCCATGAATATTGTCATTACTCCCTAGCTGGGTTCAAGACAGAAAATTCCTGCATTTCTAAGAATATACCGGGCAATGCAAACATCACCCCCTGTAACCAGTACACTTAAACCCTCCAGACTGGCAGAAATATTCCATTGTATTTTAAGTGGCTAACGAATCACAATGTTTCAACATCCCTCTAATAAATGCAATGGACAAGTATTTAATACAAATGAATACTCTTTACAAGATATTAACTGCAAAGAACTCATTTTAGAAGGTCAGCTGTTAAAAAAAGAGGCCAAGAAGAACTGATTTTTATGTTCAGAAAATTATTTTTAAGTGTGTATTTCTATTCCAAGACTAACCATCTCCATTCTCTCCACTCGGAAATCCTCTACTACTTTAATAAAAATGCAATATTCTGCCTCAAAACCTATCTTGGATCGTCCATATTTTTGTACTAGGAAGCCTTCCACAGTAATTTACGTTGATTATTTTGGCATCTCAAGTAAAGGTACTGCTCATAGCCAGCTCAAAGCTTTTAAAAACCTCTTAATGTTCTGCTCAACTACCAGTTGGCTCAAGTATCTATGGATTCTGCATATATTTCTGTTTGGTGAAAAACAAATCCACACTCACAAAATCCCCAGCACACTGGACACCCTGTGAAGAAATAATAAATTGAGACACTATGTTAAATAGAAACATAGGAGCTTGGGGGTATTTTTGTTTTTTATCATGACCTTGGCTAATCCTAGTTCCAACTTTATCAGTGGGGAGAAAAAAAACATTTTGAATGGAGTATGTATTCTTTTCATTTTCAGTCTGCACTTGAACCAACCAAGAGACTCCCTTCAAAAAATGTCCACTTTATCTTCAGTCACATGCTTAAGAAACATTTCATTAATGCAAGCAAGCTGCTTTCAAGGTTATATATATATATATTTTTTTTTGGCCACATAACCAGTAAAATCCTGAAAAAAAAAAAAAAAAGCCCCCATCTAAAATCGTGGCATGACCAGAGGCATTAGAGACTCCAAAGACAGCTCACCTCAGTGCAATTCAACCACTGGAATGCCCAATTCCCCATTTCAACTCGCTCGTAACAAAGCAGCGCTAAATGCAATTCCTGAGACAATACACTGTGCCATATGGCTAAAACTGGATATTAAAATTGAGAATATCAATTACCAATCCACTAATGCTGAGAGGCAAAATCCATGGACAGTAAGAATTTAATCCAATTCAGCGCCTAGAACATGAGCTGAGCCCTATGTAGAGGAGACAAATCTACCGCTGGTTTCACAGAGCGCAAACAACTCCAATTTTTTATTGCAGTAACTATAAAACCAGCTGAACCTAACACTTGCTTAACATCCCTAACCACAGCTCCAGGCCTGGTAGGAATCTACAAAAACAACAAAAGTTTCAGATGAATTGGCATCTGGTTTCACAGGGATTGAGAAATCATAACTAAGTTACTATTTAAGAAGAAACAGTTTAGTTGTTTTCCACATGACCAAATCGAAGCCTCCAAAGCACCAGGAAGTTACACAGTGCAGCCAACATCTTGCTTAATTTCAGGAAAAGGCATCCTACAAACACAATCTAGACTTCTACTATAATTAAAGGACCTTGAAATTGCATGAGTTGAAGGATTTTCTTATTCTGAGTAAACTCGTTCCATGGTTCAAGTTTTAAAATTTTTAATAGCTGTGGAGTGTTTCTTCTGGGATGATTATTCATTGATTACTTACACAAGAATTCTTATTTAGTCCAAATACAGCGTCTCCAGATTTCCAGGAGGCATGGAGGTGATTTAAAAAACTGTTCTGCTAAGATTTCCTGTGGAATTTTAATTTACCATGTTGTCAAAGATTTCATGCTAGGATGCCTGCTACGTACTGACTTAGCAGCTGCAAGGACTCAACAAGGATAAATGTAATTTATCTTACCCAAAACAGAATCTCACTTCACTCTGCTCCTTTCTGATCCTGTACTAAAAGGCCAAAGTAGTAGCAACAAAAAAATTGCACACGTAATTTCAAGTTTAACAGGACATTAACATCAAATGCAACTAACAGTTTATTGGACAGTATTCTTAATTAAATAAAAATGTTCTTGAAACACCAGAGGAGTAAAATGCACTCAGCTAATTTCAGCTTTTTTTTTTTTAATTAAAAAAAACACCAGCACCATAAGCCTCAACTGAAAATGAGCTCTGCTGCTTCCCAGCTTCCTTCTGCATGAGCTACAGCTGGGTTACTACAATAAACTAATAAACAACTGATTATACATTAAGTCATAGATAAACATTACTAAAATGTTTGATATTATCAAAGGTTTGGAGGTCATTTGAATACAGGAGACATAACAAGCATTTCTTATTTTTCTTGCTGGGAAGTGTATTGTTTTAAGCCTGAGTCCAGTATATCAAATATTAACCAAGCTATTTTATTTAGGCTACCAAAGTTAAGGAGTTTGGCACTACAGTGAAATCTCACAAAAGTTACAAATCAAAAGTCCATTTTTCTTAAAAGATGCCGAAAAACACACATAAAAGGCTTTAGAAATCTGTAATGTCATTTTGAAACAGACTACTTCTCAGACACAGAGCTGTTTTAACATCCCCCAAGCCTTTCTTATTCTCGCCCATTAAAAGAACAGTTATCTAGAGGATGGCAGTAATTCTGGGTCAGCAGCAGTCTTAAAAATTGTCAGTGTTCTGAAGCAGACAGGAGACTCTTTTTGTGTCACAGAAAGACACCTGTCCGCACAGGCTCTCATCTGATGATTACCTGGCCAGCAGAGACCCACGGCCCAGCAATCTTTGTAGACCTGTGCTCTACAATTAAAAACTGCTTTTTAGCAACAGGCTTAATAAAAGCCAGGAACGTTTTCGTGGTGTTAAGCAGGCACTGCAAGGTAAAAACGAAAATTGTGTCACCCCTTTATTCAGTTAAGAGCCTATGTGAACATTTCAATAAAACTATTTACTCCTCCCACCTAGTTCCTATCTGGAGGAGCTCACAAAAATTAAGAAAAAAACCCACAGATTTCTCGCAGCAATCTTCCAAATGCTCCTCCTACCCCCACCCCAGAACAGAAGAAAGCAAAGAGAACGAGAAAGTAAATCTAAAACACAATTACGAAATAAGATCTAGTTTGGCAAAGCTGGGGTGAGGAGGAGTTGAAAAATGAGAGCTGCCTTGCTGCAAACGCCATCTTGTTGCAGCTACTGGGCCCAGGCACAGAGAGATCCATTCATTCACAGCAAAAAGAAAATCAAACACACACCCTGGCTAATCTGCAGCCACCAAAACAACTACACTATTATCACCCCTTCTCCTTCTCCTCTCCTCAAGCACACAAGGGAGAGAAATCAACTCCGATCTGTCACATTTAGGACGGATTTAGGTATTAACATATCATCTTCGTTTCCTCACACGTATTTCACATACACATCGACAGCATTTTGTCTCGATTCACATCCTTGTGTCCAGATCAGCTTAAAATATGGGATAAATCTCTCACGATTAGGTGCAGATATCCTACGGCAGCAAAATGTTTAATTTTTCAGTCTTAAATCACCTCTCCAAGTTGAGCCAACTATTCTCAAAAGCTGTTTCAATAATCACTTAAGCCTTACATTTACAGTCCTTTCCTCCTATTTCCTCCTGTGGAGACAATACATAATAACGTGGCAGTCGGCACATCCTAGAAAGGATGCCTGGTTTAAAACGAGTCCCAGCCATGACTTTGTTAGAGAATAATGAAATATCACATTCGTTAAAATTTCAGTTCATCTTCAGGAATGATAAATTGACGTCTTACAACAACCTCTATATCATTCTGATTTTCTTCTGGACAAGATTTTTTTGTTAATAAAACGCCTCATCTCTTTCATATTTACATGCAAGGCTTTACACATCCTTCATTCCCTACAAAGCTGTAGGATTAAAAATCCTACACGTTCAATACCCCTTGCAAGGATTAAAAAAAAAAATAAAATAATGCTGAAATCCTTTCGATAAAAAGCTGGGAATCGAAGTAATATTTTAAACAACATTTCCAAGGAGAAAACTCCCATCTTTCTATTGTAGCAAACACCCTCCATGATCTTCGTTATCGCTGCTACGGGCACACAAAAATATGCAGCACCGTAATACATGGGGGAACAAATATGCGGTTTGAATCCATCCTCGGTTCCGGTTCTAACGAGAACAAAACCTTCCCTACCCCTCCCTCGCCCAGCACACCCAGCATGAGCCCCATCTGCGAGCCCTCGGCTGGCTGGGGGTGCTGGAAGCAGCCTTACCCTGTTTGTCTCACCCCCGGCTCCTCTTAATCAGTTTTCCACCATTACAGCAGACACACCATTGCTTTTTTTTTTTTTTTCCCCTTGAATCTCTCTCCAAATATTCCCTCTGCCGGCTGGATCGCTCGGGAAACTCGCCTTTTTGTGGCTTAAGACAAGACCCCAAAACCGTCTAGCAGAGACCACTACAGCGTAATTATAATTAAAAATGGAACCCCGCAAGATCCGAGGTCTCCTCCCTTTTCGCCTGGAAGCCTTCGAGAGGGAATCAGTCCCACCCCCACCTTTTTCCCCTCCTCCTCCAGCTACAAACACACTTCTTTTTTAGGGGAAGCTGGAGCCCCGAGGAGGTGGGAAGCGCGGGGGAGGGGGGCTATTTCCAACCCCGCCATACCGAGGGTCGCCGAGAACGGGGGCGATGAGGAGAGGCGGCGGCCCGGGGGGGCCCCGGTGCGGCGGCGGAAGGGGAGGACAGGGGAGGAAAGGAGAGGGAAAGGAGAAGTGCGGCAGGAGGAGGAAGCGCGGGGGAGGGGAAGGAGCGGGGCTGAGGGGGAGCCGAGGGAAGATGGCCC
>VZTH01006342.1:2400-28272 GCA_013397815.1 Aleadryas rufinucha | reverse complement strand
CCGGGGAAGGCGGCAGAGCCGAGCGGGAAGGAGGGATCCGCGGGGGAGGGGGTGTCGCTGGGTCTCGACTCCTCCTCAGCCCGCTCAGCTCCCCGCAGCCATCGGGCAGCGGCAGCCTGGGCGCGGCGANGGGAGCTGGGCCTGGTTAGTCTGGGAAGGGAGGACTGAGGGAGGGATCTCATTAATGAATAAAAATATCTCCCAGGGGTGACAGAGGATGGTGCCAGACTCCTCAGCGGTGCCAGCGACAGGACGAGGAGCAATGACTGTAAACTAAACCAGAAGTTCCGCCTCAGCATGAGGAAGAGCTTTTTTTTTTTTTCCATGAGGGTGGCGGGGAGCAGCTGCGCAGGGAGGGCGGGGAGTCTCCCTTTGTGGACCCATTCCAAACCCACCTCGGCACGTTCCTGTTTCATCTGCTCCAGGTGACCCTGCCTTGGCCAGGGTGATCTCCAGAGGGCCCTTCCAACCCTAACAAATCTGTGGTTCTGTCGTCTTTCCCTCAGGAACTTGACAAGTAGCAATTCTGTAGCTTAGAACTTCTTTTTTTCCCAGCTTTGCTTATAAAGGTACTCACACAGCCAAAGTTTCCAGAGCATTCTTTTCATATTCTCCTCAAAGCATTCATCACTGCTCTGGAAGGGTTTGCATGAAAGAGAAAATAGGGGAAAAAAAATAATAATGAAGCATAAAAATTGCAATTTCTGTCTTGCAGACGGGACCTCATGTAAACGAGGCAGGAGAGATGTTACCAAAATGGAATCATTTCGCACCAGAACTCGCATACTGAAACCCTAATTAATATTGAAAAGTAAGTAGAGATACAGTATTGCATCGCTTTTCCTCCTGTCACTGGTCTAAATCTGTAGGTTTTTCCCAATATTTGTTTATACCTTGTTAAAGGGTGAGATTACTTGGCAGCTAAAATAGGTTTACAGTAAAAAGTGAAACAACCCACAGCATTATAGCCAATTTTCAATTGAAACCTATCCCAGCACGAATACACTGGAATAAAATAAACAAAAAACCCCACAGAGCACAACAAAAAACAACCAAAAAAAGGTTAAAGAGGCCAATGTTTTTTCTGCAAACTCTTCCCCCAGTAGATTCTTGCTTCCCTAGAATTTAAACCAAGGTGTTCCTTCTGTCATGCTTTCTGAAGGGAGGTGTGGTTACCTTTAATTAGTAAGAGACAGAGCAGGTTTGCCAATTAAACTGTAGGAAAGTGGGTTGGCTATTATTCAGGTTGTCTGTTATGAAAAACTATTAGACCCTGGTGTGGTTAAGCCTTTGATTTATAATAATCAAATGTTTGTTTTTAAATAACCTTTATGATGCACTAAAGCTTTAATTCATCACCCTGAAGATTTACAAATAACAAAATAAGAAATGTACTGAAATTAGAATAAATTATTCTCAAATTGCTGTCCCCAATTGCTAATAATCTTTCCAGTAACCATGGGGAAATTTCTGTTCCACCCCTGAAATGTGGACAGGAGTTATGCCATTAAAATCTGTGGAACCACACTGTGGGCAGGTGGGGATGTCAATGTTCTTGAGGCTAGAGATTCATCCAGCATCCCCCTCTGGAAAATACTGATTAAATCTAAGTGCTTAAGAAACACCACAAGTTTATTTAGATATTTGCAAAGTTGCCTACAGATTTCAAAAGCAGTTACAATATTTTAGTCATTAAATCTCAGGGGGATTTATAGTACATAAGTTGCATGATTTTTTAAAAAATTTTGGTTTATTTTTGGT
This sequence comes from Aleadryas rufinucha, assembly GCA_013397815.1. Taxonomy (NCBI): domain Eukaryota; kingdom Metazoa; phylum Chordata; class Aves; order Passeriformes; genus Aleadryas; species Aleadryas rufinucha. The sequence continues at coordinate 26,511 of VZTH01006342.1, read as the reverse complement.
TAGAGATTGCTTTTAGGCTTAGCAGAGATTAAAATATCCTTTTGGGAATACACCATTTGTGTGGAAAAGAATGACCATTTATTACATCAGGCAAAAAAAAGGTACTATACATAAGGGATTGAAAAAAAAGAAGAAAAATCCTTGTTTTACGAAGAAAAAATTCTCAATCTTATGAGATTTTGTGGAAAGTTTTCAGCTAGCACTGGATCATACAGAAAAAAAAATCTGTATAATGAACAAAAATAACGTTCTGAGATTGATAGCAAACAGTAAATCACATTTTGCTTCTTTGAGAAAATAGCTGCATTGAGATTTCGTTATTGGACTAGAACAATTGGAGTGTGAATTAATTATATCATAAATTACATAATTATAAACGTTATCATTATAAACTAATGCATGCTTTTTCCCCATTGCACATTTTTATCATACAGATACTGCTTTTCTTCCTTATATTTCTCTTACATGCTTTTACCATTGGTGCAATTCTAGTAACTAAACATGGTTTTGGGGTTTCTTTAACAAAATACACATTCAGATCTTATCCTCTTCTAGGAATCTCTAATTTTTGTCTTGCATTCTAATTTTTATGCATTCTCTGTTTCGTGAGAGCTAAAGGGAATTTCTCTCCCCAGGTCTTGTGCTCTGCCACATCTTCAAATCCATGGAATTTGGGTAAGGAAACTGGATCAGTCAGGAGTGTTTATAGCACAGCTGATGCTTTCACCACACCTATTCTTTTGTAAAAATACAGCTGTTGCAATAGTTCCTGTTTCTGATCCGGTGACTTAATTATATCTTCTTCTCCAGTGAGAAATTTGATTGATGTACAGTTACACTGCTATTATGGGGAGGGATCCTGAAGATTGGAAATGGTTGTTTACACAGGGGAGGTTGTTCCAGGTGGGGTGGGTGGGCTTTGGTTTGGTTTGGTTTGGTTTGTAAATCTCACTGGACAAATCAGTTTTTCCACATTTTAAAACCTGGCAGAAGAATCCCACATTGCTGTGTGCAACAAGGTGGTTTATTCTGCTGTCCTCATATAATCCCATGCTGGAAGCTATTACACAGGCATTATCTTCATTTTTTAAATTTCTTTTTCATTTTAATCTTAATTTTTTTTGTATGGCATGCAGATCCAGGAATTACCCTAGTTTTTGGTGTTCAGTGGATGAGTGTGCAAATCACCAGAAATAAGTGAACTCATCAGATATAAATTTATCTGTTTCTATACACTGTAAAAATAATGTTTGTAACTAAAAGTTTAGCTGAAAATACCTGTGAATACCTGAAGAATTGGTATAGATAATTAATAAACCAAATTTTTATGGGTTTTTGTTAGTCCACTTTGAAGTAGCAGTTTTGCTCCTGGGTTAGAGCTACAGAAAACCTCTCTGTAAAAAGGTTGCTCCATAGTTCTCCATTGCAAAACTTCTTGCACCTTTTTCTCAATCAGCTGGCATTAACCCCTTTGTAGGGAGCATCCCGAGTTAGATGAATCTTTGGGCAGTTTCACTTCATAAAGTAATTAATTTTTGTCTATAAATAACATTGTTACAATCAAAATTTACATATTGTTATCTGAGTGAAAATATTGCATGATTCTTCTGGTAAATCAAGATGCTCCTGGTCTCTGAAAGAGTGACTGTCACCAAACAGGTATAATTCATGCTTTCTAAAAAAGGGTGAAAAATCAGCACTTCCCAAAATTGCACAGCTCCTCAGATGGTATAAGAATACTGAAGAATGCTGAAGTAATAAATAAGTATGTTTTGCCTCCTTTCTTTGTAACCTCAGGTAAGTGTTTCTAATAGACTGACTCAAAACTCCACCTCATATTCCGGAATCACACCGGCACCATTTCCCATTCCATAACATTTTGTCTGCCTTTGTATCCTTTGATGGCTGCAGAGTGCGTTCTGTGAACCCTGGGGAGAGCCAAGGAGACACTCACGTGATCTTGAATTAGTTTGAAGTTCTCCATTTGCTCCCTAAAGCAAAGCAGAACTCTCATTTCTCCTGACGTTGCACCAAAATTAAGGGAAGCTTATACAATGTCTAAACTTCAGCTGTGCTTCAATCCTCAGTCTATTCAGAACTCTTTTTTTTTGACTATTGTTTTATATTTTAAAACCTTATTCAGAGCTCTTCCAACCTGCTGTTATTTGCCACTTCTTTAACAATTGGATGATGATCATCACTGCTACCTTCTGAGGAAGGACCCAGGTAGCAGAATATCAAGATCATTCATTAGAGAAAATAAATAAGTAAAAGCAAACTGAATATAAATCCTCAGTGGGGCCAGGCAGAGCAAAAAGTAGGAGTAGCTCAGTCTCCTTAGTTACATTCTGCATTCTCACAGTTTCTTTCAGTTTCCCTATTATTATGGAACAAAAGAGTTATTTTAAACGACTTCTGAGAACATTGCATAAAATTAGCAAAACTGTGTTAGTCTGCAGAGAATATAATTGACGAGGTTTTAAGGTAAGGGGAGCTGGTTCTGACAGTCTTCATGTCAATTAGGAAAGTCCATACAGCTGAGTTTTAAACTAACACAGTCATGGAATATGATCCTGAGCTCCTTACTTATGGTGAGGATCAGGATGGGTTATCTGTGAAATGGGTTCAAGGACAGTTAATTCAGAGCTGTTGAGAGACTTTGCAAGTCACTTCAAAATCCTTTGGAAAAATCCATTGCTGTGTGAGTGAAGTAGGACATTTGTGAATGCCCACAGTTTTCCTGGATGTGTTCCTGGGAATGTTAAAATCATGTCTGTTATATGACTGTCTTTGAAGAGCTCATCCTCAACAGAGGCACAATAAGCTACACTGGAACAGGACACACTGGGCTACATGTCCTAAAAGGCATTCTCTTTAGTTGTGTGTTCTCACAAATCCTAGTCTTGTTGTCTCACAAATTATGGCTGGAGGTGCTTTTATTTCCAGGGAAAAACCTTGCTCCTGTTGCCTTGTGACCCATTTAAAAAAATCAATGTCATAGGTATCTCTGACTTCAGCAATAATACAAATTTATTCCTAGTTCCTATGTTTAGCAGAACTTGAAGTATTTTCCAAAGCCAGAAAAATATCAATACTGTTGTCTTAGGCATAGGAAGCTGAAGCAGAATGATGTGAAATTATTTAGCCACCAACACCCAGCACTTTATGGAAAGAAGGGAGGTGAAATGTTGGGGTTGCTTGAACCTGGATCTACCATTCCTCACAGCCAACACATGATTTTATACTGTGATACAATCCTACAGTGTGATACAAATACAGAGTTCTGTAATCTGTGTGGATACTTGTTCAGCAAAATACAGAACTCCTCTGCTGGGAGGAAGCTCTGTTCTGAACTCTTCTGTTTTTTCATCTTCTAACCTTGAAACATAAACAGGTGTCTCAAGGTTGGTCTGAGCATGTTTATGCAGTTAACAAACACCAATTCTCCCCTTTTTTTATATTCTATTTATACAAATCCATCTTGAGAGAGCCAGAAGAATAGCTTTGAGTGCTTTTTTCCTACAATCAGAGTTGTATCAGAGCTCTTTTCCATGTGCTGGGGATTATTCTGCTTTTCCTTTGTACTCAGGTGTTTGTTGTGAGTTTATATTTTTTGCTGTACCTTTAAACTTGCAAGCTGTAGCTTGGCTTTTAAGAGTCCTTTGGTGCTCCTGGAAAATAATATAATAGCAACAAAGGGAATTGTTATAATCATCTTAGAAATCAGATTCTGCAGTGTGTGTGTACACACATCTATAAACACAACCAATTGCACACATGTAGGTCTTCCTTTACATAAGTAACATTTGGGTTGCATGAATGCTGATCAAGTAGTTAGAGGAAAAGCTCAAAGCCTCCTATTTCCCCATTTAAAGGGACTTTCCTCAAGGGGTTCATTGGGCAACAAACAGAAAAACAACTGGGACCCAGGAGATACTGGGAGTTTAGAATTCACATTGAGAATTCAGCCTAGCTACTAAACTTTCCATGATGTCAGACACACCAGACCCGTGGTGAAGTTTGAAATACCTTCAAAGACAAGAAAGAATTTGCTCACCTTGCTGAGTGTCAAATTCCCATAGAGCTTCCATCCCATTTTTCCATCCTTGACATAACAGTTTGGGAAAGTGGGCACGGGTGTGTGTCCTAGGGAAGCTGCTACCAGACATTTCTGTCCTCTAAAAGAGCCTGACCTGCAGCTGAAGGAGAAATTCAGTGCTGCTGCAAGATTCCAGAATGCAGAAAACAAAAATTGCAGTCATAAACCAAAGATATTCATGGTCAGGGGACTTGTACCACTGTCCTTGGAGAATGTGTGTGAAGTCAAACAAAGCCTAATTGCCACAGAGAAGAGGGATAAGGTGTGCTTGGAAAGTTCAGTAGTCATTAATTTAATTGCAGTAGGTAATAAAAGGAGTGGGTTCAGTGATGGTTACATCCTGTACTCCAAAACTAAGTATTTATTTGGGAAAATGTCCTGGGACCAAGCAAAATACAGTCCAATTGCTGCTCAGAATGAAAGAACTTGCAGCCAAGCTCTACACTTCTGTCTCTGAAAGTTCATTCCCCTTCGAGCAAGGGGCTGGGCTGGGTTCTAAATTTACAAAAAAGAGAACTTTCTTGTGACCTGTGGGATCTGTTACAGTAAATATCCCAAATCTCAAACCACTTGTCAGCAAAGATCCCCATTCTGTGAAACCCTTCCCTGTGAGGACCTGTTACAGAGAACATGCTTATAAAATTCATGTTTCCAAGCAGCAAAACAAAACATATATATAAAGTGTAACTTGTCTCAAGCCACTGCTCAAGGGAACTGACAAAGTACAAAGAGCCAACACAGCCTGATTTTCAGACTGAATGAATGTTTCAGTAAATAAACAGCATGTCAAATTTAGTTTTTATACAGACAATTACATATAGTGGGAAAAAAAAATAAACCCCTCTACATGTATATTTTTGCTTAGTCAAGCCCAAATATTTATTGAAGAAATAATTTTGATGGGAAATATTTTTATAAACCTTAAAACACAAACAAGTTCAGACTAAGGAGTTCTAATGAGTCAAGGAATACATTAAAAAATAGATACTCAAAGTAACATAAACCACCCCCTTTCCCCAATGATAACATTGTCATGAACAAACACAAAACTGGGAAGAAAACCCATAAAATCCCAGTGATCTCTAAAAATCTTTAACTTTTCACTCGCTGAACAAACTAGTTTCAGAGCTGAGAATAAAATCTACTTGTAGATGATTATTGTGTGTTGAGATCTGATGCTTGATTAAAGACATTTTTACTCAAGAACTGTAACAGCTGGAAACCAGCTTTTATATGACACCGTGAGCACCATGAAATGCCCATTTCTCACCTCCAGAAGCTCAGCAGCAGAGCCCCGGTGTTGTCAAAGTGTGCTGAGGTGGGGCTGTGCTGTTCCATTTCTGGGCTGTGCTGTGCCAGTCCAATAAAACATAAAGGCCATTGGGTTTTTGTGATTTCTGCCACAGTGGTGCCAGCAGGGATTTGCATCAGAAAAAAAAATTTGTTTTTTTTTCTTGCATTTTGCAAATTTTGCATTTGCAGCAGGAAACTCTGGGTTTCAGGTTAGGGGTCCTAGACTGCAAATAACTCAGATTCCCCACTCACTTCAGCTTTGGAACATCCTAGAAAAGATCCAGCATTATCAATATTCAATTCAGCACTTAACTAAAATACACAAAAAAAATGGTGACAGTTTTGAATAAATGCACTTACAACAGGATTTTGAACCTCTTAGATTAATGGGTAATACTTCAAAGAATAGTTTTGTTTCCTTTGAATTTAATATTTAAAGATAATAATTGAATTGTTTCAATTCTTCGCATTCCCACCTTTTATTTATTTTTTTCCCCTATGGATTCTGGGCTACCATCATAGCATACCTACAAATAATTTAGTTTGTAAGGGATTCAAAAAGAACACCTTAGAGAAAAAACAAACCTTGAAAAACAGATAAGATCAGCAGCACCTTACAGTATTAGAAATATAATACCCAAATGTACTTCTTACTATTTAGAACATGTTTAGAGTTTCATTTATTTTTATGATCAGATGAGTCAATTTCAATTTTTTCATCTCCCCATAGTTCCATGTTGGGGTTTAAATCCTTGTAAGAAATGTAATACGAATAAAGATGAATGACATTTTCAGTACTTTTAATAAAACCTCTTTCCGCTGCCAAAATTAATGTTGGAGTCAAAGCTAAAAGCACTCTGTGGTTTCCTAATATGCACCAGTCAGCAGAAATGCATCCAGAGACATCATCCCCCTTTGGCATTTGTAATTGATGCTGCTCCTATTTATTATTTATTAATCTCTCACTTGGAGCATCTGGATGGGACTGAAACTCAATGACTCTTTCGCTCTTCTATTTTCTTGTCTGAAGTAGCAGGTGACTCGTGCCTTTTAACCCCTCTCCGCTGCCCAGACCGACCCCCTGCCTTTGGCACCGAGGTGACTGCCTGTCTGTGCTTTCAGATGGTGGCATTTTTCCAGCCTGCCGGGAGGCTGGACGTTGGGAACACGTGTCTCCTGGGAAAGCTGGCAGAGAGGAGCCAAGGGCAGCGTTCTGCTCTGTCTGCACGGGCTGCCCGAGGTTATTTCGTGCGCTGGCTGAGCCTGTGCTACAGCTAAAGCCAGATCTGTGTATTTCTGTCTGGCTGTGAGGAGGGATCTTGGGAACAGAGACTCGATCCAGAGGGGTACCAGAGCTCCCTGCCTGTCCTGTTCCCAGTCCCAGTGCCCAGAACAGTCTGTGCTGGGCTGTCCTGGAGGGGCTGAGCCGTGCAGGTGCTGTCCCCTCTCACTGCAGCTCTGCTCCAGCTGTGCTGTGAAAGGTACTGATGCAGGTGCTGCCTCTGTTCCTTCGCCAGCATAGCACGTTCTGTTCAGGAGAGGGGCTGGGGATGGAATAACCTCTGCCTGGTGGAGCTTAGTCACACTCTGCAAGTACAGCCTGCTGGGTTTGCTACACCAGGAGAGAATTCCTGTAGGGAATACATGCACTGTGCACTGGTAGCAGAGCCACACATCCCAGAGACAGCCCCACAACCACATACCAGAACAGGAAGCATCATGAGATCAGTGCATTGCCATACTGCAGTTTAGCCCTGGTGAGTGCCCACTCCATGGCATTTTGCTTGTGGGATGCTGGTGAGGATCTCTGCACACAGACACACAGATCCTGTTCCTATGGACGTGGCTCAGAGGTTGCTGACGTTGTGCCATGCTCAAAGATTGCCATTCTCCCAGCAAACTTTACATCAGCTTCCAGTTGTAATGCTGTTCACATTTTTCCTGTTTTAGTTTGAGGCTCAAACTGGGCAATTGAACTGCCTGGCCCTTGGCCTGGAGCCTAGCAAGCTGTTTTTAAAGGACACCAAAGCCTAGATAAAAGTCTAGAAAGCAAAATTAGCCTGTAGTAATTAGTGATAGTTTAGGCATTGACTGGATCCAAAGCTGCTTTTCCACAGTTTTTCTTACTTTGTAATTGTAGCAAAGCTACATGATGGCCAAATTTTCTGCCTTTGATTGATGCCCACTGTCATCAGTAAGAGTGTGACTGGGGAAATGGGGTGAATGTCACTAAGGGTCACTGTATCACCCTTATTGATTATGTTCGCTTGGGGACTGGGTGCAGCTTCACGTGCAGGTACAAAACACAGCTCAGCAGTTGAGGATATTTTGGGATTAAGTGTTGTCACCAAGAACCTCTGGTGTGTGCTGCCTCCCTTGAACACTTGAGCTGAAGGTGTGGGCCATAAACTCAAACTGCTCTGCTTAGAGTTTTCACTCGCAGTGGTGAGGCTGAAGTGAGTTCCCTGCTCTTCTGCATATAAGGAGGTAGAGGAAGGAAATCTGGAGAGGAAGCTGAACTTCCTGTGCCAGAGATTTTATAGTGGAGCCTTCCCTGAATTCAAGACAATGCAGCCACAGCTTTAGATGTGAATCACTAGATCTCAGACATGCAGATTTGAAGAAAGACCCTTCCACATCCATACCTGTGGTTTGGGGCTCATGTCATAAAGAACAATCTGACTGATTTTTGGACCTAGCAGTTGCCTCTTCCATCCCCCACCCCATCTCCAGATTGATGAGAAACTCCCTTTTTTTTTCAGTTTCATTTCTCTGAATGTTGTTTCAGACTCAAAGGAGCCAGTTTGGGCATCAGGATTAACCACAGCTCTGTGGGTAAGTGACTTCACAGAGATAAAAAGGGAACAGGCACCAAGGGGCCACCAGAAAGGACCAGGCCTGAGCACACAAATCAAGGGGACAGGAAGAGGGGCTGTGTGTGACAGCCATCAGTTCATTACACACATGTACACACTTGCACTTTTAGGATTTATAATTATAAATGGATGAAGAAGTCACCAAACTAATTCCACAACTGCTCAAATTATCCTTATCCTGATTTTTCTGTGCTGTCTAATTACATTAATGTGTTAATCTTGCACATTGATTAAAGGTTGGAGATTTTGGGGTGTAGGTTTTGTACCTAGAATAGTGGGGTATGTTGGGAAATGAAGAGGTAGGAATCAATGAGAAACTTGGAATTTCCATTACTGTTATTCTGGCATAGCACTGAGCAGTGGGTTTGCAGGATCTCTAGCTACAATTCACATAAGATTTTTTCATCAATAACCATTTTGTTTGAAACCTGGGGGAGCAAGGCCATGCTCTGATGAAATACAGTTTTCTTGTTGGTGACAATGTGATAAACTAGAGAAAGGAGGGGAAATCTCTCTTCCTTCTCTGGCCTGGAAAACCATTATTCCTTGTGTTCTTTTTTTAATCCAAGCAATTTCCTGTGCTTCTAAAGCATGGTCTCCCAAAGGAGGGGTATTTCTGTAGCACCTTCCACCCCAAAGCCCCACGCAAAGCAGGGGGAAGGTTGCATTTATTTTCCCTGCTTTCCAGCAGCTCAGCAATTTCATTCCTGATTAAACAGTTCACGTAGAGCAGAGGAGAGAGGGGAGATGCATCTTGCTCTGATTTCACCTTGGCAATTTCCTTCCCGTGGGGCCACGCTGAGGTGGCCGCTGTCACACTCTGGTGGCGCTCCCTGGCTGGGTGAGGTGATGCAGTGGCAGTGCCAGCCCTGCAGTCAGCCCGTGCCCAGGTGGCACCGCCGCCAGCCAGGGCAGGAGGCACAGGCACAGGGGGGACGGGCATCCACGGGGGACTTCACGCTCTGCTTTCTGCAGCTCTTCGTTCCACACGCAGTAGGAATCCATTAAACGGCACGCTGGAATTCAGGAGAAATTCCTGGATGGTTTAGACGAGTTGGAGAAAAGATGGAGTTAAATATTTGGATGATTAAGGCATTGAAGCATCTGACGTATGAGGGGAAGGATGAGCAAGCTGGGAGTCTTTGGCCTCAGGATGAGGTGGTACAGGAGGGATCTATAAATGTGTATAAATACCTGGGGGGAAAGTAGAAAGAAGACAGAGGCAGACTTTTCTCTCTGGGCACCAGCTTGCAAGGTAAGAAGCAGTGGGAACAATCCCAAATATGAGAAATTCCACTCAAACATTCAGAAACCTATTTTCACTGTAAGAGGGGTCAGACAGGTTGCCCAGAGGGGCAGTGAGATCCTTGGAGAATCCAGAGCCAGAGTGGGCAGGGCAAACTGCTCTGGTTGGCCCCAGTGAGCAGGGGGGCTGGATTAGGGGGTGTCCATAGGTCCTTTCCAACCTCTGGATCCTAGAATTGTTTACCAGTGGAAAACAGAGGCAGAGACATTGAAATTGGTACCTGTCTAGGTGCCCAGGATATCTGTGGGAGAGCTGGAGTCAGTCACACTCCAGGATGTTTTGTGATTGAAAGATAACCCTACTCATTATCACCGGATTTTTCCTCATTATTACAGTGGAAAATAACCGAACATACGCTTTTTTATTTCCCAGATGGCCCAAGTCATTTGAATTTCAGTATTTTACAGCAGGTACGGTGGGCCTTTTATCAAGAGAGAAAAGTCGATATGCGAAATAAGTAAGGAATAAAAGCATGGCACGGTTTTTTCCTCCAAATAATGGCACTAAATGTAATTGCCGCTGTGTGTGTTGGCCTTGCAGTCTGCCCAGCCGACCTTCACCGGGGCCACTCCGGCTCACTTCCCCCATCTGCTGGGAGCAGGCAGCTCAGCCAAGGGCGGAGGAAACGTTCTCCAAACACACACGGGGCGTTTATTTTTATGGCCGTCTGCTTTGCCGGCTAATCACAAGCTCTACTGCCTTCAAACGCAGCTGCAGTGACCTGATGTGCGGGGCAGAGCAGCTTCTGCTACCTTCAGCACGGCGGCCTGGGCTCTGACAGCTGCCCGGCCAGGGGTTTTGGGGACAGAAGCACTTCCAGCCCCATGGAGCTGAACAAACCTTCTGGTCTCTCTCCCCTCGGCGTCTTCCCCTAGTTAGGAATGCTGAGATGATGACTGGATGAGGCACCCAAAGTCCTCAGGTGTTTCTAAATCTCCCACTTTGCCCAAGTTTCTTCTCCAGATTCGCCCCTTAAGAGGGGGAGGGAGTGGGGAGGTTTTTTCCTGCACTTCATGTCCCACACAAAGTTCATCATGCTCTGACTGTACCTGTATTTCAATATGACAGCGCAGCCCACGCTCAATGTATTCATGCTCCAAATTCTGTGCGAGAAAAGGCAGGGCTACAGTCGCTGTTCTACAGACCGGTGTCATGTGGGAAGTCTGTGGCACAAAAGTCAACACACTGCGGTTCCCAGGTCAGTACCTGGACCTCGGGACTTCACTTCCTCAGTTGTGGAAGGAAGTAGCTTATGCCATAAACTTCTAGCATGGAAAGAGAAAAAACAATGGGCAAATAAGAGCTTGACATCAGGCTCTTCTCTTTTGTTTCCTTTTTGAGCTACTTGGGAAAGCAGGGTAAAAAAAGTGAGTAAAGATTAAGCCCTTTACTGCAGATTCAGGCATTTTTAGGTTTGAAATAGAAATTGATTTCCTCCTTTCTCCAAGTGCCCAAGGTGAGCTTTGTTATTTAAAAAAAAATTTGAAATATCTTTGAAAGTCTGCCTTCTTTTCTACAGGCCCCTTTTTCCTCCCAGTAAGATAAAAAGAGCTCTGGCATTTTATATTCTAAATTTTGACTGACCAGAACAAAATGTTTTCCCAGCAACGTGGGTTTGCACCTAAGCCTTTTTTGTGCATTGAGTTTGACCTTAGGATGTAGAATTTCATAAAACATTTATTGTCTTCTCCAGTTTTTAGAGCACAATTCCCCTGTGATACTTTGTTTTCATCGTCTGCTCTGAAAAGGATTCCAAGGCTTCTCTTGCAGTTTGAATTTTAATTGTGGGTGAAGGAAAGAACCTCTGCTACTTGCAGCAAAATTAGGCAGTGTCTCCCTAAGCAAAAAAAGAGTTCTAACAGGTAAAGAGGATTAGGATCAGAACCAGGAGACAGCTAAAGTGTGGGAAGTGGTTGTGGCAGAGATATTTTGTTCCACAAATGTGCAGGACATGTCCAAGTGTCCCACTGATCTGTACTGGCAGCAGCAGGGATCCTTTTCCCTCAAAAACTGCAGCTGGTAAAGACAAAATGCACTTAGAAAACAAAGCAACCAAACCTTCTGAGCTATTTGAGGACAGTGAGGCAGACAAAGGCAAAGAAAGAAATGTTTTTTTCTCTGACTTTTCCTGTATCCAGACCCCACTGATGCCTCAGTCTGGATGCTGCAGGTTCACCACTAAATACTCTCCAAAGATTATAATGCATCAATTAGCAAAGCCATTCTAGAGGTACCACTTCACTTATATTGTTAACGAGCTTGCCTATAAAGGGATTTGCAACCTGAATTTCGTGACAGAGCCAAGGTATAATTTGCTCTGGGCTATAAAGCCCATGAATTATTGAGGAAATTTACTTCCATGGCTGCGTTTTCTTTCTGAGCACAAGTGCTCGTGCTGAGTGCATGTGTGTGAGAGGAGACACAGTGATGGAGGCTCCAGCCTCAGCGGTCCATCTCCCCAGCACAGGCTCTTTCACACAGCCAGCAAAGAACAGCAGAAAATAACTGACAAAATGATCATTTTGAACAAATGAGAGAAGAAAAATTGCATGCTGAACAGTGCCAAGCTGAGGACCAAATATAAATCACAATTAAAAATGCACTTTGGGTAATTACAGAGAGGGGCTTTTCCCTTAGAGATGTCACAAAGCTTGTGTGGATATAATCAGACTTGAATAGATCTAGTGATGGTGAAAACCACCAGCCTGACAAATCAGAATTCTTAGATCCTCCATTAGGCCAAGCCTATAACCTGCTGTGGGACCAACCTCCCACCTGGTGTTCTTTTTAAACCCAGTTTATTTTGGAATCACAGTCAAATCCGTGTCCTGCTTCCCCTCCTTCCTCACTGCACACCCAAATAATAACTTCAGAATTCACTGACCAATTTCAAGCGAAGTGATAGAGAACTGTTGGTTTCAAAAATGTGAAGTTCCAACTGTTCCATGAAAACAGGAGCTGTGTAGAGATGAGGGATCTCTTCAACCCTCCTTGCAAGAAGGACTCCAGCATGAGGTTACCCTTAGCAGGCCCTGGAGAAGGCAGGTCACAAGAAAGACCTTAATAATTTCCTAACTCTGAAGGTTATGGAGCAAACTGAGCTCGTGTTCCTGAGGGCTGGTTGGGTCAGTAGCTGGTGTTGGCACATGGGTTCTGTTCGAGTTAATGAACCACGTTATAAGGCAAGAGCCTGGGCAAAACACAAGACTTTTCCTCGGGTGTTAGAGAGGAAACACCAGATTATGCCCTTATTCCTAAGAAGTCACTTTGGGCTTTTGCATTTGGGCTTTTCTTGGGGTTTCACATCTCTGATCAGACAGAACAGACCTTGTAGTTTGGCAGGTCCCGTGTCAGGCCCTGCCGAGGCGCTGAGCGAACCAGGGCACGAAGGGCAGGGCAGGGACCCCGAACCGCGGTGGTTGTTCCCCATCCTCCCGCAGCCAGCTCAGTCCCTTCCCGAGCCATGCCGGCGATGATCCTCTGCACACAGCGAGAAGTGAGGGACTGCCCTCTTGTGTCAGCCACGATTGTTTCATTTGCCTGGCTTTGAATTCCCGTCTCTGTTTGTGAGTGAGCGCTCAGCCATTTCCCTCCGACACATATTCCTTCTTTGGAAGGGCAGAGGCTTTGTTCTGAGTACAGGAAGGTTCTATAAATAAAAATACATGTCCTGTATTTGTGACTTGGACACATCCAGGACCGGGTGTATATTGCCCTTCCAGCCAGAGACATCCAAATAGTTACCCTGGGATAGGGTCATTCCCAGTTATTCCCAGTCTCCATCTTGAAACAGATAAGGAAGGGAGAGGAAAGAATAAAACAGGAGAAATATAATGAAGGATGACAGAGAGGAGACACAAGAGGAGCAGATTTGTTACACCAGTCAACCCTCATAGTAAGTTACATGCAAGTTAAATATAGGAGCGACCCTTCCCTGGGGAGCCAGACTCACGGACAGCTCACACACACGACTCTGTAGCAGCATCTCAGGCCTGTGGCTGGCAGAGATCTTCATTTTTACATCATTAGTGCTCATTTCCAGGGCAGTTCTTGCAGTAATGGTTGTCAGAGAGTAACAGTCTTCTATAAGCTGTGCAGGCTTTTGTGCCCACCGCTTCTGCTGCCTGTTAATGACAGACACCTGAATTTATGCTACATTCACTAATAGCACTGAGTGCTCAGGCTTTGCTTGCTGCTCTTATCCAGAGCAATGAGCCACCCTGGCGATTGCTCATGTTCTTAAAGGCAGCCAGATTAGCACCTTGCTAAAGTGGATTCAAAGAAAATCACTACTCAGGAGCGGACAAAATGTGTACCATTTGGAATATTGAAAACATTCGTATCATTTGGGGCAAGGGAAAGAGCATTAAAAAACCTGCTCATATTTTTGTCTGGGCTGTGGCTGCTGTAATCAGCTCCGAGCTCCCAGTTTTAAAATGATGCTCAGCAGTTATCCTTCTATCAGTACTTCATGAGGAACCATCCCTAATTTATTTAATTTATTTGAACTTTTGCCCAGCTTGTGCTGTGGTATTTGTGTCTCTAACTTATTCTGGATGGCTCAGCACGAGCATGTTTTGTGTCACCCTGCTCATTCCTGAGCTCATCCATGTTCTGAACTGGTAAAAGCTGCCAGGAACCTGTGATTGTTCTTTCCTGTGCTGCCTGAGAGCCTGACACCTGAGCAGATAACAAAATACAAAGGCGTCTTTGAAACATTCGATGAATATTTGAAACACATCAGTAATACCAAACCATGTGTGCAAGTGTCTCTTTGGAATTAATGTGTGCTTTATCTGGAAAAAATAAATAGCAAAAGGAACCCACCCACAAGGCAACTCATCTCGAAAATAGAAATGGAAAGGTTTACAAAAGCTCAAATACAATCCCTTCAGAAGTGTCGTGTCTCATCTGTCTCCTTCCCTGTGTGTAGCTGTGAAACAACACAAAGCATTTCCCTCCACGCTCTCCTGTCCTGGCATCTTCCTGCTCCTTGAGGAACCTGAGCCACTGTGCAGCACTGTGTCCTCAGCACTTTTCTGGACAGTTGATGTTCTCAAAAGAAGAGAAACTACAGAGGCTGTTCAGTGTCACTTGCTGGGATTCCCCCTTCAACTCCAGCTTGGGAAACTTCTGTTCTAGAACAACAACTTCCTGTTTGTACTGCTCTGAGTGTGTATTCCCAAGGTGGCAAAATTCTCCTGACCTTTTTTATTGCTGGACAAAAGGAACAATTTTTTTATCAGAAGATGAACAAGCATTCACGTCCCACTTTTACAGGCATTTTTAAACCGCTGCCCTTTTACCTCATTTCATATCCTTGAAGAAGCTTTACCAGGGGATTACAGCAGTCACAGAAAACATTTCTTCTGACAGATCATTACAAGGGCATGAGAAGAAACACCTTTCCATCATAACCTACTTATAAACCCAAACTCTTCATGTCTTCCTTAACTCTTACAGTCCTTCCCTTGCTTTACTCCCCATCTGAACTGAGTCAGATCTGTGGCTGTTCTTTTGTGGCATCCTCTGAATCTTCTGAATGTGCCTGTGGTGCTGGATCTCTGGTGATTGTGTCAGGTGGGGACTGGCTGGGATTCAGCCCACCTGGTGTCCCCTGTTCAGGGATGTCATTGAGTTTCTGGTTTATCCGTGGCCCTTGCTTTCCCATTTGAACAGCTTCATCATAGGAAGGTGGCAGGTCCATTGCATAGAGGCTGTAAGCTGGAGGGGACACACTGTTCTTATCCATATCCACAAACACCGAAGGAATCTGGACACTTGGAGGGTACTGCCATGAGCTATAGGCTGTGAAGAAAAAGAATTAAAAATAGAAGTTAAACACCTGCATGGAACACTGATATATAAAGGGCTAGTCCTGCTTTTTCCCAGGAAATTACAGACTTTTGTGGTGTCAGAACATATGCCCTGTATACCAAAGCTGTCCATGTAGAATCACTGTCACTCACTGTGCCACCCTGATCCCTCCCTTCACCTCTCGTGCCCACCCTGTGGGGCTGGAAGTTGTTCTGGGGCTGCACTGGGAAGTTCCCGTTCCTGCAGGGACTGGGAACAGCATTCCAGGCACAGGTTCAGGAGCAATGCTCCATGGAGCAGGTGATTCCCAGAGGATACTCACAGGTCACTGTGCTGTGGGCAGTGCTGTCACTGTCAATGCCAATCACTGCCAAGTCACAGGGGTGCCGAGGGAAGCTCTCCACTGGAAGCCTCTTCTTCCGGCAGCAGAATTTGATGCAGCTCGCTGAGGCCCCACAGAGCAGGAGCAGGAACACCGTCAACAGGATCAGCCTGAGAGAGGGAGGGAGGGAAAACACCATGGTTCCACTGCTTATGCTTTACTTCTTCTAAATCAGAATAGAATTTCACTCTGAATGGTTGGAAGACAGGCCAAGCCTCCTCGATTTGGTTCTGAATGGGTGCTGGATCCTGGATTAGAAAGTTGGATCGCAAACACTCAATCACAAGTTGAAGAACTGCTGCCCATCAGTACAATCCCTTCTGGCTCACAGGTGCTGTAACATTTCACTATTTTGGGTTATTTTCGACTTCTGTGCAGGGAGAATGGCTCTGCTTTCCTCAGCAAGAGAGGGTTTGTACTTGGAGGGAAATACAAGCATGAACTTCTACAAGTCTAGGGCCTCTCTCTATAAATGAGCTTGGAAATGATATTATATTAAATTATATTTATGCCTTGAAAACACAATTCTATCTCTAGCTATTGTTTAAGGAAATTTCTCATTTAACAATTCACAATGTACCCAGGCTGATGTACCTGAGTTTCAGGTTCTCCTCTCCCCTGAAACTCCACCTTCCCACCCCTCAGTTTCACAAAGTAACTCTTCTCATGGAAGAAGCCTTCTCAACCTGTTTTTGGTAACTGTATCTTTTTCAACAGCTCTATGTAGCAGCACGTGTTACAAAAGCAAAGACTATCAACCAAAATTGCTCCAGACTGAAGGAGGTAAAAGTAACCAACTCCCTCTGCATGCTGCCACCAAAGGCAATATATGGACAGAATGCAAACCATGAAAACTGTGTCAGGGCACCTATAACACGTGTGAGACAGGAGAGGAATCCTCTTGTGAATCCTCTGTCTCTTATCCCAGTTTCCCCCTTGCAGGCACTCCAGCAGGCAGTGCTCAGGGCTGTGCTCACTGGAGCTCAGGAGGAAGCACAGCAGAGGGTGACAGTCCCTGTCCCGTAGAAGGGAGAGAGCCGAGGATGGGGCAGGGCCAAATCCCAACAAATCCCTGCTGGAAGCTGCCCTGTGCAAAGAGCCAATGGCCAGCAAAGCTCTGGCTATTTAGGAAGAACAAACAAACCCTTCAGTTCAACTCCAGTGCGCTCAGAAGGGAAAGATGACGCAGCCCTGGATGAATGCTGGTCCCCACCTGACACCCAATCTCCCCTTGGCCTCATCCACTCCATTCCTCTGGCAGAAAACAGAGAAACCTTTCCCTGATCCTGCCCGAGAGAAGCGTTTCCATTGCCTTGCTCCAAGTACTGCTCATAACAGCTTCCAAATGGCTCTGGGTTAGTAAGATTAAAAGCCAACTTACCAGACATACCACAGACTTGTCCAATCAGACATGTTCTGAGGGCATCTGTGGAGGAAGGCAGATGATTCACTGGTTTAAATAGGGCATGTACGACAGGGAATGCACTTCCCTGGGGTGGGAAAGGGAAAGCACTCAGTAAGAGTATGGAGCAAAACCACTTCAGATTGTTCTTCATAGCTGTACCATTACTCCAGATGAGAACATGCAAATAATCCCACTGGAAGAGTTGCTTCTGAATCAATAAATGTTTTTATTGAGTGGAGCTTTACTCTTGCTTGGGAGAGAGAATGACTCGTGCAGGATTCCCAGAAAACCAATTCAGTGTTATTTAAAGGTAACTGAGATGAGGTGCCTCATACCATAGGCCTGTCTGAAAATGCTGCACTAGACAACTGCCTGCGTCCCCCAGATATTTTAAAGTTATTTTTCCACAGCTTCAGTGCAGGCAGAAATGGCTTTTTTCAGCTCTAGTGCAGTACAAAAGGAGGAGAACAGCTCCTGTGACAGTTCAGCAGTGCAGCTGCCACAGCAGGGTTGTACGTACTGAACCTCCTGCCATGGATTTCCTGTGAGAACGATGGTTCTGACCACAGGAGAGGTTGTTCAGAAGTGACACTTCGGAGCTGTCTTGGGAGAGGACCATTCACCTCAGTCTACAGAGCAAGGGCAGCCAAGTGAAGTTTACAAGTTGCTGACTGTCTTAGAGATCAAAAAAGAAGTTGTAAGGGATGGCCATGAGCAAGTCACCGTCCTGGTGTGGGAATGTCACTTGGTCACGGTGGGAGAGGTTTGGGAACAGGCAGTGGGTTACTCACCGGGCAGAGTTCTCACAGTTGTTCCCAGAACAGAGCGATGCCTAGGAAAGGGGGGAACCCGGGATGGGATCAGCAGGTGGCCAAAGGAAAAGTGCCTCCTGTCCCTGCTGCATGAGCTCGGGAGGCTCCAGCGGTGCGGGCGAGCGTCCGTGAGAGCCGCGGCTGCCGGAGCCCCCGGGGAGCCGCAGCCGCTGCTTCAAGGACACGCGGCCGGCGCTGAAAGGGGACACCGAGCCCTCGGGGACAGCCCGTGCCGGGCAGCGGAATAAATAACCGGCAGCATCGCCGGGGGGGCAGAGCCCCGGCGGGGCAGGGCAGGAGCAGGGCAGGGCAGGAGCAGGCAGCACCGCCCCGGCCGGGCCCCGCCGCTCCGCTTCCTTCGGCCGCCCGCCGGAGGGGTCGGGGNCGGCCCGGCCGGGGCCGGGGCCGGGGCCGGGGCCGGGTGGGGCAGAGCTGCCCGGTTCCCTCTGCAGTGCCCCTGCCCCAGCCCCTGCGTGCCGTGACCCGGAGGTCAGGGAGGGGATACAGGGGACAGAGAGAGCTCGGCTTGCAGAGATTCCCCTGGAGCCATTCGGGACAGTGCGCGATGCTCTTATCGGAACAGAACCCAGCAGGCGCGCAGCAGCTGGACACACCCCTGTGCCTCTGCTGTGTCAGAGGGATTGAAGGAGAAATAAAGGAATGAGAAACCTGCTATGAAATACATGAGTCAGAAACAAATGTTTAGAAGAGCAGATAATTTCCCTTTCTAAAAATAGTCTTGTTAAAACAAATGAAACACGACTGAAAAGGTATTGACGGCTCTTTAGGATCGGTTTGCTCCAGGCTATTTAACTGTGCCGAACATTTCAAAGGTAGAAATTCCTCATCTCCACCCGTGAGCCTTTTGTTGTATTCTCCTCCCTGTCCAGCTGAGGAGGGCAGTGATGGAGTGCCTTTGGTGGCCTCTGGTGTCCAGCCAGGGCCAGCCCAGCCCAATCCCGGGGGCAGCCACTCCGTGGGGAGCACCAGTGGTCACAATGCCTGGGAAGCACCAGGTGATATTCCCTATTCATAGAAATGAAACCCAGTGTTTCCAGGCTCAGCAATGGCATGTGACAAAGTGACTGCAGTGTTTTCCTCCAGCACTGCTCAGGGTCATGGGGCCATTGCTCATTTAGGGAAACCTGTGCTCATACGTGTGAAGCAATCGCTGAAGTCACTTCTGGAGAAGCAGAACATGAATTAGTAAATGTGTATGACACCAGTGCTTACTCCCTCACTTTCTGCTTTAGAAATGAGCTGGGTTTGCTTTTAAGGATTCAAAAGACCATACATGGGAGTGCATTGCTCATTAAACCAGAACTGCATCAGCACCACGAAGTTCATGTTTGCTTTTAGATCAAATCCAAAAGCACAAGTTTGTGTCCAGGGACCCAAGAGCGGTCACAGTTGCAAAACTCAGTTTGAAAGCAAAATGGTCACAAGTGCAGTTAGAGGAGCAGAAAACTTCAACTTCTAGGAAATGTGGAAATATTTCTGAGGTCACATTTTCCATATTGTCCTCACAATAACAGCTCCATCCCTACTGGGATCCTGGAATATGGACAGAAACAGAAACACCAGGTTCCATGTGTGGAATCACCTGGCAGGTTTAATGCCCAGTGTGCTATGTCTGTGGATAACCCACTCTGGAAGCACAGAATTGAACAGGATTTTGTGCCTTTCCAAGAGATGAACTTGCAGGAGCTGTGCTGAGCTTCTGCTGGACACTGGGACTTGGCTTTGATCCATGCCAGGAGAACACACCAGTACCCTCAGCTCTGTGCTCAAGGAATTGCCCACAAACCCACTACTCCTGGATCAGCTCCCTGTGTCTCAGTTACCAGGGAATTGCTTCCAGTCTTCAGTTATCCCAGTCAATTTTCTGTTTATTGGAGAAATATCTAGGAGCTGTTGCACATAAAATACATTCTACATGAGAATCGTGTGGGTAGGAGCATCCTCACAGAATCCCTCAATTTCCAGTAAACTGAAGGGTTGCATCTCTGACCATTGCAGGTTTGCACCATGGAGACTGACTGTGGTAACTGTCAGTGGAATGGCAGGGGAGCACCCAGGGTTACATTTTGCAGACACAGTCACTGTAACTGCAGTGTGTCCTGGTGAAGCAGCACAGCCTGCACACTTCCCCAATGGATCTGCCTTCCCACATCCAACCATTTGTTTTCCCTTCCACATCAGCCTGTGTCTCTCATTGCCCGAGTGCTGCCCCACGTGAGAGCTGGCACTTCACACTCTGTGTCCCCAAAGAACAAAGCAACCCAAGAAAGGGAAACCCAATCCTGCCTGAGCAGCCATTGTGCCCCCAAGAAGCCAAATACCATCCCTTTCGAGCTAAAATAACAGGCTTTTCTCTTAGGAAAGGGACTAAAACCTGCTCAGATTTCCATAAGTGCCTTACAGAACGTCAGCTGGAGTTCTACAGGGAGAGTTCACTTTATTTTCAGTCCTCCAGAAATAACCACCTGTTCCTGTTATCCTGGTCCAACCCTCCCCCTGAGAGAACAAACACATATTGAGTTTTAAACATGGAAACTTTGACCAGCGAAACCCACAACCTTATGTTCACTTCAATCCTGTGAAAATATTGATCCAAGTTTGGCAGTCCCAGGAATGCAGGTACAGTGGGTGACACCTCTGCTCACACTGAGCTCTTGGGTACCAGAGGTGCCTTCAGGTGGTCGGTGGCAGCTGCTCCTTACCCAGCCTAACCCTGTGAGGGCACTGATGTCTCTGTCTTTACATGCATTCTTTAATTTTTTACTTCTTTTCATCCTCTGGATGCTTTTTCTCAGTACCTGACCTCTGTGAAGTGGAAAATTCCTAAGACTGGGGTGTTGTTTCCTGGTAGATAATGTTACACTTATTTTCAGCACTCTCTGTGGTTATCATAAGCAGAGTCTGGAGACTGATTTACTCTCAGCCATCACTTACTGGTTTCCAGGAGTGAAATCTGAAGGATCCTCACACAATGGATGCCCACAAATTAAGTGCCTGAAATAGCTCCTCTACTCCCACACGCTGTGCCCTTCCTTGCTTTCTGACAACTTCCCTACCATGAGGTCACTGTTGAGTGAGCAGTGCTCTGTGCAATGGTTTTATTTGATGTAGTGCTATTTACTCACCCTCTGGGGGCTGCAGGGGAGCCAGCACACAAAGCCCATTGTGCCCAGCTCCAGGCGCCTGCCCAGCTGTGCCAGCAGCAGCACCCAGGGCCTCCAAGGAGGGCAGAGCTGTCCCTGGCTGGCACTGCCACCCCCAGCTCCTCCCCTCCCCAGGACACTGCGATGGCTTCAGCATCTGCAGTCTTTAGGCTGAAGAGTTAAGTGACTCCTCAGGCACTCGATCCATTATTAAATGAGAACACATCTCAATGGATCAAACACACTGGCTGGAAAAACAAGGAACCCCCTCTTCACTGCTCCAAGCCTCCTCTGGCAAAGGGGGAGCCTGGTTAAAATGTTCCTTGTGACAAGTGCTTCCCTGCTTTTCCCTGCACTTCCCAGCTCCTTTCCACAGGGATATTTACAAATAACGTTTCTATTTTCTGATTGCATCATCTGAATCAGGGATTTAACAGCTACAGGGGCCAAAGGGCAACACACCCTCGGAGTGGTGGGGAGGGAACTTTGCCACAGACTGCTTGTGACTGAGGACAGAGTGTGACAGGAGATGCACAGGATTATCCTGTGTCTAATGGCTGCTGCCTTCCTGCTCCCTCCATTCTCCAGCTCTGCACTTGCCCTGAACCAGCTGCTGCTTCCTGACAGAAGTTACCCCTGCAGGGCACTCTGGCTTCCCCAGAACAGCAGGATTCTGCTCTCAGCCAGAATTCAGCAGAAGGCAAACACAGAAATACAAAGTTCCTGGACAGCCAGGATCTCTGGCAAGTGTCTGACCATATCCAGGGAACAGCACGGGAATATTCCCCCTCGACCATGTGCTATCAGGCAGATTTGACTGTACATTGTAAAAGTGACTGCCCAAATGATTTGGAGGAGGCTTGAATAAGAAACTTTATTCTGATTATAAAAGAGAAAAAGTCAAGGCTTTTCCAAACTCTATAAAAAGCATCTGAAATTGGAAAAAGATAGAAACTCACCTATGTGGATGTAAACCAGATACTCCTCCTGATGGAATGCCCACCTTTGGGAGACATGGGATTAACAGCAGGTGTAGCTGCTTGGGGCCCTCAATAATTCTTTCTTCTAACACAAGATTATTGTCACAGAATGAGCTGGAAAAGGAAGCTACTGGCACCAGAGTTTACAGAGAACTTTGGGGGAAACAGCAGAAATGTTACATGGCCCTTCCTTCCCACGTCCCTGCTGCCCTCACTTATTTGAAACAATCTCAAAATCTTCCCATGTTTCACCAGAGATCCAGAGATTTCCCAGTATTGTGAGCATCCATCTTCCTTTCCATTGGGCCTGGATCCCTCAGTCAGTGGCAGCAGATGCAGACACAACTCTTGCCATGAAGAGGACTCGGTAGGTTTCCGTGATGTCACCTTTTACAGTCAGGAGGGCTGACACAAGTGGGGGGTCACTGGTCTGCAAAAAGAACCACACACAAAACCAACCTGGTGTTTTGGACATGGGAGCCATGAGTTGATCACCTCCTAAACTCTGTGGTTCACATCTCGCTGTTCAAGGTACCAGTTATAGCTACAGGTGACAGGTTCCAGCCCACTGTTGGCTCCTCTCTGTCCCCAAGTGATGCTCATGCAGCAGCCAGTGAGGTATGACAGTGACTCAGCATTCTGTCCCCAGGGTGCCACAGAGACTGTCCCCACGTCACAGCCATGGCAGCAGGGCACAGAGCAACAGCAGAGCTCCCAGAGAGGGCCGGGAAGGAAACGGATCCTGTCAGCCCC
This sequence comes from Aleadryas rufinucha, assembly GCA_013397815.1. Lineage (NCBI taxonomy): Eukaryota > Metazoa > Chordata > Aves > Passeriformes > Aleadryas > Aleadryas rufinucha. The sequence goes on along the minus strand of VZTH01006342.1, from coordinate 3,624 downwards.
CAGTGAGTGCTCGGTGTTGTGTAAGAACCAGGGGTTACCAAGAGGCACGATGTGGACTGGATACATCCTGTCAGGAACTCTGCTGCCTCTTTCTGCATGTGATGGCAGAAATCTTTTAATTTTGGAAGTGGCTACTCATTCTGCCATCCCACACATGGAGAGTCAATTCCTCCAGTGTCCATGAATGCCCAAGGAGGTGAATCAGGAAGGGCAGTCACAGCCCTGTGGAGTCGTTGGGACATCATATCCAACCTCTACCATACAAGGCACAAGGAGCCAGGGCAATGGGGCTCCTAAAGTGGAAAATCCAAAGGCCCCACTGACTTCCAGGAATGTGCCAAAGGAAAGGCAGCCCATGGCTGAAGAAATCCATGTAAAGTCAGTTCAGTGCTGGCAGGGCTGCAGCAGTTCTGTCCCAGGGCCCTGCAGAGCTCCCTCAGGGCATCAGAGCCCGTGAACAGCAGCAGCACTTTGGCCTTTGGGCTCTGTAACAGGGACCTGCAGGAAGGGATTCCAGGTTCTCTGGGACACAAGTGGCTCACCCCTGTCCTTGTCACCACACAGCCCAGTGCAGCTCTGGGGAGGCAGGAGGGCTCCAGATCATCCCACTGTTCCCAGCTTCTGTTCTCATCAGGGTGTTTGTACCCTCCCTGCTCCTTCAGGGACTACACACGAGCTGTCACCTGGCTGTGTCCGAGCCACCTGTGCTGCCCACGCCCAGCAGCAGCTGTGGGTCACACCCCAACAGGAGCTCTGGGTGACACCTCAACAGGACCTTTGTGTGACACCCTAACAGGAGCTCTGGGTGACATCCCAGCTGTGGGTGACAATGGGTGACACCCCAATATGAGCTGTGGGTCACATCCCGATGGGACCTTTGTGTCACACCCCCAGCAGGACCTTTGGGCCACACCCTGACAGGAACCCTGTGTGATAGTCCAACAGGAGCCCTTTGTCACACCCCAAAAGGACCTTTGTGTCACACCCCAACCGAAGCCCTGTGGGACACCCCCCAGGAGCTGGGTGTATCACCTCCAGGAGCTTGGTGTGACACCCACCAGGAGCTCGGTGTGACACCCACCAGGACCTTGGTGTGACACCCGCCAGGAGCTCAATATGACACCCGCCAGGACCCTGCTGTGACACCCGCCAGGAGCTGGATGTGACACCCCTCAGGAGCTCGATGTGACACCCGCCAGGACCCTGCTGTGACACCCGCCAGGA
>VZTH01006341.1:0-11634 GCA_013397815.1 Aleadryas rufinucha | reverse complement strand
GTCCCGCGGCGCCGGCCGCTCCCGCAGCACCTCCGCGGCAGCGCGCACTGCGCGCTCTGGGGGCTCCATCAGCGCCGGGCACCCCCGGGGGGCGAGGGGAGAGAGGGGACCCCGGGGGCGCACCGGGGGATGAGGGGAGAGAGGGGACCCCCGGGGGCGCACCGGGGGTGAGGGGAGAGAGGGGAACCCCCGAGGGATGAGGGGTGAGCAGGGACCCCCCGAGGGATGAGGGGAGAGCAGGGACCCCCGAGGGATGAGGGGAGAGCAGGGACCCCCGAGGGATGAGGGGACAGCGGGCACCCGAGGGGATGCTGGGCTGTGCCAGCCTGTAAGCAGCGCCCGGTTTTGTGCGGCACGGGGAAATAAATGACTTTTGAGGCTGCTTTTTGGTGGATGAGAGGTGGGATCCCCCAGAGACGCTGCGGCTGGGGCGGGGGCAGAGGGTTGGAGGGGCAGGAGGAGGAGCCGGGCTGGGGATGCTCGGCCCCTGAGCGGGGGTAGAACGGCGCTGCTCTTACCGGTGTCGATGAAGCCGAGGACGCAGAGCGTGATGGAAACATTAATGCTCTGAATGGTGAATTCCTGCCTCAGGGAGCTGAAAAATCCATCCAGGGCAAACTTAGTCGCAGAGTAGGGGACGGTAAAGGGAAACCCGACTTTACCTGGACACAGAGCGAAGTTCTGTGTTAGCACAGGAGGCTGCTCTGCCTGAGCATCTCTTTTGCCCTTCATCAGAGAAAGTATTTTACCCAAAGGGAGTTTACAGTCAGTGAAGTGTCATCCTGGCACCTGAACAGCAGCATTACAAATATTCTTGTTGGCTTCCAGCTCTTGGGGCCAAAGCCATGGCTCACATCTCTGCTCAGGTCATGGGCACCCCACAGGAACCACAAAACCCTCCATGGGGAGAGATGGAACAAGGTTGAGGCTCTTGTCCCTGGACACTGAGCTGCTCACCAGAACACTGACCAACAAAGCAGCTGTGGGGTTTTATTGCAGCACTGGTCAAAAAGCAAAATGGGGCAATTGGATTGATCAGAAAACAAATTCCATCAAGAGAATCTCAGACTGATCTGGATTTGGGTGTTGGGGCTGGTTTTGCTGGGGTTTCTGAGTGTCCCCTTTAGGGTGCCTGGTGTCTCTGTGTGCTCCCTCTGACAATCAGCCCCGGTGCCTTTTGAGTGAGTCCCGTGTCACCAGCCAGGTGACACTCCCCACTCACCTGCCATGGAGGAAACCACCACAATGCTGCCCTCGCTCTCCTTCAGCATGGGCAGGGCTGCCGTGGCCATGGCCACGTAGCTGAGGAAGTTGATTTCCAGGAGCTTTCGTACGTGCTCAACGTCCCCGTCAAAAAAGCCGAAGTAGGATGCGCCGACGTGGTTAAGGATCAGCATGTCAAGGCCTCCTGCAAGCAGCAAAGTGGGCATTAGTGCTGGGGGGGAGAGGGCTGCAACCAGCAAAACAACACTTTCTGGGAGCAGAATAAGTGTAATCCAAGGAAATGAGGTTTTTGGGTCAGAGCTGTGCCTGTTATCTCCTGAGCAGGGATACAGCCCGGGTGGTGGCTGCCAGTAAATATTTTGTTGTGATATATTTTTTTTAGTTCAAAACACAAATACCATGGCCCGAGGGAGATCACCCCTGACTTGTCTGTGGGCTGGGGAGGGAGAGGGAGTGCTCCACACGGAGCTGAACTGGTGCAAGGCCGCAGCCGTGACCCCTGGCCGCAGTGGCCGGGGCTGCCCGATCCTTCAGACCCTGGCACTGGGCTGATGAAATCCTGGGCTGTGACACTGCAAGAGGATGTCAGGAGGCCACAGAGCTGAAATCGAGAGCGCAGTTCAGTTTGAGAGGCAGCAATGCCGGCAGAGGAGCGGGGCTGCAAAGGGCAGAATTAGGGGAGAATTTTTCCCGCCTTGCCCCATCTCTCCCAATTTTCTCTGCGCGTGGCAAAAAGCAGGGCCAGGCGGAGATGCTGGCGCTGCGCAGAGCGGGCTGCAGACGTACCCAGCGAGGTCTGTGCCTCCCTCACCACGTGCTGGGCAAAGGCCGTGTCCTCCATGGTGCCGCTGATGAACCGCGCCGAGGCTGCTCCCAGCTGCAGGCACCGCTGCACCACCTGCACGACAGCGCGGGTCAGCGGCGCCTCTGCCCGCCCGGGGAGCCCGCCGTGCTCCAGGAGTGGCTGGCTGAGCTCCCTGTGATGTGTCCCCACCTCAAACCAGCGGTTTGGAGTTTTGAGAGTGTGTTTGGAGCCTTGTGAGCTTCAAAGGGAGCCTGGAAAACGATTCCTTGGGTGAGCGCGTTACCCGAGGCAGTCTGGCTCCTTCCCCGTGCAGGCTGGGCTGGAGCTGCACGTGTGCAGGGGAGCAGGAGCTGCACGTGTGCAGGGCAGCAGGAGCTGCACGTGTGCAGGGGAGCAGGAGCCTGCCTAGCGCTGCGGTGGAATGAGGGCGTGTGGGATGTGTGTACATCACTTCAGACACCGTAACGTAGGGTGCAGGGTGCTGTGTCTGCACCAGGGGATTGCTGTGTGTGCAGGAGCTCCCAGAGCACGGGGTGGCTGTCACCGTGCCCAGGTGGGACCTGTGACTGTCACTGTGCCTGGCTGGGATCTATGGGATCTGTGATTGTCACTGTGCCTGGCTGGGATCTGTGGGATCTGTGACTGTCACTGTGCCTAGCTGGGGTCTGTGGGATCTGTGACTGTCACCAAGCCTAGCTGGGGTCTGTGCCGTGGATGTCCCTGTGGCTGTGGTGGGACGTCACCTCCCCGTGTCTGTGGGAGCCCTGCCATGGCCACGTGAGCGTGCCCAGGTTGCCATTTACGTTCTGCAGCTTGGCCTCTGTCCGTGCTGTGATGAGGATGTGGGATCCCATCCGTGCCAGGTGATAGGCCATCTGCTCCCCGATCCCGGTGCTGGCTCCCGTCACGATCACCCGCTTCCCTCGCAGCATCTCTGTGGACCGAGGCACAGCCATTTAACTTATCCAAATGCTATTAGAAAANCGGTCGATGTGCCTAGCTGGGATCTGTAGGATCTGTGACTGTCACTGTGCCTAGCTGGGATCTGTGAGTGTCACTGTGCCTAGCTGGGGTCTGTGCCGTGGATGTCCCTGTGGCTGTGGTGGGACGTCACCTCCCCGTGTCTGTGTGAGCCCTGCCATGACCACGTGAGCGTGCCCAGGTTGCCATTTACGTTCTGCAGCTTGGCCTCTGTCCGTGCTGTGATGAGGATGTGGGATCCCATCCGTGCCAGGTGATAGGCCATCTGCTCCCCGATCCCGGTGCTGGCTCCCGTCACGATCACCCGCTTCCCTCGCAGCATCTCTGCGGACCGAGGCACAGCCATTTAACTTATCCAAATGCTATTAGAAAAGACCTTAAAACTAAAAAAAAAAAGATCCCCTAGTGCCCTTCAGAACCAGCAGTTAACTGGAAGGTAAATGAGCCTGCGAGCACAAAGCATCCAGCACCAGCGGGGCTCTCCCATCTCGTGGAAAAAGCTGCGGAGCCGCTGCAGCTCCCCGTGGAATGCAGTGACACAGGGACAGAGCTTGACTCTTCCAGCAGCTTTTTCCACAAGCCAGGGCACAATTTATCAACGCCCCAAGTGTTCTGTAACAAAAACAATCCACTCAGTGCACGCTCCAAGCTCTAACGCTTACAAGCCACGTTTGTTAACTCCTTTACTCCACACAGGGAAATGGAGCCCTGTCCCTCTCGCCCCCTGCCTCACCTGCTCCCTCAGGAGGTTTTTCTGCATAGTCCTCACTCAGTTTGGTTTCAAATCTTTGTTAAAGCAACTTGCCAGTATCCGGCACCGCGCAGAGGCTCGGATGTGGCTTGGGCCGAGCTCTGTCCGGTTTCCATGCAAAACACCCAAATGTGGCTTTTCGTAGTTTTTTCCTTAAAGACAGATTCACTTTGGATACTCACCCGGTTTGAAAGTGTCCCTCGCAGAATAGAACCAGAAGGCCAAAACCAATCCCAGAAAGGGAATGAGAATCTTTTGCAACCGACCCATCCCACTGTGGAGCCAGGAAATGAAGCATGAGAGAGAAGGAAGGAACAAAAAACCCTCTGCAGAGCTGCTCCTGAGGGAAGCAGCAATGTGACCCTTTAAAAACCTGTTAGAGGAGGAGCTGCAGCTTCCAAAGCCCTGGAAAATCACGGGTGGGTGGATGGATAAGCCAAGCAAAGCCTCTGGTTCGCTCCCTGCTGCTCGGCCTGGCCAGCGGGGCTCTTTGGGTCCTGCCCGGCTCTTTTCATATTTCCTGTCCTACGTTAAAATGCAGAATTTTGCACAACACCCTGGAAGAGGTGTGTCTTTGCTGAGCAGCATCAAGTTTCACTTGGAGAACATCAGAGGGAGCCCAGTGCAGGTGGTTAAACGTTGTCCTTTATCCCTGCAGGCCCTGGATGTGGATGTGACCCAGCTCTGGCACCGGGGACACCCGGAGCCGGTCCTGTGCTCCCCAGGGCGTGGCTGCTCTGTGCCCCAAAGCAGCTCCTGCCACCGGGATGCTCAGCAGCACAGTGCACCCCAAACAGCCCCAGAGACGCTCTGCTGAGCCAGGGCTGAGTTTTTAATCTCATTTTTATTCATCTGTGAGCAGATGAGGGAGCAGGGGCTGAGCTGGACCCATCCCTGGGGTGCAGCCACCTCAGCCCCAAGGGGCAGTCCAGGCACAGGGAGGTTTGCAGGGAAACACTGGATGTGTTTTCTGCAGAGAAATCAGTGGCCTTGCTGCCGTGGCTCCTGCTTGGGGTTTTGCAAGAGCTTTGTTCTGACTTTTAAATGAGTAATAATTTGAGGAACCCCCACAGAACACCCTGCAGCTCCCCGAGCCTCAGCAGCAAGTTCAGTGCCATGGATCTTGTGCCATAGGGGTGAACCATGTCCCAGATTTGGTGTGGGGCTGGGATCTGCATCCCACGGTGCCAGTGATGGGGATACGCTGTGGGAGCTCCTGAACTGCCCTGCCAGAGCCTCAGCCTTCTCTGCTGGGACAAAAGCTGTCTCTGGGACAGGAGCCTCACGTGCAGGGCAGCAGCTGCTCTGTGGTCTGATTTCTGGGGGCACAGCACTCTGCCCAACAGACTCACAACCAGACAGAATTGTTCAATGGTTTTTTTCCCCTTGTATTGCATCTTTTAAATACAGGTGCTTTAATTCAGTGGTGTGTCTGCTAGGGCAGTGTTGCTCTCTGGTTTTTCTACTGCTTTATCAATGATTTTTTTCCCTTCTGCTCCAGTCTCGACTTTCCCTCTGATAAGAAGCACTCAGATAACACCAGTGCAGTCACTCTGCTTTTCCTGCCTCCCTTTGCTTTGAACTTGGGTTGTGATCATGGGGCAACCATTTCATTCCTTGGCTATGGAAAAGGGAAGAAAATGAAGTAATTAACCATATCTCAGCTGGGATCTTGTCTGCTGCAGCAGGGAGAGAGGCTCTACTAAAGATATTTTAGTTTATTCCTGGCATTGGTAAAGCAATAACCACCAACCTTTGTGCACCATCTGCACGTGTGATGGGAAGGGATCGTGCTCTTTGCTCCGTGGTGGCACCAGGGGCTGTGGGGATGGAGGCACTGCGGGATTCCAGAGCCAGCGCTGCGCCTGCCTTGCTGGTGGCATCGAGAGTTGTGGGGTTGGGTTGGGGTTTTGCAAAATAGCTGCTGATGAAGGACTGAGATATGGAATGTTTTGGACAAAACTGACCCCAGTTGTCCTGTATAAGCAGTTTCAGTGCTGTTTGGGGTGTGGGAGGGAGCGTGGTGGGTACGGGGCTGTGGTGGGAGCTGCCCGCAGGGTTTGCTCCCGGCCTCCCACCCCTGCCAGGGTGCTGCTGCTCCTCACTCCCACTCGCGGCTTTTTCTGGCTTTGTTTTCCTCTGTGCAGCTGAAGAACTTGTTTTTAACTTCTTCCTGGGGGCGGGGAGCGAGGGGGGGCAGGAAAGGGCTGACAAGGAAGGGTTCTGGGACCCCAGCGGGTCCCACCCGGGCAGGGGCAGAGCCCAGAGCTGTGCCCAGCCCTGGGTTCCCGAGGGAGCCCTGCTGCTCCTGGAGCTCCTCACTGGAGAGATCCTGGATGGGTTCCCCTGCTGCAGGACCCCGCTGTGTCCGCCTGTTGGAGCCGGGCTTTCCGAGGGGATGCTCCTGCGGTGCTCCCCGCTCTGCTCGGGGCTTTCTGTGCTGGGAACTCACGGGGAGGAAAAGAGTCCGGGAAGGAAACTTGTTCTGACAACGAGCTGGGAGAGGGGAGCTTGGAGAGCCCCTGGAGGGGGGAGCACGTTCCAGGGCACGGCTGAGGCTCGGGCAGGTTTGTGCAGGCAGCTCAAAGACTCGAAAACTCTTGGCAGGGATTTGGATGCTGCTTCTTTCTTTTCCCTTTTTTGAGTGATATTTGGCTTTTTTCAAACCATTATCAAATCTTGGTCAAATGCAGGGGATTTTCCTTTTTCTTTTTTTTTTTTTCTTTCCCCTCTTGCTTTCCTTTATCTCATAGACATTAAAATATTATTTTTTCCTACCCAGCTGTCCCAGTGCCCTTTACCATGAACACAGATTCCTTTCTTTACAGACAGGGCCATCATGATATAAAGGGCTGCCCTCAGCTCTGCTTTTCTCCTTGCACATCCTGCAGAACCCCATCGGTTACACCACTGGAAAAATGCACTCCCAGTCCCATGGGAGATGAGAGGATTGAAGGATGGGTTTGGTTTGGTTTGACATCATATTTCTACATGCTGCTGGTTTAGAGAAAATACTGTGGTGTTTAAGTCATTTCCAAGCCCTGAATTTGTGGGTTTTCCCCTGTGTGGCCAAATTGGGAATTTCTGCCTTGCTGTTTCACTGTTGGAGCTGTGGCTGCTCTGAGCCTTGGCCGCTGTCCATGTTCCTGGTGCCCTTGGAGCTGGGTGGCTGAGGCTGATATGGTTATCTGCACCCCTAAATTTAGCCTGGCAGCTCCTGGAATATCCAGTGTCCACTCTGCAAATAGCAAGCGAGGACTCTCTGAAGACATTCAGCTCCTGCCTTTGAAGTGGTTGAGCTGAGAGGGGAGGGCTGCTGCTCCGGGTGGCCTTCAGCTCCACGGGATGAGGGGCTGGGGGACAGCTCCAGGCTGAAATCAGATCTCTGTAGAGATGGGCACAGACAAAGACTCACCAGATTTTGTGCCAGCTGCATTTTTCCTGAGGATTTAATGTACCAGGAAAGTGTCACGTTTATGGGTTGGAATAAACCCGATTCAGACAAGTCTGAGAACAACAGAAATCAACCTCATGCGAACCCAGCAGTGTAACTCAGCTCTGGGGCAACGTGTGGCTCTCCCCAGGAGTTTGTCCCTCAGGGACTGGGTTTAACTCAGCCTGAAATGCTCTGTCTGCCTCTCCCCAGCAGCTCCCCCGAGGTGTCCCCCCCGGTCCTGTCTGTGTGCCTTATCCCATCTGGTTCCTGTCTGCTCTATCCCAGTGTTCATAATTAAACTTTGTCACTGTAATTGGCCCTGGGGCTGTGGGAAGGGCCCCGTGTGCTCTGGGGACGCTGTTTCTGTGTCTGTGGTGTTGCTGTGGGTTGGGGCTGTGGTGGGGCTGTGGTGGGGCTGAACAGGCTGGGCTGGAGGCTGGGCTGGGCTTTAAAGATGAGGAAGTTTTGCTGAAGCCTTTTACTCTGCTGCATCAGGCCAGTCGGTCACTGGTCACTGCTGGAGCGGTGTCAAAGGGGTTCCCAGGCCTTGTGCACACTGAATTTATTGTGTGGGTTAAATAGGACTTTATGTGGTCATTGTGGTAAAATCAGTGACTAATACTCTCTAATTCCCCCCTCTGAAGAGAGCCAGCGCTGTCTGAGGTCCCTGCAGTCCCCTGGGGAAGTGGCAGCACCCAGGGCTGGCCTTTTGGGGGAAGCACTTTTTGGGGTGATGTGTGTCTGGTCCCCACCTGGAGCACTGAGGATTTTCCTTTTTCTCCTGTCGTGGGCGGCAGGAGCCTGTCCTGGGCAGGACACGATTCCCCACGCTGGCTGAGGAGCAGGGCTGTGCTTTAGCTGTCTAATCCCATTAGTGTCTTAGGAGCAGCTATTCTGACTGCTCAGAGCCCTCTTTGCTGTAAGCTCATCACCCCGGGGCTGGGACACTGCGAAGAGGAGGTGTGGGCAGCAGGGCAGGCAGACCTGGGCTCTGTGCCCGGGGGGCGTGGGGACCAGCCTGGGGGGGCTCACCTGGAGCCCCCCGGTCACCTCGGGACTCAGGAGCTCCCTCTCCTCCCTTTTCCAGTCCCCCCTTCCCACGGGGCAGGATGAGACACGTGGAACTTGCAGAGTAGCACTGACCTGGGGGACTGAGGGGTGCTGAGCAGTTCCCAGCTGCCCTGGGCAGGGCTGAGACCCTCACCTGGTTCCTGTGCCAGTGCTGGGCTCTGCCTGAGGTGATGCAGGACAGAGCCGAGCTGGGAGCGCTTCCATCCCCGACACAGCCACAGGCACCCAGCTCCCTGCTCTGTCCCTGCACCAGGCGTGCCACAGGGAATTCCAGGTCAGCCTTCCCTGGCCCTGAGGCCCTGCTGGAAATGCAAAACCTCTTTAAAAGCTGGAATTGGTGGGGAGGGGGCAGGGCAGTGGACACTCCTCAGCTGGTGGCTCCCCTCAGGCCTGAACTCTCCTGTTTTCCCATGAAACTTCCAGTGGTGCCAGTGAGGGGTTGGATTGTTCAGCCTTGCCAGAGACCAAAGGGGTGGTTACAGAGTAAATGAAGTACTTCTCAAAGGCCATTTAAATTAAACTATACTTTTAATTGAGGAAAAGGTACTTTACATTTGATTGAAAGCTTGAGCAGGGTTTTCGTGCAGACACTGGGTAGGATTCTGTCTCCACTCTTTTTGTTTTGGTAACAGAAATAATTGTCAACAAAGTGAATTGTGGGTTATGTGTTATGAAAATGAAATTGTGAACTTCAGCTGTATTCTGATATTTTCAGGTTCTGGTCTTGCCTTGTGAGCTCTGGGAGGAGCTGGGCATTGGGCACCGGGCTCTGGCAGGGGTTTTTCATTTTCCATGGTCCAGTGCTTGGCTCAGTTGTTCTGCTTTTAGCTGGAGAGTGGCACATGGCTGGTGCATCTCCCAGTTTCTGTGCAAGGTGAGGATCCTGCTACTCCCCCTGCCCTGCTGGTGTGCCTTTGAGCAGATCAAGAGGATTTTCTGCCCTGGTCAGGACTGGCAGGGCCCGTTTCCCTGCCCTCCCAAGCTTGGTCAGGATCACTCAGCTGTGGCTGCCTGGAGANAGGCCATTTAAATTAAACTATACTTTTAATTGAGGAAAAGGTACTTTACATTTGATTGAAAGCTTGAGCAGGGTTTTCGTGCAGACACTGGGTAGGATTCTGTCTCCACTCTTTTTGTTTTGGTAACAGAAATAATTGTCAACAAAGTGAATTGTGGGTTATGTGTTATGAAAATGAAATTGTGAACTTCAGCTGTATTCTGATATTTTCAGGTTCTGGTCTTGCCTTGTGAGCTCTGGGAGGAGCTGGGCATTGGGCACCGGGCTCTGGCAGGGGTTTTTCATTTTCCATGGTCCAGTGCTTGGCTCAGTTGTTCTGCTTTTAGCTGGAGAGTGGCACATGGCTGGTGCATCTCCCAGTTTCTGTGCAAGGTGAGGATCCTGCTACTCCCCCTGCCCTGCTGGTGTGCCTTTGAGCAGATCAAGAGGATTTTCTGCCCTGGTCAGGACTGGCAGGGCCCGTTTCCCTGCCCTCCCCTCCCAAGTGTGGTCAGGATCACTCAGCTGTGGCTGCCTGGAGACTTTATTTGACTGACATGTCATAGTCCCACATGCAACAGATTCTTGCTAAGCCCCAGAACAATTTTTACATAGGTGAAAGTCCTCTAATGATTCTGGCAGCGCTCTGAGTAGAGCCTGAAGCTTGGAACAGTTTCCCCACCCTCCAGCCTGACTGTGCCATCTCCGGGTTTTTCCATCTGTGACACCCTGTGACACTGGAAGCCAATATTACTCTGCACAATCAGGTGTCTGTGAGGGCTTTGAGAAAGATCCCAGGGAAGGCAGAAGGGTTTTGGTTTTGTTTTTAAGGCTTTTAGCTGTGCAGCAGCTGGAGCCTGTTGGAGGATTGCCGGGGCAAGAATTGGGTTTTTATTTATTTTAAACCAATTCTGTGCACACATGGCCGTGGCAGAGACACAAATCTGTGCCATTGAACCCAGATAACCCCTGAAGTACAGCCCCACCTCCAGCTCGGGGCATGTGGCACTCGTGTGACACAAATGCCACCTCCTCCCCAGCTGGCCCCTTTCAGCTGCCCGAGGGACAGACAGAACAGACCCCCCCAGCAGCCTCACTGGGGCGTTATGGGGAGGGGACAGCCCCCTCCTCCACTGTCCCCTGGCTCCCCCCACTGCCCCTCAAAAGGAGCCAGAGGCGTGAGCAAAACTCCTTTGCAAATCAGCACGAGAAGGCTTTGAAAACAAATGCAGCAAGAGAGAGCACTGGTACCATATAAAATATTTATTGATCTTGCAAAATGGTGTAAAACGCATCCGTAAGAAAAATAAGAAACCATGCTGTGCATCGTGCACAGGTCCATACCAACAAAAGGTATTTTTTCCCACTGCTGCACAGCAGCAAATATAACCCTTCACTTCTGGCGAGTCTCACACGCTGTGGTCTCCTTCGGCCAAGCCTTCTCTCTTCGTGCTGGAACCAGCTGGGCGGGGCAGCGGAGCCTCTGTGCGGGGCCGGCCTAGGACGCGTGGTGCCGGGTCACCAGGGCTCTGTGCAGCGCCGGCCGTGCCTTGCCCTTGTCCGGCACCAAACCCTCCCGAGTCTGCGGCACCCGCTGCTCCCGGGGCACCGCGGCCTTGCTCTTGTCCTCCTCCTCCTCCTCCGTCCTGCCCTCGGAGCTGAAGGGGCTGCACACGGTCTCCACCAGCCCGATGACCACCCCAAAGAACGCCAGCACGCTGCCCAGCATGTACAGCTTGACCATCTTCCTGTTGGGCTTCTGGCTGAGCATTTCTTTGGCGAAGGGGATCAGCTCGTGCATGGTTTCCATTTTAGCTTCGCAGCAGCAGGTTTAGATGTCAGTTCTGGAAGAGAAGAGAGAGGGACGTGAGTTAAATCCAGCTGCTGTGGTGGCAGAGCCCTCCGGGCTGCCCGAGCGCCCCGCAGACCCCCGGGCTGTGCTTTACACGGGCACCGGGGATTTCTGCTGAAGGTTTGCTTCAGGAACACGCACCCACCCTGTCCCCGCGGTGCCCAGGACGGAGCAGACCCTCCGCAGCCGGGCTGCGGTGAGGGTGGGACACAGCTGGCCCCACGCGTTTTGCTCAGGGTCCCCATCCCACCGCGTCCCCAACGCCACCGCGTCTCCAACGCCACCGCGTCCCCCAGCGCATCCCCATCCCCTCGCACCCCGTACCGGCGGTGTGGCTGCGGGCCGGGCTGTGCTGGTGCTGTGCTGTGCAGTGAGCGCTGCGGTGTCGCTGCGGGGCGCTGCTGGTGCTGTCGCTGTCGCTGTCGCGGCCGCTCCGCTGCAGCTGCTGCCCGGGGCCGCCGCCGCCGCCTTTTATCGCAGGCGGGGCGGGCGGAGCCGGGGCCGGGCCGGGCGCGGG
>VZTH01006340.1:0-15436 GCA_013397815.1 Aleadryas rufinucha | reverse complement strand
TCAGCACTGCTCGTTCCTTAAAACACCAATGACCATTCCAAGCTCTTCCCATCCCTCCCAGCCTTCCAAGCTCCAGAATATTCCCGTGCTGCTGGGAAAGAACAGCCACCCCCAGCCACCCACATGCACAGAGCTTTAAGTAGGGGGTTTTCAAAATCTGTGTAGGAAATTGAACATCCATCAGTGCTGATTCAATCGGAGTTGAAGCCGGAATTCTGGAGAGCTTCCATGAGCACCGGGATCAGGAGGCTTTAAACAACCCGGCTAAAGGCAGGGAGTTTTGGAGTTTCATCATCCCCTGGAACATCCCTGCAGAATCCCTTGTCCAAACCCCGTGTTTTTCCTGCTTTTTCTATTTTCCAGCTCTCATACGGCCGGAGCAAAGCCCAGCCTTATGTAACCACCCCCAGTCACACGTTTGTGCGGCCCTTCCCGACAGCGGGAATGTTCAGGGGAATCTCCCAACAATTGGGAGCGTTCTTGGCTCTCCTGGTTGTGCTGCTGCTTTCGCTTTGCTGCAGCTGCCGGGATCTTTCCAGCAGTGCCGTTGGAAAAAATTCCATCAGGTTCTGCAGTGCGAATTTTCCATTAATTGACCATTATGAAATGCTTTGGCAGAGGATTTGCTGCAGCTCCATTCCCAACTTGGATTTCTTGGAGCCTTCCTGGTATTTTTATCAAAATCCAGCCCCTGCCATAGTTCGGTGCCTGCTTGGAGGGGATTAGCTGGAGAGGGACTTGGGACAAGGGATGGAGGGACAGGACACAGGGAATGGCTTCCCACTGCCAGAGGGCAGGGATGGATGGGATATTGGGAAGGAATTCCTGTCTGGGAGGGTGGGGAGGGGCTGGGATGGAATTCCCAGAGCAGCTGTGGCTGCCCCTGGATCCCTGGCAGTGTCCAAGGCCAGGTTGGATGGGTCTTGGAGCCACCTGGGACAGCGGGAGGTGTCCCTGCCCATGGCAGGGGGTGGGACTGGATGATCTTTAAGATCCCTCCCAACCCAAACAATTCCATGTTTCCATGATCCAGCATGGATCTGTTCCAAGAGAGCAGATTGCACAAGCAGGTGGTGACGTCATAGCCCTTGGAATCATGGAGTAGTTTGGAATCATTAGTCTAAAATGACCTCTTGTCCAACCCCCTGCTCAAACCAGGGCCACCCTCAAGGTCAGAGTGCTCAGGACTGTGTCCAGCCAAGCTTTGGATGCATCCAAATATTCCATGGCCCCTCTGGACACTTATCTGATTGCACAGGGAATTTTCTTTCCTTATATCCAGGAGGAATTTCTCTTGGTGCAGCTTAGACCTCTTGGCTCACGGTCCTTTCCTCTGCACCTCCAAGAAGAGTTTTTTGTCTTCTCCAGAACTTCCTGGTTGGAAGTCGAACACAGAAATTCCATCTGCTCTTCCTCCTGGCTTCTCCTTTGTCTTCATCTTCTCCAGAACCTCCTGGTTGGAAGTCGAAGACGGAAATTCCATCTGCTCTTCCTCCTGGCTTCTCCTCCGTCTTCATCTTCTCCAGAACCTCCTGGTTGGAAGTTGAACACAGAAATTCCATCTGCTCTTCCTCCTGGCTTCTCCTTTGTCTTCATCTTCTCCAGAACTTCCTGGTTGGAAGTCGAACACAGAAATTGGATTTTCCCTTCATCCAACCTTCTCCAGGCTGGCCAAACCCATCTCCCCCAGAATCTGGATGTCCTCCAGTCACCTTGGTGGCCTCCTCTGCATTGCTCCAGTTTATCCATGTCTGGAGCTGGACAGGGCACTCAGGAAGTTTCCTCACGGGATGGGTTGGAAGAGAAGGAATTTTTCCCTGGAAACAGCTCTCCTGCTCTAGCAGCCAGGGATGGAGGTGGTTTCAGTCCTGGTTTCAGACCTGGCTTTGAAGGATTTCCTGTGTCTTGTCTTGAGTAACTTCATGAAAATGAAGCTGAGTCCGGATTTGGACCTCTCAGGTCTTTCATCCAAGGATTCACCTTCACCCAAGGGTCAGAGATTGGAGGAGCATCCCTGGACTCGGTGATGGAGCTCACAGCTCCTTGTTTGCCGTCCAAGGATGTGCTTTAATAGGGATAACCCAGCAACCAACGTGGGAGCCGCTCTGCTCTCCATCAGAACTCAGGGAACAGGTGTTTTGCCCTAAAAATTGCAGCGAGTTAATTTTCTCCTTTTTATTTTGTACTTCATGAGGAGAAGCCAGAATTTCTGAGCACTCTCAACCCTTTTCAAACGCTGCCGTGATTTGAAATAACCTTTAGAACAAAACTGAAATCTCATTAGGAAATGCCATCCTAATTTGGAGCAGCAGATCTGTAATTTGCTTCTGTGATCTTCAATGAAATGTTTTGGAGGGGAGGATGAAGGTAACATTTCCTTAAAATCCATGCCCCATTAAGAGGTATTATTGCTGGAATTGTCGGGAATTTTGGAACAGGTTTTGTTTCTAATTAATCAAGAGACTCTCCAGCTTCACTCTTCTTATGCAAATAGAAATGGAGCAGCTAAAGATGAATTTTCAATCTTTAGATTAAGTTTTAGTCTTTAGGTTTGGTCTTTTTTTTTCTGGAATTTGCTTTTCCACATGGAATTTTGATAGGTTCTAATCTATTTATTTTATTAACAAAGTTCTTCCCTTAAGAATTCCATGGATTGTCAAGCTTTGGAAGGGGCTGCCCAGGGAAGGGGTGGAGTCACCGCCGCTGGAAAAGTTCAACCAGTTGTGGGTGTGGCTCTTGAGGCTGTAGTTTAGTTGTGAATGTGGTGGTGGCTGATGGTTGGATTTGGTGATCTCAGGGGGGGCTTCTCCAAGGTCAACAATTCCAGGATTCTTTGCCTTTGCAGAGGGATTTGGAGGTGCCTTTGACTGGTTCCTTTTGGTCACGTGGAAATCTGAGAACCTTGTTCTCTATTTTGTTGAATTTTGGCCTCAAATAAACCCGATGAACCAACAGTTTCATAATTACCTACACCAGACTTCACGAAAATTGGGTTAAATTTGGGAATTAGGGAATAATTAACCCCTCCCCAAAGGGTTTTTAAGGAATTTTAAGGAACGAGCAGTGCTGATAAGGTTCTGGAATGGTTGCAGCCGAGGCTGAGCTGCACATGGAATGTTGTGTTCCTGTGTGCCTGGAGGTCCCACCTGGAATGCTGAGTCCAGGCCCCCAGCACAAGGAAAACATGGAATTGTTGGAGAGGAGATCATGGAGCTGCTCCCAGGGCTGGAGCTGCTCTGGAGCCAGGCTGGGAGAGCTGGGAATGTTCACCTGGAGAAGAGAAGGATCCAGGGAGAGCTCAGAGCCCCTTGCAGGGCCTAAAGGGGCTCCAGGAGAGCTGGAGAGGGACTGGGGACAAGGCATGGAGGGACAGGACACAGGGAATGGCTTCCCAGTGCCAGAGGGCAGGGATGGATGGGATATTGGGAATTGGGAATTCCTGGCTGGGAAGGTGGTCGTTTGGAAGTTGGGTGGTTTCGACGAGTACTTAGGAAAGTCATCCCTGACTTCCCTTGTTTTATCTTGTTCCATTTCTTTCCTTCCTCAATAAAATCGTCCCTCCAAACAAAGCTCAGAATAACTCCCAGACCAGGAATCTCCTTCTTCCTGGTGGGATAAAGCCCAAATTAATTACGTTGCTGTCCTCGTATTCCAAGGGCTATTATATTTCTTTTCCCTGTAGAAGCGAATTCCTGGTTGTGGGCATCTCATTTTCTTGGAGCTGCTGCAGTGGGAGTAATTATCTGATATCTGTATTTTAATCAAGAGAAATGTGTTCCGAAGCCCGGGATGAATTTACCTGCTGGAAGTTAAATGCCTGTAACTAAAAGCAGGGAATCTGCATTAAATTGCTGTATTAAATTGCGGCTTTAAAAGCAAACAGCTGCGTGCACATGATCCATGGACTCCTGGATCCTGCCATTTGGATGCAAATCAGGCTGTCTATTTATTTCCAAAGCTTTATAATTTTGTGGAAAAGAGTTAGAAGCAACAAGGAGTGAAGCTGCGAACCAGACGAAACCGCGGTAATCACCGAACTATAATAGAAATGTGATTGACATTAGCATGAGATTGGCGGTGTTGTTCTGCCTAAAAATGTGAGTTTTGAAGGAGATCCAGTTGAGGAGAAGGAAATAAATCCTAAACCTGACTTTTGCTGCAAAATTCTTAAAATTCGGGGCTTTTAGAGCTGTTTTGGCTCTGTTTTACTCGACTTGCTACGAGGCGTCGCAGGAAATTCCCAGCACCGCGGTGCTGCCGAGTCTGCTAAAGCCTGGCTTAATCTTGGTTTTTCCTGCCTGTTTTTTCCCAGATTTGGATGATCCCATAGTCACGGTGCACCAGAGCATCGGGGAAGCCAAGGAGCAGTTTTACTATGAGAAGACCGTGTTCCTCAGGTGCGTGGCCAACTCCAACCCGCCCGTGCGCTACAGCTGGCGCCGCGGCCAGGAGGTGCTGCTGCAGGGCTCCGACAAGGGAGTGGAGATCTATGAGCCCTTCTTTACCCAGGTAGGCCCGAAAATCGGGAATTTTTTTCCATCTTGAGGCTTTGTAGCGGGATCTGCCTGCTGGTTTTGTGGGGTGGGGAGTGGGGATGGCCTCCGGATAACAACGCTTCATCCGAACGCTCGCGGGTGTTGTTAAAAGACTTCCCAACATGAAATATATTTAATTTTTTCTAAAAATAGAAATGATTACATTATGAGGGAGTGATATCTACAGGAGGCCCTTTAGAGTGATTTTTATTGGGTGCTACAATCCCAAACCTCTGATTTGACTCCTATTTTCCTCATCCTTCCCGATCCAACGCAGCGATTCCGCACGCAGCCTAAATTACAGCCTAAAAAGCTCTTCATGTAGGCCAGGGGAGGTCTAGATTAAATTTTAGGAAAAATTCCTTCATGGAAAAGGTTGGAAAGCATTGGAATAGGGATGGGGTGGAGTTACCATCCTTGGAAGTGTTCCCAAAACCTGCGGATGTGGCACTTGAGGACATGGATTAGTGGAGAACGTGGTGGTGGTTGATGGTTGGGTTTGATGATCTCAGAGGGCTTTTCCAACCTTAAAAATTCCATGATTCCGGACTCTGTGGCAACTCCCCGTTGGTTTTTATGCTCCTTCTTTTCTGCCTCTTTTACCTTTAAATATAAGGTTTCGTTTCACAATTCCCCACTTAAAGGATGAGGTGGCAAAGAAGGAAATAAAACCTTTTCCGAAGTCTTCCTGCTCCCACTCCCAGCCCCGAAGGAAGCCTGGCTCTGTCAGATAAGCTGAGATTAATTTATCGTGAACACATTTGCACCAAGGCAGGGAAAAAAAAGGTGGCAAATCCCGTTGTCTGTAGCCGAAAGTGTGGGATGATGTTCGGGGAAAAAAAAATAAAAAGAAAGAAAAAAAAAGGGGAAAGATTGTTTTGGAAAATCCCAGGAATAACAGGGAAAGACAGAGGTGAAAACTGCCTGGTAATTTGGTGTTCAGAGCACAAAGCAACTGCGACTTTCATAAATAATTTTCACTTAATGATTTGAGAGCACCTTCATTTGTGGCTTTTTATTGTACTTGACAGCTTTATATCGCTCCAACAGCTCCGTGTTTTCCGGAGAAATGTGGAGCCTGGAACCTTGCAGAGGTGGGAATTAAATCACAGGGCCGAGCTATTGGTGTCCTAAATGTAATGAGATTATTTTGAATTCAACATGAACGGAGCCAGTTTAGCAAATCTGGGGCTTTGCTTGGACTCGAGTGTAAACTGGAGTTTGAAATGTTTTAATTAAAAAGGGAGAGTGGGTTTTTTATTTTACATTCCCGTGTGGAAACGCTGAGGATTGCCTTCCCTAAAATCTAAGGATTCATCTACTAAAACGTGTCACATGAAATTAGATTTTTTTTTTTTTTTAGGTTCTTAAGATCACCCTTCCTAAAATCTCGGAGTGGGTTTAATTAATGAATAAATCAGATTGTCCTGGTGATATTCAAATCTTATCCATAACCTTTCTCCATTTATTGGAGGGCAGCTGGAATTAGCATGGCCTGGATCCGTGCAGGCAAGATCTGCTCTGTGTTTATGAGAGGAAAAGATGTAATTAAAGGTTCAAGAGTCGTCAACATCTTGTCCTTAATTAGTTCATCTTCTGATACGGATGCAAATAGGGAGAGCTGATGTGAAGAGGGACAGAGGGGATTTGGCTTCGGAGGATCAAGAGCGGGGAATTTTGAGAGGGAATTTTTTTGTTGAGGGCTCCGAAGGTGGATTTTAGTCTGGAAGTGAAATGGAATGGAAAGGGAAACGAGATTCTCAGGTATTTTACCCCAAAAAAAGAGGTTGATTGGTATTTCTGGTGGTTTTATTATTTCGGTAATCACAAAATCCTGGAATGGTTTGGGTGGGAAGGGACCTTAAATCCCATCCCATTCCAACCCAGGGATAACTTCCAGGATCCCGGGATGCTCCAACCCCGTCCAACCTGGCCTTGGACACTTCCAGGGATCCAGGGACAGCCACAGCTGCTCTGGCAATTCCAGCCCAGCCCCTCCCCACCCTCCCAGACAGCAATTCCTAATTCCCAATATCCCATCCATCCCTGCCCTCTGGCACTGGGAAGCCATTCCCTGTGTCCTGTCCCTCCATGCCTTGTCCCCAGTCCCTCTCCAGCTCTCCTGGAGCCCCTTTAGGCCCTGCAAAGAGCTCTGAGTTTTCCCTGGATCCTTCCCTTCTCCAAGGGAACATTCTCAGCTCTCCCAGCCTGGCTCCAGAGCAGAGGGGCTCCAGCTCTGGGAGCAGCTCCATGGATTCCTCTGGATTCTCTCTGGCAGCTCCAGGTCCTGCTGTGCCCCAGGGCTGGGGCAGCTCTGCAGGTGGGGTCTCACCTGAGTGGGGCAGAGGGGCAGAATTCCCCCTTTCCCCTTCTGCCCATACTCTGGGATGATCCCAAAATCCGGTCAGTAGTTAAATCACAGGAGGCACCTGGAAAACTGGGCGTATCCAAAGAAATTCTTTAAATGGGATCAGATTTTTTCAGTCAATCAGGAAACATCAGCTACTTTTCCCAGCATCCGTGGGGAGAGAAATGGAGTGAACCTGCCCATCCTCATCCACAGAAATGTTGGGAAAATGAACTTTCCAGATCCCAGATCTTGATAGAGAATTTTTCCCGGAGAGTTTGCATCCTCCCTGTTGCTCATTGGAATTGCACAGCCTGAGCACGAGATTAAATTTGCTGTGTTTACAATAATTATGCAATTAGGCATAATTAGACTAATTATCCCAACCAATGAGGAAAATATATACATTTTTATAAATCTCTGCGAGCTGGGAACGTGATCCAGAATTCCATTGTGAGTTCAGCCCAAGTTCAACTTGGAGCTAAGGAGGGAATTGCTGGGATGTAGCTGCTCCGTGCTTCCAGAACTTCGTGCCTTTGGCAGCTTGGATCAGGCTCTTCCCTATTCCAGAGAATCCTCCTAAAGCAGGAATTTGATCTTTAGGAGCAGCTTTTCCAAGGCTTGGCGTTAATTTTAATCCCATTATTTCCATGGGATGGGTTGTACATAGAAACCACTTAAATCCCGATATTCCCAAAGTCTCTCCACGATTTCGAGGACTGTTCCTTTTCTTCCCTGCTCAGCTGTGTCTTTTCCCATAGATTTATTTTTTTCCCAGTTTTGTACATTTGTTTTCTCAAACTTCCATATTTTTCCTAGATATTCCTGGGGAGTTTATCCACATGACATTGTTAAAAATAGTTCCATGTGTTCCTGAGGCTGTTAAAGTTTCCCAGATTGATCAGGACACCGGATCATGAACATTTTCCACGTCGTTCTTTTGAAGCTTCGCAGGGGGAATCCCGCATTTCCCATTTCCCACTTCTCTGAAGGAATCCGACATTCCATGTCCCGTTCAGCTCCATGCTCCATCCCTGCTCCCTGGCTAAAAATAGAATCCAGCAACACCTCCTTTTCAAAGGAAAACAGCAGGAATGTTGTACCCTGGGAATTTTGCATCGTGGAAATTGTACCTTGGATAAATTATCCCGAAAAATTTGCGACTCGAACGACTCTGTCAAACCAAATTCCCTCTGGCTTTCCAGTGTTCATATTCCCTTTGTATCATTTGGAAATCCTTTGGGGGAGGATCTCTAAGCCTTTAGGTAGAATCCCTGGAAAAGCTGTTTCCGTTTTGTGGGATTTCTTGGGAATTCTCTCTTTTTTTTGGGCTCATCCCTTATGGATCAATTGGTTGTGTCTGTCCCTTTTGTTGTGGCTGTGACACCAGAGGTCAATCCCAAGAAATGCACTCGGGAATGCTGCAGGAGGATGGAAATCCCAGATCCTGTATCCATTGTTCCTCCACCTCTGTCCCTCCCTAACGTTCTCTCCTCCTTTTCCAGGGAGAAACAAAGATCCTGAAGCTGAAGAATCTCCGACCTCAGGACTACGCCAACTACAGCTGCATCGCCTCCGTGCGGAATGTCTGCAGCATCCCGGATAAAATGGTGTCCTTCCGCCTCTCCAACAAAACAGGTGAGGTTCCAGCGGCCCTTCCTGCTGTGGCTGCACTCAGCTCTTGGATTTGGGATTCTTTCATGGAAGCCTGGAATGGTTTGGGTGGGAAGAACCTTGAAGTTCATCTCGTTCCAGCCCCTGCCGTGGGAAGGGACACCTTCCACTGTCCCAGAGTGATCCAAGCCCCATCCAGCCTGGCCTTGGACACTGCCAGGGATCCAGGGGCAGCCACAGCTGCTCTGGGAATTCCAGCCCAGCCCCTCACCTCTCTCACATTTCCATTTCAAATGGAAATATCCAAGAATTCCTTTCCCAATATCCAATCTAAATCTACCCTACTCCTGGTGAAAGCCATTCCCCCTTGTCCTGTTCACTCCAGCCAGGAATTCCTAATTCCCAATATCCCATCCATCCCTGCCCTCTGGCACTGGGAAGCCATTCCCTGTGTCCTGTCCCTCCATGCCTTGTCCCCAGGCCCTCTGCAGCTCTCCTGGAGCCCCTTTAGGCCATGGAAGGGGCTCTGAGCTCTCCCTGGATCCTTCTCTTCTCCAGGTGAACATTCCCAGCTCTCCCAGGCTGGCTCCAGAGCAGAGGAGCTCCAGCCCTTGGAATATCTCCACGGATTCCCCTGGAATCCCTCCAATAGTTCCCTGTCTTCCCTGTGCTGTTGAAACTTAAGGATTTTTATTCCACAAAATATTTCATGGGAAAACCCCAACCTTTTCCTGCTCTGGCATTGATTTCAGGGATTGATTTGACCTTTTCTTACATCGACCCAAACTTCAATTCCTTCATCGATTCCAACCAAAATGTTTCCTTTCGGATTTAATTGTTCCAAATGGAAATATCCAAGGGATTGTGCTGAAATCCTTTTGGGGGAGGATCTCTAAGCCTTTAGGTAGAATCCCTGGAAAAGCTGTTTCCGTTTTGTGGGATTTCTTGGGAATTCTCTCTTTTTTTTGGGCTCATCCCTTATGGATCAATTGGTTGTGTCTGTCCCTTTTGTTGTGGCTGTGACACCAGAGGTCAATCCCAAGAAATGCACTTGGGAATGCTGGAAGAGGTTGGAAATCCCAGTTTTTACCTCCCCTAAAGGCTCCATGTCCAGGATAAGCACGGAATGCGTCTGAAATGGTTTCTGAACCTCTCACCACAGAGCCACATTCTGAGCTTGGATTCCTGAATAATCAGGAATTTCAGGGGAATGTGCTTTGGAAAACAATTCCACAGGAAGTGTTGGAACGTTTGGAGACTTTGGGTTAGATTGGGTTGGGTTAGGCCTTCATGGTTTGTGCCTGAGGGCTCTGAAAACAGGGAGCAAACGGACACAAAATGAAAATGCTGGGAGTGTCTGGGATGAACGAGGAATTTTATTTGCACTTCCCCATTTCCCATTATTCCTGTCCTCAGGGCTTTATTCCAAGGAGTTGCCTCCAGCTTTTTTGGGATTGCTGATTTGACAGCGGACACTGCTGTACACAACCCTTGGAAGCAGCTCCGCCAGGAATCATGGTCTGCTCCAAAGGTATCCAGCAAAATAATTTGGAAGGCCTTCATTTACGTTCTCGTTAATTATTCCAGGGAAAAAAATATCCCAAAGTGAGGTTTGTCCCTCTTGAGCAGCTCTGGTTTCCTGGCAGGAGAAGCCTTTCAGCCATGGGAGCTGTGGTTGGGAGTTGGGAGGAGCTCCTGACACTCATCCACCTTCATCCATGGGAGCAGAGTGTGGGAGTTGATCCCTTTCCCATTTTTCCTTGGAATAACTTTGCTGCTGGAGCCAGCACGGTCTCAGTCTGTGCTGAGCCTCCGCTGCGGCAGAAATTGATGTTACAGGACTGGGGGAACACCAAACTCTCATTTTCGGAGTCATTTTCCCATTTTCTGGGGCAATTTTGCCAAAAGAAGGAATTATTCCCACCTTCCCCATGCCACGTTTATTTGGGAAGAAGATTGTCTCTTGTGGAGTCATTTCACAACTAACTCATCCTGGGAAATTACAGGGATTCCACTTTTCCATGAGGAATTTGGTCACAAGCATCAAGGGCAGGATTAGATGCGAAAAGTGATTAATGAAGGAGCTCATTAAGGACAGGGACTGAGGTGGGGGTGACTCTGGGACAAAACTCTGCTCATTTAATGAAACTTCACCTCGCCGAAGTTCTTCGGTTGAACTTCACCTGGTGTAACTCCAGAGAAACTACAGAAGTTGTAAATCCAGAGGAATCCGGGATAAATCCAAAGTAATGAAAAGCAGAGCCTGAAGCTGAAGCTGTTTCAGTCCTGCCCTGTCCGCCTGTTTTAATTGGAAGCTGAAGGGATGGGAATGGAGAGCTGGGAATATCTGCAAGGAGCAAAGATGTCCTGCATTTATTGTCACTGTTGTGGTTCTGAGTGTGTTTAATTCATTGTGGGGTCAGAATGTGGGAATTTGGCTGTTCTGCATTTGATGGAATCATGGAATGGCTTGGATTGGATCTTAAATCCCATCCAGTGCCACCCCTGCCATGGCAGGGACACCTCCCACTGTCCCAGGCTGCTCCAAGCCCCAGTGTCCAACCTGGCCTTGGACACTTCCAGGGATCCAGGGGCAGCCACAGCTGCTCTGGCAATTCCAGCCCAGCCCCTCCCCACCCTCCCAGACAGCAATTCCTAATTCCCAAAATCCCATCCATCCCTGCCCTCTGGCACTGGGAAGCCATTCCCTGTGTCTTGTCCCTCCAGGCCTTGTCCCCAGTCCCTCTCCAGCTCTCCTGGAGCCCCTTTAGGCCCTGCAAGGGGCTCTGAGCTCTCCCTGGATCCTTCTCCTCTCCAGGTGAACATTCCCAGCTCTCCCAGNTCCCATTCCATTTTGGATCCCAATGAGATCCATTTTGTGTCTAAAGGCAGCGATTACTCCATAAATTTCTTATCTTAATAGATAAGAGGTTTCAAAGGAAGCACCCCCATGGCATGGGGTGGAATGCGATGGGATTTAAGGCCCCATCCATCCCAAACCATTCCATGATTCTCCAATTCCAAGCCCCGTCTCTCTGCCTCAGCCCAGACCACGCTTCGCTCAGGAGGTTCCTCCGAGCAGGAACAAATCCCTCCTCCCGCAGAAATCCCTGGATCTGCTATTCCAAACCCCTGCTGAGTGTCGAAGAGGAATTATTGACAGATGATGGTGTCACCAGTTTCCATGGGAGGCACTGAAAAAGGTAATTTTTAGCCCCGGCTCCTGCTGAATGGCTCACGGAACACTCCGAGCTAAGAATAACCCGAATGGAGCCTTTCAAGAGCGTTCATTGTTTCAAAGTGCCGGAGAAAAAGCAGGATATTTACCCAGAAAACCTCGGGAATTCTGGGCTCCTTAGAATAGTTCTTGTAATATGATTGAGGGGAAGCAAATCAGGCTTTTATCTCGCTCCACAAAGCGGCTTGGGTGGCACTGATTCATTTGGAAATTATATTTGTCTATTAGCAGCCAGTTTAGTGCAGGTGATCATTAATACATAAATTAAGGCTGAGTTTTTGGCAGGCTCCAGGATCGAATAAAGCAGCCCAGGAATTTTTCCCGAGCAAGATGAGTCTTTCAATCCGTGATTTTTTCAGCTGCCTGCCACAGCTCATTGAAATCACAGCTGAAGCTGCTGCTCTGGCTGGGGCATGTGGTGGGAGACAAATTAAAAAAGGCTTAATTCACTTTTAATCCCTCGATTAGGCTGAAGTCTGTCATGATAAACTCGCTTTGTTTCCCGTCAGTCAGACAATGCGCTGGAAAGGGAATTATGTAAGGTGGAAAAAACATTGCTCTGCACATTTCCTGGCATTCCTGGGGGGAGGAGGCTGGGATTAAAGGGGCTGGAAATCCTTGGATGGAAGAACAGCTGAGGATGCTCTGAGCTGATGAGCACTGCAGGTGGATGGGTTTATAAAATTCCAGGATAGTTTGGGGTCTTAAATCCCATCCAGTGCCACCCCTGCTGTGGGCAGGGACACCTCCCACTGTCCCAGGGTGCTCCAAGCCCTGTCCAACCTGGCCTTGGACACTGCCAGGGATCCAGGGGCAGCCACAGCTTTTCTGGGATAATTCTTGAACAAAAAGGAATGATGGAAAATAAAGGTGGAAAGGATCCCAAGGGATCCCCTAATCCCGTTCTTCATTAGGTCTAAACCTTGTCCTACCAATCCCAAGTTATCCTGGCTGGTTTTGACTCCCTGCAGGGCTGACAGGGAATCTGGTCTTGGCATGGAATGAGGAATTGTCCTCTGCCCCTTTGAAGTAGGATTTTCCATGTTGGAATACGAGTGTCTTGTCCCAGGAGCAGCTGAGGGAGCTGAGAAGGGGCTGGAGAATTCCTGAGGGAGCTGGGAAAGGGGCTGAGCCTGGAGAAAAGGAGGCTCAGGGGGGACCTTGTGGCTCTGCACAAGTCCCTGACAGGAGGGGGCAGCCGGGGGGGGTCGGGCTGTGCTGGCAGGGAACAGGGCCAGGAGGAGAGGGAACGGCCTCAGGCTGGGCCAGGGGAGGCTCAGGGTGGACATGAGCAGGAATTTCCCCATGGAAAGGGTGCTCAGGCCTTGGAATTGCCCAGGGAGGTTTGGAGTGCCCATCCCTGGAGGGATTTAAAGCCCTGTGGATGTAGCACCTGGGGACATGGGGCAGTGGTGGCCTTGGCAGTGCTGGGAATGGTTGAAACTCGACGATCTCAGAGGTGTTTTCCAATCCTAACGATTCCATGATTGTATAAAAACCATTTCCCTTATTTCCTGGGGGTCACATCATCTCAGTGTCCCCAGGTCCTGCTGATCTCCTTAGAGAAGCTCAGTCCTGAGGCAATGCAGAGCCCCCCACATTCCCAGCCCCACAAACACCGGGTTCAACCAGAGCTGCTCCTGTGCATTCCCAACAAATTTCCTTTTAATGCATCCCTGGATCCCAGCTCCCTTTTCCTGAGCACCTTGCTGATGTTTGTTCCTGCCTGGATTGTGTCCTCCAGAAGCCTGAGGGTCCCTCCTTGGCAGCTCCTCGTTAACCACTCATCCCTAATCCACTAATTAGGATGTTGCTGTTGCAGCAGGGCTGGGCTGAGGTGTCTGGAGCCGCTCAGGCAGAGCAGCACTCGGGGAATTGAGGAACAATTCATCCCTGCTATTTTTGGAAAGCTGGAATCGTGCTCTAGGGGCGCTGAGATCCGTGACCTCGGCCTGCAGGCCTGACTTTGGCGTGGCTGGGATGGATTTAATCCCGCGTGGGTCTAAATTTAGCGAGGAAGGGACAGTTCCACGACGGGTTTAAGCCGGTTTAACTCCGCCGCCGAAGGGAGGATCCCGCTTCCCTCCGCGCCGCTGGATCAAATCCCCACGGAATGAATCCCTCCAGTGTGGGAGCTGGGAGCTTTTGTGGCCTCCCCCGAGCGAAACCAGCGAGGAAGTGCCTTGAAAAGCCAAGATCCGCCTCCCTTCCTCCCGCTGGAATTCTCAATGCCACATCTGTGCGTGAACGGCAGCACGAGCCCACGGAGGCATCAAAGTGCTGGGAAAGGGAGAGGAAAAGCACCCGGGAAAAGAGGGGCATAAAGAGATGAGTCATCAAAGCTGCGGCCCCACGGCTCAAAAAACACAGGGATTCTGGAAAAGTTGGAGGAAGGGGGGACAAAAAGGGTGTTGAGGATAGAAAGGGGCGCAGGGAATGGGATAGGGGTAGCTGTACTGGCTTGTGTGCATGTATGGGGATATATAAACACTGAGCTCAGCTGCAAACCTTCATAAATGAGATTTATGTTTATATTTATTCAGAGTTTTAGATTTTAGGGAAAGGTTTTTCCCCCAGAGGGTGCTGGGCACTGCCCAGGCTCCCCAGGGAATGGGCACGGCCCTGAGGCTGCCAGAGCTCCAGGAGCGTTTGGGCAGCGCTGCCAGGGATGCCCAGGGTGGGATTTTGGGGTGCCAGGAGTTGGACTGGGTGATCCCTGTGGATTCCTTCCACTCAGGATATTCCATGATTTTACAATTCCCTGATGATTCCATTCTTTATTTCTATCCTGTAACTCCCCTCTCTGCTCCCTGAACCTCATGATTTTCCATTTTTGATAGGATGCCCAGATGAAATGATCTTGCTCTTGCCTCAACTTTAAGCCTCTTTATTTCAGGGACAGGCTCAGGGGAGAATGAAAAATAGGATTTTTTCTTTTTAATCTCTGACAGGAGCAGCAGGACCCCAGTGGGAGGTTCAGGGACACAGACAAGGGTGGCTCTGGCCATCAAGGGACACCTGGGAGCCACCCCTTTGTCCCAGGACAGATCCAGGAACTTTTACCAGCTGGAAATTCCTCCTGTGTGCCAGGGAAAACCCTAAATCCTGCCTGTGACAGGAGGGTTTGGAACCAGAACATCTCCCAGGTCCGTTCCAACCCAAACCATTCCTTAGTGAACCATTCCATGATGATCCTAAAGCACTCACAATGCTTAAAGCTGCTCTGGGAATATTTTACCTCAGTAATTTTGTGTATTAAATCCAAAAAAAAATGAGACAAACCTGAAAGATTTGGGATTTGAGAAGCTCCTCTTTATTTTTTCTTGCCCTGGAAGTGCTGGAAATTTAAAGGCAGTGAAAAGGAGATGGGGGAAAAAAGAACGAGTAAGACAAAAAGAAAGATGAGATGGAAGATAAATAAGTTTTATTTGCCTAAACACAAAGTTTTTAGAACTAGAACTGGTCTAGAACTTTAGAACCGTTTAGCTGGAATATTTTCTCCTCTTTTCATGTGATGTGCAATTTCCATTGGGATCTCTCAGCAGCAGCAGAGGATGGACATGAAAAAAGCATAAAAGAGATGTTTATTGCTCAGTTTTAGGTTTTTTTCTTTTATTTTTCCCTGTGTTTATTTTTTTTTAGGGGTAATTCAGGTTTTTTGAAGGGTAGTGATGAAAAAAAAGGACCTGTCCTATTGCAGGG
>VZTH01006336.1:0-13125 GCA_013397815.1 Aleadryas rufinucha | reverse complement strand
AGCAGCCCCCAGCAGATCTCCTGGGGCAGATCCAGGCTCTGGCTGCTCAGCTGAGCTCCCAGGATCTCCATGGCTATTCTGGCAGGCAGCTGTTTGAGATGCAGGAGAAGCTGGCAGGGATGGCCTCGTGCATCCTGAGGAACCTGCAGTCCCGCTGGCAGTCCCCTCCCCACGAGGGCCCCGAGTAGCTGCTGCCCACAGCTCAGGAAGGAGGAGTTTGTTACATCACTTTTCCCCCCCAGTTTGTTTTCCTTACTGCTCAGTTACTCCTTAAACTCTGCATTTTGTGCTGTAGGAGATTTTTTTTAACACCTCCATGAATTTTTTTTTTTTTTTATTTTGGTTTTTTCCCTTTTTTCCCTTTTTTTTTTTGTTTTTTTTTTTTTCTTTTTTCCCTTTTTTTTTTTTTTTTGTTTTTTTTTCCCCTTCNCCTTTTTCCCTTTTTTTTCCCCTTTTTTTTTGGTTGGTTGTTTCCCCCCCTAATCCATGGGACTGTTTCCTCCCTGGCAGAGGTGTTTGTATTTGGATTGCTATGCATCTTTCTTTCAGGCAGTGAAAGAAAACCTGACAAAAGCTGTGCAATAGCAAAGACTGTGAAAACCAAACCAACAGAGTAATTAAATTATTTTTTTCAAATCCAAAGTGTTCTTACTGCTGCAAACTCTTGCTGTGGGGTGAGAGCTGGAAGCTCTGCTCCCCTCCTGCCCCAGCTGCTTCCTTTGCAACTCTGGCAGCACACCTGAGGTAAGCTGGGCTTAATTCCTGACAGCAGGAGCCTGGGATTTGTACTGGATCTATTTTTCCATGTATTTTTGTACAACTCAGACTAAGGAGTGCTAAGGAAATGTTCTTGTACAGGAGAAAGACTCTGCAAAGCCTCCCAGGCTTTGCCCCATGTCCTTTGCTGGCAGCAGTTCTTGTGGAAAGACTTTTTTTTCCACGGGGAAAAGGATGAGTTGGACAAGAGCTCTTTGTATATTGTGTACAGACTCACAGCAGATGTTGGGTAATAATTTATGGAGTTTTAATTGCATGGACTGCATTGCTGCTTCTTGGAGACCTTCAGCCAGAATTCCCAGGTTTTCCTCTGGAATTCTGATCTGTATATATTGTACTGTAGCTATCCAGATGGATGTTTATTGAAAGGAACTGCTGCAGGTGGTTTTAGAACTTTTACATGGGCAAATAAAAGAGCAAATAGTTCCCAAATGTGGTCGTGGCCTCGTGGTTTGGTGGTTCTGGGCTTTTTCTCTCTTCAGCTTCCCCTCAAATGTGGATTCCCGAGGCTGGGAGGGACCTTGGCATGTCATCAGTGCTGCTGAAAGGTAGGAGCAGCTCCTCAGGGACAGGCTGGGATCTGGTCTGCAAAATTCTTGAGTATTTTTTGCTGTGTTTGTGTCTTGTGGAGAAAAAGGACAGGACAAAGAGCCTGGAGCTGGAACAGGTCTCTGGGGGTTTTCTTGTTTTCCTGAAATGTTATTTTAGTTCCAAATCTGCCTCCTTAGGAGTGCTCAGCTTCACCTCCCACGCCCTGCACAGGTAAGGATGTTCCTCACACATGGAAAGGGTTTTAATCCCAACTCCCAGTGCTGGCAGTCCTGAATCCTGCCTTGGGGAAGGACATTTCCCTTCCAGGCTGCCTGTGCTGGGAATTCCCTCTGAGCTTTGAATTCCTCAGGGGTAAGGCTACAGCTCCTGCTGTTCATGTGGATTTAAGTGGGACACAGTGTCCAGGGATTTTTATTCCCTTCTTTCCTGGGGAGTGGCTGGTGCCAGGTGCTGCAGTAGATGAAGCAAAAAATGATGTTGAGGTGTGAAATTACCTGTCCAGACCCAGGTCCTTCTCTCCCTCAGCAGAGTTTTCTGAGCAAAGCCAGGTTTTGGGATCAATCCCTGCTTCCAGCACCAGTGAATCCATCCATACTGCAGAAACCTCAGCTTTATTCATCACTAATTTACAAGAAATCACAGCTTTTGCCCCCAGAACAGTTGCAGGACAACACATTCATGAGAGCTCAGCAAGCATGAGGAGAGGGGGTGGTTGCTTTTCCCTCCCCAAATAAATTGATTTGAAATACAAAGCTTAAATGTGGCTTATATGGAAAAGGAAGTGACGAGATCCAAACATTTCAGAACAGCCCAAAAAAATTCTCTCTCTCAATGTGTGTGTTAATCTTTAGTAACAGAATTTTGGAGATGCTGGGTTGTGTCTTGTTAAGGTGTGTGATGAAATGTTGGAAATTCCAACAGCTGGGAATTTTTTGCCCTGGGAGAAAGGCAGGATGTGCTTGGAGGTTGTGAGATATTACAGATGGGTTTTCCTCTGCAGTTGTTTCTGTTGTGGCTCCCAGGGATGGGAGGCACTGGGGGAGGTGTCCCAGCACTGGGGGAGGTGTCCCAGCCCCGGGGGAGGTGTCCCAGCGCCCCGGGGAAGTGTCCCAGCCCCGGGGCGGGGCTGGGCTCACACGGCCTCCACGTAGTTGGCCGGGAGCATGCCGGTCTTGCCGGTCCTCTGCACGGTGCCGTACATCCAGCCCTCGTCGATGGCCTGCACGTTCACGATGGTGTCCCCGTCCTTGAAGGACACCTCGTCCGCGTCGGCCGCCGTGTAATCGTACATGGCCCGGAACGTCTTCTGTGGGGACACAGGGGACACAAGGGACATGGTCAAAGCCTGGCAGGGGACAGAATGTCTTCAGGGACACAAGGGACATGGTCACCCCCTGACATAGCCCAGATCTCTTCTGCAGGGACACAAGGGACGTGGTCAAAGCCTGATAGGGGACAGAAAGGGACATGGTCACACTGTGACATGGCCCAGATCTCTTCTGCAGGGACAAACAGCAACATGGGCAAACCCTAACATGGCTCTTAATGTCTTCTGCAGGGACAGAAGGGACATGGTAAAGCCTGACAGGGGACAGAAAGGCCATGGTCACACCCTGACATGGCCCTGAATGTCTTCTACAGGCACAGGACNAAAGGGACATGGTCAAAGCCTGACAGGGGACAGAAAGGCCATGGTCACACCCTGACATGGCCCAGATCTCTTCTGCAGGGACAGGAGGGACACGGTCACACCCTGACATGGGACAAAAGGGACATAGTCAGACCCTGACATGGCCCTTAATGTCTTCTGCAGGGACAGAAGGGCCATGGTAAAGCTGGACAGGGGACAGAAGGGACATGGTCACATCCTGACATAGCCCTTAATGTCTTCTGCAGGGACACAGAGGGGACAGCAATGGACGTGGTCACACCCTGACATAGCCCAGAACCTCTTCTGCAGGGACACGGGACACCAAGGGATGTGGGCCAACCCTGACAGGACCTGGAATGTCTTCTGCCAGGGCCAGAGGGGACAGGGTCAAACCCTGACAGCCAGGATTTGGAATTGGTGGCACAGCAGGGTCCGGCTGCTCCTTCAAATCTCCTGGCTCTGGATTCTTCCCCCTCCGTGAGCACTTTGGTACCTGAGTGCCACAACCCCTGGGGGTGTTGGTGACACTGAGCAAAGTGTTCTCAGGGTGGTGTTGGGCAGCATCAGCTCCAGGTGTAACTTTTAAGTTGTTCCCTCTCAGCAAGTTTTGGAGGGGATCCTCTACCTACTCCAGAGGCAAACTCTGAAGGAGCACTTCTTCCCACTCCTAAATTTTAAAGTGTTGAGTAGGGAAAAGAGCTCATTCAAAGTTGCCAAGTGCTAATGCAAAGTTGCCAAGTGCTAATCCAAAGTTTCCAAGTGCTAATCCAAAGTTTCCAGGCACAAGGGAGGGTCTGTCCCCCTTCAGTCCCTGTCACACCTTCAGCTGGTTTCACACAGAGCTTCAGCCCCAGGGATTGGAATGTTACCAACTCAGTCTTGGATTAACGCTATTAATTAGTGCTCCCCCCGGGCTGTGACCCCTGCAGGCAGCCACATTCCCTCCTGGGGCTGTCCCCTCAGCCCAGGGATCAGTCAGGGTTACTCACCCCAGCAGTGGAGGGGTGGGAAGGCACCGAGGACACCGTGGTTTGCTGGGTGGCGACTGAGGACGAGCGTTGCTGCGGCAGCTCGATGGTCTTCACCTGCTTGTAGCCCACNCAGCAGGGTCTGGCTGCTCCTTCAAATCTGGCTGTGGATTCTTCCCCCTCCCTGAGCACCTTGGTACCTGAGTGCCACAACCCCTGGGGGTGTTGGTGACACTGAGCAAAGTGTTCTCAGGGTGGTGTTGGGCAGCATCAGCTCCAGGTGTAACTTTTAAGTAGCTCCCTCTCAGCAAGTTTTGGAGGGGATCCTCTACCTACTCCAGAGGCAAACTCTGAAGGAGCACTTCTTCCCACTCCTAAATTTTAAAGTATTGAGTAGAGAAAAGAGCTCATTCAAAGTTGCCAAGTGCTAATGCAAAGTTTCCAAGTGCTAATCCAAAGTTGCCAAGTGCTAATCCAAAGTTTCCAGGCACAAGGGAGGGTCTGTCCCCCTTCAGTCCCTGTCACACCTTCAGCTGGTTTCACACAGAGCTTCAGCCCCAGGGATTGGAATGTTACCAACTCAGTCTTGGATTAACGCTATTAATTAGTGCTCCCCCCGGGCTGTGACCCCTGCAGGCAGCCACATTCCCTCCTGGGGCTGTCCCCTCAGCCCAGGGATCAGTCAGGGTTACTCACCCCAGCAGTGGAGGGGTGGGAAGGCACCGAGGACACCGTGGTTTGCTGGGTGGCGACTGAGGACGAGCGTTGCTGCGGCAGCTCGATGGTCTTCACCTGCTTGTAGCCCACTGCAAGGGGAGAGAGATCGTGTGGGGGTTATCATGGAATTGTGATGGAGCTGGTCTGGATAAAGATCAGGGATAGGCCACTGGGGTGGCTCAAAGGCAGCTTAAAATNCTCTGGATTTTAAGCCCAAGGAAAAGCATCACTGGGAAGTGCTGAACACAGTCCCACGAGCAGCTGGGGACTCCATCTGTCCCCACAGGGTGTCCCTGTACCTGTGGCCGTGGTGGTGAAGAAGCCCCCGTTGCTGTAGTAGGACAGGCGCTGGTCGGTGCCCTCCGAGGGCTCGGATTTCTCGTCGGCGGCGCCGCTGATGCTCAGGGCGCTGGCGGAGCGCGAGTGCTCCCGGCTGCGGCGCTGGGCCTGGACTGCGGGGACAGAGGGGACAGCAGGGACTGTCACCAACCATGGGGCTCTCAGTCACCACCCTTGGAGCTCTCAGTCACCACCCCTGGAGCTCTCAGTCACCACCCCTGGGGCTCTCAGAGTCACCACCCCTGGGGCTCTCAGAGTCAACACCCATGGGGCTCTCAGAGTCACCAACTCTGGGGCTCTCAGAGTCACCATCCCTGGGGCTCTCAGTCCTCACCCATGGGGCTCTCAGAGTCACCAACCCCGGAGCTGAGAGCTCACAGAACCCAGCCCTGCTAAGCTCAGCTTTTCCATGATCCAGTGTAGTTCCATGGTTCTGTAGTGGGATTTCCCAGTGCTTTTTAAGCATTCCATGGACACCACGCTGGAATTCTACTCTTCAATATCCACAGTATTTTTATCCTTTCTCCAGCCTCTCTCCCCTTAGTTGCGGCTGCTTCCAAAATTTTTAGTCTCATTATCCCGTGATTTCCATCCTGACACAGCTCTGAGCTATCCCCAAGATTTTCTACCCTCCAGGTATTTTTCCTCTCAGACAGGAGTTAAAAGAAAGGTAACAGAGACCAGCATGCTCAGTAATTTCAGAAGGAAGCATGTGCTGTTGTATCAGGACAGCTGTGGATCATATAAACAATCCTCCTCCTGCCTCTGTTGGATCATTTTATGATAGGAACATTAATAATGTATTTTTTGAATAGAAGTTACACTGAGGAGCAGCTACAGCCCACTTCTCCTCTGTCCCCTGTGTCTCTTGTGAACTCCCAGCTCTGTTTGGCACCCAGACCACGCCTCTGCAGAGTTTAAATCCCGTTGTGCCCCAGGGGAGCCCGTGGGACACACCTGAGATCATGTGCAGGCTCCGGGACTGGATGTTGTCCTCGGCGGGGTCGTAGTCGAACACGGAGCCGGGGTTGGTTCTCCACACCCGGAGCCCTGCAGGGAAAACGGCATTTCCTGAGGAGAGGCTGGAGCTGGGCAGCTCTGGGAGAGCCTGAGCAGCACAGGCATGGACAGCAGAACAGGGGTTGTGCCCTCCCCAGACCTGGGAGTGTCCCAGGCCAGGTTGGACACTGGGGCTTGGAGCAACCTGGGATAGCAGAAGGTGTCCTGCTCATGGCAGGGTGGAACTGGATGGACCTTAAGGTCCCTCCAACCCAAACCAGTCTGGGATTGTTTGAAAAATCACCCTTCAACTTAATCAAGTAACAGCCTAACTCCCACTCAGAGCTGGTTTTTAATTAAAAATTGATGTATTTCTTTTTTTCTGCACATTAATTGCTCCTTCTAAACCCAAATCACTTTGGTCTTAATGGTGGGATCCAGAATTTTAGGGCTTTTTTACACCTTGGTTTGTGAATTTGTGGGTTCTATCCAGACCATCTCAAGAGCTTGGATCCCTTGCTGGGGATCAGGGCATGTTTGGGTTGGAAGGGACATAAAGGTCCATTAGGAGCTTTATAAAGGGACATTTATAAATTAGTGCTTCTCAATTCTACAGCACAAATTTGGCTTTTTGACAATCAATCTGCAGCAAGGTATTTCTCTAATACATAGAGATGAAGTTCAAAACAGAAGTAAGAACCATAAACCCAGTGTGACATTATAAAGGTGGGGACAACAGGTCACAGGTGATTTACAGCTGCTGTGAGAGAACATTTCCCAAAAGGGCTTGGATGAGAACATCTCTAAGTGATGATGAATTTGAATTGATGTGGCTGAGCTGAAATGAAACCCCTCCTGTAAAAGATGAGCCCAGGTCTCACCGGTGAGGTTCTCCTGGTCCTGGTCCACGCGTTTCCGCTCCATCTCCACCACCCTCCTCTGGATGCCCCTGTAGCTGATGTCACTGAAGTCCTGCATGTTCTTCTTCACGCGCTCCGTGATGGGGTCGGTGACCACGGGCGTGAAGCTCCCTTTGCTCTTCTCAAAGTCCTCGTGGTACTTCACCTGCAATTCCAAACGATTGTGATTCCTGCTCCCCCTCAGGGGCATTTCCAGCAGGGAGCTCCTGAACTTTGCCTTTCCCAATCCTGACAGCGCCTGATCCCAAATTTGGGTAACCAAACCTGGTAGGACACACTGTCCCTGCTGCCAGCCTGGGTTATTTTTGTATCTCACTCCCTTCCCAGGGTAAGGACACCTCTGGAAGTGCTCTTACAGTGGAGATGTGTTTCTGGGTCTCCCTCACGCGCCGCATCTCCGGGGTATCCAGGACGTAGGCGGCTTTTCCTTGGACTTGCTTCCGGAAGCTGTCGGAGTAAAGAACCTGCCAGGGGAGGAGGAGGAGGACAGGAGTTACCTCTGGAGCACCAAAGAAGGGCCTGGAGAAAGGCCAGTCCCAGATTTTTACACATTTTTTTATGAGATCGTTACTGAAGAACCATAATTTAAATATCACAGAGTATTATGGCAATAATTTGAAATTTATCTGTTTAAAAACCCCCAAACTAACCCAGTTCATCACAGAAATACTCAATTGCACCAGGGAGTATTAAATAATTCCCTGTGCTTCTATATCCTTCCAACATTCTCCCATGTGAGTGAGGATTTCAGGGAGGAAATGATCTTTTCCTGTGTTTTCCCCTCCCTGAGCAGCACCCACCGAGCTGATGTTCTCCTGGTTGCGTTTGGCTCTCTCCATCTCCGGGGTCAGCGGGGTCGGGGTTCCCTTGGCCATGTGCTCCTTGTACAGCACCTGCAGGGCACAAACACGTGGACACAGCTCAGGCTGGAAGAATTCCAGCTTTTCCTGGGAGTGGGGTTAATGATCAAGCAAACTCAGCCCTGCAGAGTGGAAAAGATCTCGGGAAACAAAGCAGCTGAAACGTTATTGGCAAAAGGTAAAAAACCAAAAAATCAATGGGAAAATAGGCAAAAATAAGGAAAACTGGGAAAATAAGGCTGAATTAGGTGGAGTTTGGCTCAGGATGGTTATTTTTGACACAGGGTGCTTGGCTGTGCTTTCAGTACCGAGCTGATTTGTTCCTGGTTCCGCTTGACTCTTTCCATCTCCGGAGTGACCGGGCTGGGAGTGGCCTTCCCTAAACCTTCCCTGTAGGCAACCTACAGACCACAAAGGAACCCAGTCACCAGGGCACAACTCCACAACTGGGATGTTACTGGGTTTAGACTCCACACCAGCCGTTAGGAAAAGAAAAAAAAAAGTCAGGAAAAATGGTATTAACAAGTTAAATGATAAAAAACTCCTTTAAAATGACAGTACTTAAGAGGTGACTTTTTAGAGAAAAAAATTAGAGGGTTAAATAAAACCAGGCAGAGTGAGGTTATTCAGAAGAGCTCTGTGACATCCTCTGGTGTTAACCACTGCAGTGGGAGGTTTGGGAAGAGTTTTCCTGGGAAAATACCGAGCTAATCTGCTCCTGGTTGCGTTTGACTCGCTCCATCTCGGGAGTGACGGGCGTGGGGGTCGCCTGCCCCACGTTCTCTTTGTACAACACCTGCAGGACACAGAACAGGGACCCGGGGTCTTCAAAAACCCCAAAGCACCAGGGTTGCAACACAAATTATTACTTTGTTACAGGGTTTCAAAATGTCAAACGTTTAGTGCTGCCAAGAGGGGTGAGGAGGAAATCCCAGAAAAGCTGGGATTTGGGGTTAAGGGCTCTATCCAGGTGCAGGGTGGCTCCAGAGACTCAGGAAGTGCCTCTGGCCCTACAAAGCTGTTCCAGAAACGCTTTATCTGCTTTGTTTATCTATATTTGAAGCAATTCCTGATCTTTTTGGGATGGAGGGGGAAGTTTTGTTGCCACACTGCCCCAAATAATGATGGGTGTTTTTCCCTGAAGTCGAATCCCCCTGAAAATCCAATGAAAGGTGAAACACCGAACACAGAAACCTGAATATCCCTGGAAAACCTGGGCTAGTGGAAAGTAAGGGAATGAAATGAGCTTTATGTCCCTTCCAACCCAACATTCCCTGATCCCCAGCAAGGGATCCAAGCTCTTGAGATGGTCTGGATAGAACCCACAAGTTCACAAACCAAGGTGTAAAAAAGCCCTAAAATTCTGGATCACACCGTTAAGACCGAAGTGATTTGGGTTTAGAAGGAGCGATTAATGTGCAGAAAAAAAGAAATACATCAATTTTTAATTAAAAACCAGCTCTGAGTGGGAGTTAGGCTGTTACTTGATTAAGTTTAAGCACAAAGGAAATCAGAAATCTCTGGGAAGGTACCGAGCTAATGATCTCTTGATTGCGTTTGACTCTCTCCATCTCGGGGGTGATGGGGGTTGGGGTCACCTTCCCCACATTTTCCTTGTACAAAACCTACAGGATACAAGGGAGTATCCAAACGTCATTAAAAAGGAAAACAAAACCAAAACCCCAAAAAAGCAGAACACACAAACCAGCTTTGGAGTCGTTACACTGAGTTAGAGCTGGGCACAAAAGGAGGAATCGGAGCTTTGCCATTAATTCTGGGATGCAGGAATGGCCCTGGCTGGAATCATTTGCATCAAAGCACAGGTGGAGTAAGAAAAGGTTAAAAAAATTCAATCAGGAGAACCACATCTATCCCAAAAATGGATTTTTTTTCCAAGTCAAACCCTGCCTGGGGCAGCGTTAAAGAGCAGCTCGGTGCAGTTCGTGCGTGAGCACGGGGAGGGGCCTCGGGGAAGGGGCACTGAAGGGGTTAATAAGCACGGATCGCCGATGCTCCAGCCGGGTTAAACACTTCACTCCGATTTCCAGGAACGTTTCCTGGTGGAAGTACCGAGCTAATGATCTCTTGATTGCGTTTGACTCTCTCCATCTCGGGAGTGACGGGGGTGGGGGTGGCTTTCCCTATGTTTTCCTTATACAACACCTGCGGGGCGAGAGAAAGGAGCCAGAGAAAGCGACAGTCAATGAACGGCTCTCCCGACACTTTTTCCTTGGATTTAGTTTCCCAGGTGTTTTTAAAGCGGGTCCTGGGCACTGTTTTAGTAGAGAAGTAGTTTGGCAGCTTGGCTTGAACCGCCGGGGATAAATGGTGTTAAGTACCGCATCAAAGAGCACAAAACCCCACTGCAGGGGCTGAAAATTCAAATTAACTGCTTTAAATAAATACCAGCACTGCAGAGAAAAGGAGTTTGAGTGGGTTTAGCATTAGAACGGGACATTAAAATCACTCTTAAAACCAAGATCAACTGAACCAAGTTAAAACATTTCAACCTGAGAAAGCCACGAGTGAGAGGTGAGCCCTGCTCTGGGCTGCTTCAGAGCAGGGGCAGCATTACTCGGGGACAAAGCCGCTGACCCAAACGGTTAAAAAGGGCTTCGAAAGAGTTAAAAGGATTTAACTCCGCGTTTAAAGAGTTAAAGGGAAGTGTTGCTCTTGGCAAAGTACCGAGCTGCAAATCTCCTGGTTGCGTTTGACCCTCTCCATCTCGGGGGTGACAGGAGTGGGGGTCCCTGTCCCCACGCTCTCTTTGTACAACACCTGCACAACAAGAGACCATCCAAAAACCATCAGCACCCCAAAATCCATCAAATCCCAACATTTCCTGGGGAACGGGAGCTTTCAGATCCCCACTGCAGCCTCCTGGGGAGTCACACCCTCCCTCTTCCACGGTTAAAACAAGGCATCAAGAATTGTATATATAAAAAACCCCGCATAGAAAGGAAAAAGGAAGTTGGAAGAGGGAACAAAACGGTTAAAAACATTTAGAATGACGTAAATATTTGTAAAGAATTCCATCAGTGAAGAAGTGGGAGGTCAGTAACACGGCGAGGAAGAGAGGATGTGTTTAGCAGTTGATTACATGGAAGAAAAGAGAGGGGTTTTGGTGCTGTTTTAATGAAGGTTAAGGATTTTGGTTGAGCGGAGTTAAAGGGAAAACTCCTCCTCCACACAATACCGAGCTCAGGTGCTCCTGGTTGCGTTTGACCCGCTCCAGCTCGGGAGTGACCGGGATTGGGGTGCCCGTGCCCAGCTCCTCCCGGTACAGAACCTGCGGGATAACAGGGACGGGTCAGGGATCGGGAAAAATCCGGGACACGGAGCCTTGGGACAGAAAGTTTGGGATGGAAGAGAGAGAAGGGAAAT
The DNA here is from genome assembly GCA_013397815.1 of Aleadryas rufinucha. NCBI lineage: Eukaryota > Metazoa > Chordata > Aves > Passeriformes > Aleadryas > Aleadryas rufinucha. The sequence continues at coordinate 1,958 of VZTH01006336.1, read as the reverse complement.
AAATCCTGCTCCAAACCACCGACAGCGCTCAGCTCCTGCACACAAAACTGGGCAAGGAAAGGTGTGAAAGCAGCAAAAAGGAACAAATGCAGCGGTTCTGGTTCCTGTCCCGGCCCAGAGGATCCCACTGAGCCCCCCCAGGCAAGGTTTAGTGCTCGTGGATAAAACAAGGGAAACCAGGGGAAAAGGCACTGCAAGGAGCGAAACTGAACGTGGGACTGAATAAGGAAATCAGGCTGGGGTTTTAAGGGTTAAAAAAGAAATGTTGGGACTGAATAAGGAAAACTGGGTGGGTTTTTAAGGGTTAAAAGAAAGAAATGTTGGGACTAAATAAAGGAAACAGGGTGGATTTTTAAGGGTTAAAAAAAAAGACTCTGGGGACCAAATAAGGAAAACTGGGTGGGTTTTTAAGGGTTAAAAAAAAGGATTGCTGGGACTAAATAAAGAAAATAGGGTGGATTTTTTGAGTTAAAAAAAGAAATGTTGGGACCAAATAAGGAAAACAGGGTGGGTTTTTAAGAGTTAAAAAAAAGAAATGTTGGGACTAAATAAGAAAAACAGGGTGGGATTTTAAGGGTTAAAAAAGAAATGTTGGGACTGAATAAGGAAAACTGGGTGGGNCAGGGGAAAAGGCACTGCAAGGAGCGAAACTGAACGTGGGACTGAATAAGGAAATCAGGCTGGGGTTTTAAGGGTTAAAAAAGAAATGTTGGGACTGAATAAGGAAAACTGGGTGGGTTTTTAAGGGTTAAAAGAAAGAAATGTTGGGACTAAATAAAGGAAACAGGGTGGATTTTTAAGGGTTAAAAAAAAAGACTCTGGGGACCAAATAAGGAAAACTGGGGGGGTTTTTAAGGGTTAAAAGAAAGAAATGTTGGGACTAAATAAGAAAAACAGGGTGGGATTTTAAGGGTTAAAAGAAAGAAATGTTGGGACTAAATAAGAAAAACAGGGTGGGATTTTAAGGGTTAAAAAAAAGGATTGCTGGGACTAAATAAAGGAAATAGGGGGGATTTTTTGAGTTAAAAAAAGGACTATTGAGACTAAGTAAGGAAAACAGGGCAGGTTTTTAAGGGTTAAAAAAAAGGATTGCTGGGACTAAATAAAGGAAATAGGGGGGATTTTTTGAGTTAAAAAAAGGACTGTTGGGACCAAATAAGGAAAACAGGGTGGGTATTTAAGGATTAAAAAAAAAGGCTCTGGGGACCAAATAAGGAAAACTGGGTGGGTTTTTAAGAGTTAAAAAAAAGAAATGTTGGGACTAAATAAGGAAATCAGGCTGGGTTTTTAAGGGTAAAAAAAAAAGAAATGTTGGGACTAAATAAAGAAAATACGGTGGGTTTTTAAGAGTTAAATAAAAAGGATTGCTGGGACCAAATAAGGAAAACTGGGTGGGTTTTTAAGAGTTAAAAAAAAAAGGTAATCACACTCCAAAAGGTGGAACTCAATTACTCAAATGATGCAACTAAAAAAAAAGGAATAAGAACAATGTAAGTAATAATTATAAAGGAAAAATAAGCCTGAGAAGGACCAGGATATTATTTCTGGGGTAAGTCAATTATAGGAGACAAAAATATTGGTTTGTGGGTTAAAAAGTATTTGAAAATAGATTAAAAGGGATCTTTTTTTGGCTTTTGAAATTCAAAAATACCGAGCTAATGTGTTCTTGGTTGCGTTTGACCCTCTCAATCTCGGGGGTGACAGGGGTGGGAGTTCCTGTCCCCAGCTCCTCCTTGTACAACACCTGCGGGGCAACGGGGAAAAAACAGAATCAAAGCAGCACCAAAAGCACTCAGAGCAGCAGAAAGGGGCTTCTGACACGTCCTGGGTTAAAAAAATCCCTAGAAATAAAAAACTGACTTAAAACTGATATGACTGAGGCTGGAGGGAGGTTGATTTAGGTGGGGTATTTGGGGAAAAGGTATATATTTATATATTCGTTATTAATTATCATATAT
>VZTH01006332.1:0-32249 GCA_013397815.1 Aleadryas rufinucha | reverse complement strand
GGATGGGATGGGATGGGATAGCCAAGCGTAGTGGGGACGTAGCCCCTAAAGGGACCAGGGCTCTGAGCCGCTCCCCTGCGAAGGGCAGAGCCCTCGTCTGAGGGATGCGGGAGCCGGTCCCTCCTCCAGCCCGGTGCCCGGGCAGCCCCGGGACAACCTGCCCGCCCCGCCCCGCTCCGGCAGAGCCTCCCCGCAGCGCCCGCTCCATCCCCGGCCACATCGCTCCCCCCGCTGGCCGCTCCGCGCCGCTGCCGCTGCTGGGGATGGAGCTGGAGGAGGAGGAGCAGGAGCACGAGGAAACTGCGCCTCTCGCAGTTTCAGGGGGTAGAGGGGTGCTCGGTTCCTTCCCCTCTGCCCTCCGTCCAGGCGGGCCGCAGGGAGATGCGTCCCTCGAAGTGTTTCCCCTGGCATTGTGTCTTCACTGGGGGTTGGGCAAACTTTCACTGAATTTGTGCATCTTTGAAATAGGTACGAGATTTTAAGACAAAAGGATGCTCCGCAGTGGATATGGGCAGTTTGGGAGCTGCTCCTCCAGCCGGAGCAGGGCGGAGGGTGGAGGTGGTCCTGGCACTGGGGGACCCTCCCTGTGGCAGACCCATGATGAGATCCTCCCTCAGCAGCAATTCTGGGTGTGCTTGAACTGCTGTGAGAGAGACCTGTGTGTGAGATTCCCACTGGGGATGATAACTCCATCAACCCCACCACCCTGAACACGGGTCAAAGTCCTCATTTGTATGGTTCAGTCTTCCTTTGCAGGGCTGATTTTACCTGATGAGACTTGAACCTGCGTGAAATACCAGCCTTCACACGTGGAGCCCGAGGGAATGACATAAAGCTGTGCCAGGGGAGGCTTAGATTGGATATTATCGAATATCCAGAGGGTTCTGGGCACTGGAAGAGGCTCCCCAGGGAAGTGGCCACAGCACCTGTCTGATTTCAAGAAGCATTTGGACAACACTGTCAGGCACGTGGTGTAATTCTTGGGGTTGTCCTGTGCAGGCCCAGGAGCTGGATTCAGTGATCCTTGTGGGTCCCTTCCAACTCAGAATTTTCTGTGATTCCATGGTTCTCTGCTGTAGGATGAGTTTAATTGAGTTTAATTCCATGGGTTTCCAGTGTCACTGTTAGCTAGAGTAGAAGCAGCTCCAGGTGCAGTTACACCTTGCAAACAGTGAGGCTCTGAGTTCAGGCTGTCTCCAGGAGTGTGACTGGAGTAGTCACAGTGATCCCTGGCTTGTCACCTTTTTCATCACCTGCATTTTGTACATTTAGGCTACAAACCTTAATGTAGTATTTATGCCACAGTTTGTTTCTCTTTCAAAAGGGTCAGGAAAACTGACAGGACAGCACAAATCTCTACAGAAATCTTTGCCTGCCCCATCTTTCCTCTCTTGAATGCAGGACATGGCTCAGTGAGTGACTGCACCAAAATGAGCCATCTCTGCAGATGCACTGTAGCACTCGGGTCAGGCTGATGCTGGTTTTGGATCCAGATCTCTCTGTAATTTTTCTATTTCCTTTTTTTTCCACGTTTGCAAACTGTGTCCTCAGTCAGCAGTAACCACAGGGAGAATTTCCACTCGGAAAGTACAGGCGAGTTTCTTTACTGCTGTGCAGGCACGGGAAGGCTCAATTTCGGCTCTAACAGGGAAAGGGCTGTTCTGTTCCACCCTTGCTGACTGTCTAGGTCTGAAAGCTCAAAGAGGCCAGCTTATTCCTCAAGTCCTGACATAACCCCTTGTATGGCATTTGCCCCAAGGCAGGGAAATTCCAGCCACTTGATACTTCAGGCTGTGACCTTTGAAGGGTTAAGAGAGCCCCAGCTTCAACCTCCTGAGCTCATTCTGGTGCTCAGTTAAAGCCAGGGCAGCTGCACTTTGTTATAGCACTGGGCTGGCTCCTTTGGGCTCTGCCAGACTGCTGGGACATGAGTGTTGTCCCGTGGGATGGGACATGGCCTTGGAGATGGATCACTTCACCTTCCAGAGCCGTGATAACCAGCTCTCCTGGTGCAGCCTGCTGGCTTTCCTGAGCTTGCTGGGACTTAGAGCCCACTCCTGCACTGAAGGCAGGGGAGAGGAGGGCTGGAAAGCCTTCCCTTGCACAGGAAGCTCCCATGCCTGTCCAGCAGCACTGGCAGGAGGGCTGAGCTGGAAGGAATGCAGCTGCATCTCGGCGGGGGAGTGGAGCGAGGGTTTCTGGCTGAGAGGGAGTGACAGGAAAGCAGGCTGATCTCCTCCAGCCCCTGCCTGTCTTCCTGTCCTCTCTCCTGCCCAAACCTTCTCTTGACAGCTCTCCAGGCCTGGAGGTGGGTCTCATCCAGCTGGCTCTTGCAGGGGTCATGGGCAGTGGTGCCCCTCTCTGTGTCAGGTCTGCCAGCTCACAGAGGCTGCTCCCACAGTGAGGAGGCATTCGCTGTGTCTCCATTGAGAACCCCCTTTGGCTAACAGCCCTGGGAAGCAGTGTGGCTGGGTGGAATGGGTGCTGTGCTTCAAGGCAGGGGTGGAAAACCCTCACCTGGCCCCTCTGGGCAACAGCTTTCCCACTGGGGTCAAACACCTTGGCAAAACACTGCAAAGTGTCTGTCTCCTGTGGGATCTGCCCAGGGCTCTGCAGCCAGGAGTGACCCCGTGCAGGATCCGACCCGACAGCTCTGCGGGGAGCGCAGCACATCCCACAGGGGCTGTCAACAGCGACCTCACAGCTGAGCCAGAGCTCTTGCAACTTGGCTATTTTTAGCCCATGCAAATGGGGGTGTTTATTTTCCTGCTGTTGTGCCTTTTTGCCTTTCCCAGAGATTTTATTGCTGATGAAAACAAGGGCCTGAGAGCCACGTGAGTGTCTGTGCTGGCTGCTGCAGTGACCCCGTCTCTGCCCACGCTATCCATCTGATATTCCCCAAGCCCTTTACAGTGATGGGCTGGAATGGGCAGAAGCACCTCAGCTTACCTCGGACCAGAACCTTTTCTGGGGCTGGGAGACCTGTGGTAACAACTTGAACCCATGCATGAGGTTGGTGTTGAGGGGGCAACCCCCCTCACCAGGATGGGATGAAACAGAGGAACACTGCAGGCTGGTTTATTGTCAGTGTTTCAAATCAGTATTTTTTATTACAGAGACTCATCAGGTTGCTCACACCGTGGCAGGAATTTAATAATATAAGGCACAGGGAACATTCAGAGGTAAAAAAAGAGTTCTCAGCCTGTGAGATTTAACCATCACTTTGCTCCTGTCAGGACCCTCTCTTCTAAAGCAAAATCCAAATACCTTCTCCCTTCCATCCTTTGCATCCCTTAAATCCACAACAGGAAAAAATATTACAGCCTTTCCCTCAAGCATGTGGCAAACACGCCACTTTCTGGGCAGAAATGTCCCTTCCAAGTGTGACACAGCTTCCCTGGGAGAGCAGGGCTGGAATTTAAGCACAGCCAAGGCGGAGGGGTGGGAAGTGCTTAAGGGCACTGTGATTTGGGGAGAGCCAAGAGCTTTATCTCACCTACAGGTGAATCACAACATCAAGGTGAGCCACACACACCCCATCTGGCACAGAAAACACGACAGCAGCGTGGTCATTGAGTGATGGTGAAGCATGTAGCACTTTCAAACCTTTATTATTCAAGAGGATTTTACAGGATGAGAATAATTTCATCTTAGTTGTTTTAAATTCTGTGCGCTTCCCTGTTCACTTGTTCAATTTCTCTTTTTTTTTTTTTTTGTGCCCAATAACTGCTAAATTCAAGCCCTGGGAATAGGAGAGGGGAAAAAAAAAGGAAAACAAAATCCTACCACTCTCTGTCTTTCTCATCCCTCTCCATCCTTCCTACTACGAGCTGGGTGGCCACAATGTCACCTGCAGCTGCTATGCTTGAGAACCCAATCCTCCTACATCCTCTGGCTCTGCCTTCCCTCGCTGGCATCTGTGACTGGGGCGGTGAATCAGCTGAGAGGGTTTTGCATCTGACGTGTCCAGGAACGTGCTGTTAGCGAGAAGTTAAGAGAAGCCGATTCGAGAGCGGATGCCGAGGCAGAGCGGATATTTAGCACAGGAACAGTCAGCGGTAAAGACACGTCGGAGAGAGAAAAGGCTGGTAAGAGCGTGTGGAAACAGCTGGGTGAGTAATCTAGTGGTAATAGATAAGGCTATGAACGAGGACTGTTATTTCTCTTAGCACCGTTACTACATATGTTTAGACCTATATTAGCACCTTGTTCCCAGGGAAAAAACAAAACAAAACAAAAGCAGTTTAAAAACCAAAGGAAGTGGGAAGGTTAAAACATGACAAAGTTGGCAGCAGAGCAGGAAGGTGAGCGTTTAGATCACCAGATCCTTGTCTATGTCCTCTGTGGAAGGAAAAGAGAGAGACAAAGTCAGGAGGCGGATGCTGCCAGGGTCCCATTGTTCCTGTACCCTCCCCACTCCCCCCTGCTTTCCCTCACCCAGGACAGGCTGTAACACTTTGTTTCATCCACAGTGGGGGTTCTGGGGGTGCTCTTCAGTCTCCCCTCCACCCCATTCCCGCCCTCCTCAGCACTTACGCTCCTTGATGCCGAAGCAGCTGGCCCACTCCTCCAGGGCGATGTACTTGTCGTTGTCCAGGTCGCAGGCCTCGAAGAAGCGAGTGGTGCAGTGCTCCATGGGGATCAGGGGGGCGCGGAGCGGGGCCAGCTCGGTGTGGGACAGGTACCTGCCGAGGTGACCACATGGTCACAGGAGGGCAGATGCTGGCCCCAGCTCGCTGGTTTGGCTGCTGACCCAGTGCCCTCCCAGTATCAGCCAGTGAGCGTCACGAGGGTCAAGGACTGGTGTCTGCCCTTGCAGCCGGCTGTGCTGGTCACAAAATAGCCACCAGCTGGGGGTCCCTGCCAGCTGCCCTCACCCCACAGGCCTGAGTGTGTGATCACTCTCATGCCCATCTCCAGCCCACAGCTGAGCCAGCAGCTGCTATCTCAGCTGCTGCAGTTATCCCAGGGCCTTTGGACTAAGATATTTTAGGGGACTATCATAGAACAGTAAATCTGAGAAGAGAGAAACTCCACACCCAAGGGAGGTGGGAGCAGCTGGGGCTGGGGGAGGCCCCTCTTCCTGCAGAAGAGCTGTTTGCAAGAGGCAAAGGTGCCTCTACCCCAGCCTGGTTAGCCACAACCTCTGCAAGACGTGACTCTGCCACCAGCCACCCACTTGTGTCACATCTCCAACCTGCCTTGACACCTTCTACTGCCAAATCACCCTGGTCCTTCGGCAGGAAATGTCCTGGTGCTCTGCTGGCACTCACCCATCAATGGGGTGCTGGTCCAGCTGCCCAAACTGCCAGTGCACGGGGAAGATGTACATGTTGTAGTTCTTCTCAAAGTCCCGGGCCAGGAGCTCCACGGTGTGGTCACCGGCCTCCAGGCGCTTCTCATTCTCATGGATCTTCTTCACCTGCCATGGGAGAGGCCAGGGAGTCCTTGTCAGCAGGGAAATGGGGTGCAAGGGGGCACCTTGGGAGGGACTTTACAGGGATCCTGCAGGTCATTCTGGACGGGCTCCCTGTCTGTGCTGGCTCCATTGCAGGGGTGAGCTCCCAGACTCCCTCCCCTGTCCCTCACCTTGAGCTTCTGCTTCTCGGTCAGCAGGTTGTTGTCCTCGTCGCGCTCGTACAGGGTGATCAGCACGTTCTTGAGCCAGTCCCGCATGCGCAGGGGGAACTCGGTCAGCTCTGTGTCCAGGCAGGCAGGGATGACTGCAAATCATACACAGTGGTCAGTGCAGCATCTGGACACACAGCCCCACACCCTGGACACGCAGCGCCAGTGCCCTCTCACCTCAGCCCCGAGCCTGCCTGGACCTTTGCTCTCCCTCAGACTGCGAACGTGGGGGCTGTGCCCAGTTAGGAGTCCCCTTGTCTGAGGGTTTGGCTCCACTTACATTTGCAAGGCCCAATGTAGTCCAGGTGCAGCTTGTGTCCCTTCTTGGTTCCCTCCAAGGTGCACTTGGTGGCAAAGAAATGGCAGGAGGAGTCGTAGGTCTTGTTGTCAGTGCCACAGACCTGCAGGGGAAGGGGAGATGCTGCGTGAGAGGCAGGGAGAGCCTCCAAAAGAGATGTCTGACTTGTTTCCTGGGGCAGGCAATGGCTCCTTCCTCACCACCAGATGGGGACCAGCCACCCTGACTCGGTCCCCATCTGTCACCATCTCTGGCAAAGCCCACGTGGGTCCCTCCCTGCCCTGGCCCACTGAGCAGCTGCTGCCCTCACCTTCTCGAAGACGCCGGCGGTGGCAGGGCAGCTGGCGGGGTCCTGGCACACACACATGGGCGAGTTGTTGTCATCCACCTCGCACACCTTGCCGTGCTTGCAGTGGTGGTTCTGGCAGGGGTCTGGCAGCAGGAGGGGAGCAAAGTCAGAGCCAGCCACATCCTCACCTCCCACGAGATGCTCAGGGCACCTCAGCACAGAGGGAAGACAGAGACTTTGCCAGGGACAGCCCCCAGCATCTATTCTCACACTGGGAAGATGTGAGGTTTTCCAGAAGTCCATGTTAGCCATGGGGCTAATCCTGGACTGCCTTCTGTAGCCACACCAATGGCTTTTCTGTAGCAAAGATGGGCTTACAGAGAGCCCAGGGCTGGAAGAGGCCATGTGCCTCTTATGCTTTAAATGTGCATCCAGGCTGGCATCATCCTTATGCTACAGCCCTTCCCAAAGGAGCCCCTCACTGTTTGGGGTGGCTAAAGCTCCCCCACACAGGGAAGAGATGGTGTCCCTGCCAGCAGGAGGGCAGGGGAAGAGTGACTTACTCTCTGCCACAATCTCCTCTACATCCTCTGTGGGTTCCTCGAACTCTCCCACCTCCACCTGGACGGGATTAGCTCCCACGGGCTCCTGCAAAAGAAGTTGGTGTTCTTGCTGTGGGTGCACACAGAGCACAGCCCCAGCTCCTGGGGGGCAGAGCTGCCCCCTATGGCTCCCCAGAGCTTTGGGGATGCTCTCCCTGCAGCAGTGGGTGCTGAGGGGATGGGAGAGGAGGAGGGACAGAACCACCTACCTCTGTGGTGGGATCTTCGATGACCTCTGTCTCATCGGGCAGAGCCTCCTGCTGCAGGGGAAAGGACCTGTGAGTGGGGGTCCATGGGGCAGTCCCAAGGGGGAGTGACCCACTGGAACAGGCAGTAGGGTCACCCTCAAGCTGTCCCTCATCCCTCAGTACTTTATTTGTTATAAAAGAAGATCCCCATCGGCTACTCCAGATGGACAACCCCAACAGCAGAGGCTCCGCTGTCTCCTGCACTTACCGGCGTTGCCAGGGCTTTGCCTGCCAGGCAGAGAAGGAAGAAAATCCAGGCCCTCATCTTTCAGCAGACCTTGAAAAAAGCAGAGGAAAAGGAGGGATGAGGAAGGAGGCCACTGTGTGCTGCTGGGCTCCAGGCTGAGCACTCAGACATTTCGAGAAGGGTGTTCTCTCCATTTCCTGCCTCGTCTGTTCAGTATTACAGACCCACATGCTGGCTTTTCTAGCCAAAACCTTGGGCCAAATTGTGTTTCCAAGACAAATTCGTTTGATTTTGCAAAATGAGACAGTGAGGTTTAGATGTCTGTTGCTCTCCTGGATGCCTTTAGGAAAATCACAGTCAAAATGGCTCTTTCCTTCTCTGGAGGCTTTTTTTTAAACAATCACCCCACATTTTTTCATGTTAGAAATCCCCTGATACGAGTGCCAGGTACAAGGAATGAAATTCTATCATCTTAATTGTCAATCAGTGGAAAAATGGAAGTGGAGGAAGGAAAGAGGTGGCAGAGAGACAATGAGAACACTTGAGAACTAAATCCTTTAGAAAACCCTTTCCCATTTGGACACAGACATCCCTAGGGGTATCAGAGACCAAAATGTTGGGGTGTCTACTATTGTTTTTCCCTTTCCTGCTCAGACCTGAGGGTCCCCAGACTGGGTTTCAGGGATCCAGGACACTTGGAGGTTGTGTCCAGCTGGGAGACGAGCTCCAGAAGGATGAGCCCTTTGCCCCCTCCCAGTCTGGGCTGTTGCAGAGCCTCTGTAGGATGATGCAGCGCAGCTAACATCGGCTGTGATGTGCGCCAGGAGGAGAGCGCAGCTGGTGACACCCCCCTGTCCTTGTCCCCCCCGGTTCCTGTTTGGCAGGGACGAGCCGCTCTGTGCGGGCGGAGAGCGGCTCAGCTGGCCGCTTAATATGCGGGTGGCATCCCCCTGCTGACAGCGAGGGCTGCCCGCTCCCTTCCGCCCCGGGGACAGTGAAACTCCCCCGTTCTCTCTCCTGCCAGCGAGGGGACCTGTCCCCCTGCCAAGTCCTCCCTTCCGCCGGCGCTGCTCCGCTCCACCTGCGCGGCCGGGGCAGCACAGCCCGCCCTGGGGCCAGCGAAGGGAGGGATGTGCTGGGACAGAAAGTGTTGGACAAGGTTTCTTCTTCTCTCCCAGGATATCTGATGTCACTGCATCCTTTCCCTTCCTCCCCATGCACAGCAGCTCTCTGGGTATAAAACCACACCAAACCTGTGCTGCCAGGACATCGGTGAGGCTGGGCTCTGCTTCCTAATTTAGCGAGGTTTGGCCACTCAGAGAAAATCCTCTTTCCAATCTCAGGACCTCACCCAGCCCTCAGTGGGGTGTCTGTGCAAAACAGGGGTCAGGGAATGGAGGGCAGCTTTCTTGGGATGCCAGAGGGCTGGGAGGGGGTGGTGGGGATGGCTGCTGTGGTGGCATGAGGGACCTGTGGCAGAGGAGCTGTGGGGAGGAGGTGATGAGCCCTTTTGCTCTGTCGAGGCTGGAGCTGAGCAGCTCCCTCCTCTCCTGCTTGGTATGAGCTGTCCCTCCCCTCATCTTGATTTGTTCTGGAGGCTTCTGTGAGCTCTGTCAGCATTTGCCAGCAGAGATCACTGGTTCTTCACTCCTGGAAGAGTTGTCTGGGGAGGGAGGTGGAAAAGTACTGGTGATTCTGGCCATCTCCTCCCTTGCTGGTATCCCCTGGCTTGTAAAGGCTCCTCTGGGGCTTCTCCCAAGGGGCTTGTTTGCTTTGGAAGGTGCTCTGAGGTTCAATGATGCTCTTTGGGCAGTGCCCAGTCTGGAGGAGAGGGCAGTGCATGCACATGTGGAAGGCAGCACTAAGAAGAACCCAATCCCACACCAAGGCCATCTTAGATCATTTCCCCAGGCTTTAAAAAAGCTTTGAATTTCAAAGTCTGGACATGCAGTAAGCTGGGGTCAGGGAATTACGTGTTTGCTAGGAGCCAGCAGACAGCTGGAGCTGCCAGTGTTGTGTTTGGAGGAAGAAGGAGCACAAAAAGTCTGAGCAAACAAGCTCTGCAGAGCTGTCTTGTGCCTTAGATGGTAAAACAAATTTATTTGAAGAACAGTAACCTTTTGGAGGCAAAGCCTGTGCAGCGAGGACATTGCAGTGTCTGTGAGCCCCTGGCTGGGTTGCAAATGGTCATTCCTGAATGCCTGGTGGTCAAAAGTCCTGAAATAACAGCTCAGGAGCCCTGCACATGGAGTTGCTCCGTCAGGATAACGTGGTCCATGATGCAAGTCTCCCTCCTTGTGGAGCAAACATGGTCCTGCTATCCAAGAGGATGCTCTTTGGAGCTGGCAGCTGGGCCACACCATGAGCTCAGCATCCATCCCCCAGCTGGAGAGACTTGGGAGGATCCCTGAGGGACTCTGCACTGGGAATGCCTGGCACTGCTTTGTGAGCCCATGGAGGGCAGGGGGCAGCAAAGGGAGTGCAGCCAGGGGGTCATTTTGGACAGAGGAAAACAGGGAAAAAATTTTAGCAAGCAGGGACTTATGCCCTTCTGCATCCTAAAAAAATCAACAGACACCAGCACTTCACAGGATGCTGGAAGCCAGCACAGAAAGGGCTGCTGAATATAGAATGAGAGAAGCTCCATGGTCACCACCCTCTCCTCAGGCCTGCCCTCCTGAATGTTGTGGATTGAGGAGACAACAGGGCACCCATGGACTGCGCAGCCTTTTTAATATCTGACCCCACTTGCATCCTACATGGGGACTTCAGCTCCCAGTCACTCTATAAACAGGGTCTGGGGGCTCCCACAAACCCCTCTCAATGGTTCACCTTTCCAGCATGGCCCTCAGCACCAGCTGCTCGTTGCATACCCCAAAGAAGAGGACCATGGGGTGTAGAGAGATCTGAGGCTGACCCTCAGCTCCTCCATAAACTCAAAGCCAGCTGCTCTGGGAAACTGTTTACCATGCTCTCCCCCAGCTTGTGGCACCATCATCAGTTTCTCCTGAAGGGGAAAACACCCTGCAGTGATGCACAGAGGAGAATCTGTGCCACTGGGACCTGTGGGTCTCTCATGGGGACCCCAGCCTGGGGGCCTTTGTGGGCTGGGGGAGGACACTGACGAGGTGGGTGCAGCCTCCAGGAGAGGCTCCATGGGTGGTGGAGCGTGGTCCATGTGGCGCTGGCCCTGTCCAGGGTTGCATAAGCCCTTTGAGATGCCACGTTAGCGTGGGGAGGAGTCTGTGCCTGACCACTTTGACAGCTCCTCCCCGAGGCCGCCGGGCTCACCCCAGCTGCCACCCCTGCTAACCCGGGTGAGGGGCTCCACTGCCTCCTCCCACTGCAGCCGTGGAGGCAGGAATGGGCAATGGTTGGGCAAAACCCTCCCATGCGTCAGCTCCTGCCTGCACCCCAGGCCGGCAGCAGGGTCTCCTGCACCCACCCTCCCTCTGCTCTCTGCTCTTCCAAGCCTCTGAAGGGTCTGACATTCCCCCACCTCACATTGGGTATAAAGGCAAAACTGGCCCAGAAAGAGATTCTGCCAAACCCTACTGGGGCCACAGTTTTCAAGCTGCAGATGGGTGACCAAGTGTGACCCCCACAGACAAAATGCCAGGGCTGGGTCCCCACTGCCTGGCCCTGACCTCGCTATGCAAGCAAGACCCTCTGAGCTTTACTTGGCAGCCCCTCCCAGGCTAAAATTCCATTTGAAGCTGGAGTTGTTTGCGTGAGTCCCCATAAAGCTCCCTGCTGAGCAGGTCCCTGCACGTCCGGTGCTGGCTCACCCAGATGTGCTGCAGCTGCCCTGGGTGCCTGGGGAGCAGGGCAGGGGACTGGGCAGAAGCCAGCCTGGCTCCTGCCACCTGCACAGACCCCTCTCATGCAGTGTGCAGGCTCAGAAAGCCGCACAGGGTTTAGATGGAAGTGAAATTCCCTTTAGCTCACACACACACATACACTCCAAGTAAAACACAGCAGGGAAAAAAATCTACCTACCCCATGTGCCCATGCAGAGTCACTAAAGACACGGCTACACCACAACACTGTGTGAACCCATTCCCTGTGCTGGGAGCTGAGCAGCTCTGATTGAACTCAGAAATGCTCTAGCTCTTACAGGGCTTGTTGATACAAGGGCAAGAGCCCAGTCCCATCACAGCTGTGTGCTGAAGCTGACACAGTTTCTCCAGGTTGCAGATTGAATCCGTAATAGAAAACAATTAAATTACTACCAAGAAAAGTGCCTGGATAAGCTGTGGCCTGCAGGCAGTGGCTCATGGATGAGCCTCGGGCAGACAGGTGAGACAGAATTTTGCTGTCCTGCCTGAGCCTTTTCTTTTGTGTGGGCTGGAGCTAAGGCAGTGTCAAAAGCAGCCCGGGTATTTCTGTGCCATGTGCGGGAGGTCCCTTCGGCTCCCGGGGGATGCAACCAGCTGATCCTGCACAGCTCCACAAAGGAGGGAGAGAATAAACTGTCCGATAAATATTCTGCAACAATGCAAACCATCTCCACTGCATTCCCTGGACTTGCCCTGCCACAGCCGCTCCAGCGATAACAGCCCCAACATCCTTCGGACCAGAGGACCCAGAAAAGGTTTCCATGGGAGCCGACATTCCTCTGGGGCTGAGTCATGGAAGAGCAGAATGTTGTGGAAGGAGGGGCTTGAAAAAAAGTTTGCAAAGTTTATTTCTGCTCTTCCCCCTCCCAACAGCGCCCGCATCCCTGCTCCTGCCTATGTGGCAGACAATGGCTTGGCTTTAGCTGCTGCGCAGGACGCAACAGCCTTTCATTTCCACTTAAAAGTCACCTGATCCACCCCAACAAACGGCTGCAATTAACTTTTGTCCTTCTGGAGGGATGCTGAGTTTTTGGGTTGTTTCAAGTTGGTCGTCCCTGAGGACTCGGGAGTACCGGTGACATTCCCGGTACCCCCGGTTTCACTCCAACCCCAAACTTTTGCCTCTCGGTTTGGGTAGGAATTCAGCCTCTAGCCCGTTAAATTTCCTTGTTTTTGGCTGGATGCAACAGAGTGGAGCTTTCTTAGAGAAGGGACACAAAGAGCAGAGTTAGACTGTCACGTCACCAGGCCGGGAAGGACAGCGGCTGCCTTTAAAGGAAACAAGCCCTCGTCTCTTCTGTATGGACCTAAAATTGTGCCTGATCGAACCCAAGTTCTTAAAACTTAAAAATACACCCCAAAAGAGCTTTGCTCCTCCTCTCCTGCAATCTCCATCTCCCTAACAGTCGATCAGCCAGAGTTTGGCAAGCCAGGGCAGCAGACTTGAAAGGCTTTCAAAGTTTGCTTGGAACAAAAAGCCGAGTGTCTTTTTTTTTTTTTTTCCTTCCAAAGGAGAAATAAGACCGGCTGCACTGAAAAAATAAAACCGCTGAGATGAAGTCGACAGCTCTTTTGTTCTTCCTCTGGATACTCTGGTGAGTAAAACACCACCTGCCAGCACACCTCAGGCCGGGAGTAGTGGGGACTGTTTGTAACTAGATCTGATTTTCTCTGCAGGCTGGCTGTGCCCAGACCTTGGTCTCTCGGATCTCGCTACGGAACTACCCACGAGCTGAAAACCCAGAGGAGAGAAAGGGAAGAGAGAGGAGAATGAGGGCAGGTTAAACCTTTGCAGTCAGATGCCACCAAAGCTTTAAAGCTCTGGCAGCGGAATTGAGTAAGAGACAGTTTAGAAGTGGAAATGCTGCAAAGAGGAGAAAGGGGTGAAGTCAGGGGGAGTCTCTAAATGCACCTCTTGGGGTGCAGTGTCCAGCTCCCTGTCCCAAGTGAGGCACTGCGAGCACTGGACACACTCCCCGGGCTGGGAGAGCGGGTCCCGGGCCAGGGACCCCCACGAGTGGGGCTCTGGGGACCCCCATGTCGGGAGGAAAAGCACAGCAAAGGCAAACGCGAAGCTCGGGCCATACCTCGCAGTCCCGGCAGCACGGCTGAGGGAGCTTCAGGCGCTTGGACAGGCTGGAGGAATCTGTAGGTTTTAGAAGGAGGCAGGAGGAAGCCAAAGGGTGGGCTGGGTTTCCCGCTGCCTCTCCCCCTCCTCCTCCTCGCTATCTTTCCAAATCGGTCTCTTCCTCTCTCTCTCTAAGTGGGCAGTCCCTCCTGAGGCTCAGCCTGGCTCCAAAGGATAGACCAGAGAAATCAAGCTGGAGATCGAGGGGTCCCTGGCAGGCACAGAGCAGCCCCCAGCGCAGCCCTCCCAGCAGAGTCACTGGCACAGCAGCTGCTGCTCTGCTGCCATGAGTTTTCAGTTCTCTGTCTCTCTCGGACTGACAGCGCGGGGGGATGGGGGAATGCCAGCTCTCTGCTTGGTCTTTGCACCTCAACAACTTTACCCGCTGCAATTATAAAGTTAAATGCTGTCATTTCTCAGTGGAGTGGCTCAGTCCCTGAGCTGGTGTTTCCCATCCTCAGGGGCATGCAGAGGAAAGCAGGAGAGTTTTTCCTCCTCCATCCTGTCTCCTACCATTGCTGATATCTGTGACTGCCTTGTGGAGAGGGAGAGGAAAGAATGACGCAGAGAATGTGGAGGATAAAGACATATCTGAAATATGCTGTAAGTAGGCAGAGAAATGCTGGGCTGGTAGATGTGACTCAGCAGACTGGTCTCTCTGCTGTGCTTATTGTCCAGCAGGTCTGGACTGATTGAACAAAACCCACAGTCAGAATTGCCAGTCAGCTGAATTCGGTGGTCTCTTCAGACATCACTCAGTATTTTGACTTTACAGATCATAACTCAGCTGGAGCAGCTGCCCAGCCAGAGGCAGCCAAGCAGCAAAGCTGTTTGGAGTTGAGTTTTCCCATCTGTTCCTCTCTATGGTCAGGGTGAAAACCCAGCTCCTCTCTCCTTACTTCTCTCCACGGCTGAGAGGATTTGAGGTGCAGCAGCATGGTCATGGCATTGCACTGCAAAGGAAAAACCAGTAGCCAAAAATTGCTACAGTTTGGGCATCTCTAAAGAGTGTCTCTGTGCCATTCAGGGCTGTCCTGAGCCCTGTGGATAATCCAGCTCTTTGCAACTTGTGATCCTCCTGTAGCATCAAACCTCACCCCAGGGCTGCTCTCTGGCGACTGCTGGAAAGATGGTGTCTTGTGTAGCCAGCAGGACTGAGGACATCTGGGCACCAGCAGTGTGATTGTGCTGGGTGAAGGACACCCGAGACCACAGCAAAATTCAACACTGTTTTGTTTTGGCTGCCTGGGGTTTGGGTTCATTCCTCGTGATCCCGTGCTATCTTTGAGAGGGGCTGAGATGTGGACCTGGGTGCTTAACTCTTCCCACTGATGTTGCTGAGGATTTAGGTGTCAACACAGGGACTGGCCCTTGATGCCCTCCGGGCTGTGCTGGCTCCTTGCTCTGTAGGATGCCTTGGTGGCTCTGTATCAGCTCACTCCTCATCCGGCCTTGCGGCACTTCTGCGGCACGTGAGAGATCAGATGTAAGACTAAACATCCCATGGCCAACAGGGAACAAAATATAAACAACAGAAAGGGAAAGCAGAGGGGAAAGATAGGGGAGGGGGTCATGAAGACCCATCATCACTTCCCAGTGAACAGGTCAATCTCCACAATCAGGCAGCTCAGGAGGCTGGTAGCAAAGAACAAGAGAAGAAAATCTTCTTCACTCATTTCAAAGGATGGCTGCACACGTCCCAAAAGCCATCCCCGGGTGCTGATATATAGATGTTGATATCACTCACAGAGACATCCATAAATATTCCATGTGACCCTCCCAGGTCCCTGTGGAGGCTGGATTTATGATGCTGTCTAAGACTCCATGGGTCCTTCTAATACAACCAACTGGAGCACATTGTCCTCCCACCACAAGTGTCCTGCTCCCAGGTGCAGCCCAGTGCCCCTGGTAGGTCCAGTTTGGCTCCAGAGGTCACACATCCCCTAAGCCAAAGTTCATCTCCCAAGGAGTTGAACACAGCTGTTGAATGCTCTCTGCAGTGGATTAGTCACGGCTCACATTGAAATTGTACCACTGCTGGTTCTTCTCCTAAGGAAAAAAAAAAGACATCTGGAAAAAATTTTGGAGAGGAAAAAAAAAAGAAGAGACAAGAAACCACGACTTTTCTAACTGACAACGTGGCAATTGCTCTGCACTGTAGCCTGAAGCTAAGACCTCTACTAAGGGCTTAGACAAATGATAGTGCCACGGAGATAATTATAGCAGGGATTTCTTTATGGATGTGGTGGTTTAGAGCCTGGGTCTGGGCGAAAGCAAAAAGCAGTGATGCAGCCACATCTGGAAATGGCCCCCAAGCTCATCCAGTGAGCCCAGAGGGATGGGAGTCAGGGGTGCTCATGGTGGTCCATGCACATGGTGGGGACAGCTGGGTCCTGCACCTTGGGAAGGACACACTGCCAGGCATCAGCGGTGGGATGGAGGGGGATCACATGGAGGAGGAAACAAGAGCCTGGAGCAACTGGCTGGCTCTTTGAACTCAGCAGCTTTAAAAAGCTCCAGAAATGACTGAGAGCTTGCAAAGGAAGTCCTGCAAAGTCCTTTCCACTCTTACAAGCTTAGTGGGGCCATCAAAGAGGAGATTTTGGCGTCAGGCTGCCAGGAGGAAAACTGGACCTCACACATGTTTAGAAGGTTGTCTTATGCCACTGGGGCACTGGACGGGCAGGAGATTGTCCAAGGGGCCTCCACAGCCCTGGGAGCCCTGGCAGGGCTGCAGCAGGTCCAGCCTAGGCTCCTGACCATGTGCCAATGGGTTCTTTGGGCACAGGGGATGAACCCCAGGGCTCCCGGCGCTCGCTCCCAGCTCAAGTGACTGCACAAACTCTGATGGAAACAGCAAACAAGGCAAGACCGTTTGAGGCTTGAGCTCATTTTACAGCAAAGCCAAGAGGTCTGGAGGGGTGAGGTTTGAACTCCAGCTAACCCCAGTTCAAAATCCAAATTTCTTCATCCTGCTTTGAGCCAGGTTGGGCAGATCTGGGCTGGCGCAGTTGAGAAAACCCTGGTGCTTTCCAGGAGGGGAACATTTCTGCTGTAAGAGGTGGAGAAAGAGGCAAGTGAGCAGCTCTGTGGGAGTGATAAAAGTGTGGATTAATAATCCTGCCATCTCCTGCTCACTAATTTGTCAGTCTGAGGAGCCTTTCCTTCCCTCTGCTCTGGGAGGAATTCTCTAATGAGTTTTTCTCTAGAGGATGTTTCTGCATTAATTGCTGGTGGATGCTGCTGCAAAACAATGAACCCAAAGTGCATATAAATAAACAGGATGGCCTGGAGCCACCGTGGGAATGTAATTTGCTAAGTCTTCATCCCTGGGTGTGTGGCTGAAGCCTGAGCTCCTCACAGGTGTGGGGCAGTGTGGGGGAAGTCAATGGCTGCAGGGGTGGGAGCCCAGCACCCAGCTCAGGAAAAGTCGAGAGTAAATGCAGAGCAGACAGGAATCTGCTTATCCCAGGAATTTCCCATCTCTCCTGCTCTCTGGGAGTGTGCAGCTGGAGGGTTTCTGGTTTTTTCCATTTCAGAAGCAGATCAGAGGCAGAAGGGCTGTGCTCTCTGGGCTTGCACTAAGCAGATGCAGAGCCACTGGAAGCACCATCTGCACAGGGCAGGATGAACCCAAACTGTTTTGGGAACATGCCTGAGGCTATCTCATGTAGGACAAGGAAGATGGGATGGGACTCTGCCCCTGGGCTAAGCAGGAGGACTGATGGCTGGTTCAGATGGAGCAGATGAATGCTCAAGGTCTCTTCCAGTGCCTGCACTGGGGTGCTGTTCAGAAGCAGATGGAGAAGGAGGAGTGGATGTCATTGCAGATTCTCAGCTGTAATCCAGAGGCCAGCAGGGCAGGGGATGGAAAACCAGCTGTGCATGGCTCTGCAGTGAGTCACAGCCTGGGAGCAGGCTGCAGAGCTAGAAAGCAGGCCACGCTTACTGTGGGATGTCTTGCTCTTTCCATGATGTGTGTGGGCTCTCACAGCTGTCCCAGGGTTCTCTCGTGGAGGGCTCTTCCATGCCCCATGGGGAAGGTCTCTCCTCTGTCTCTTTCAAACTCTTGCTGCATTATCATCTCACTCACTTGGAAATGCGTGGGGCTTCAGGCCTGGGAGAAGCCTGTCTGTCCTCCCTGAAACTAAACTGAGGCCAAAGAAGCAGGGCAATAACATCCATCACCTTCCTCAGCTGTGGTGCCAGTAGGGAGCTCTGTGTGCTGCAGCTGCCCCTGCACTGCCATCCCCGGGTGCTGATATATAGCACCTTGGGAAGGACACACTGCCAGGCATCAGCGGACCCAGAGAGAGTGGTAGATTGAATCCCTCTGGCTGTAGCCCCCCACAATGTCCCTGTGGCAGAGTCCCCACAGCCCTGCCTGGGGACATCACACCAGGCACTGGCAGACAGGACACATCCTCAGCTGATTTGAAACTCCCAGGCACATCCAGCCTGGCTGAGCTTGGGCCCAACCCAACACCTACAGTATCCAAAGAACCTGACTGTCCCAAAGGGCCCCTTTCTGCAAGGGGCTGTTCCCTATTAGTCCTGGGCACGGGGATGTTCTGTGCCTGAATTACAGTCGGGTGTCTCAGCCCAGCTCTGCTGTTGCTTGAAGCCTTGTGCTAGAGTTGTACTTATGACTTGCAGAAAGTGAAATAAAACTTCCAGGGGGGAAGTGCTGCTAACTCCAGGTAGTCCCACCTTGCTCCTGGTGTTTACCTATGATGCACTTTTGAGTCTTCTTGGGCCTGACAGATGCGGTTTGGCAGCTTTTGAAGGATATGAATAGAACTGCTTGAGGAAATAAACAGGAATCCACTTTCAAGCCCCTGGGACATGTGGGGAAAGGGAAGCTCCTGGGCTGCAGTGGCAGCTCTTTTCCATGGAGAAACAGTCTCAAAGGCAGCTTTGATGGGAATACCCAGGTGAAGCTGTGCCAGCCCCGGAACATCAAATGCCATCTGGAAAGCAGTGGCAATAGCCATGGGTGAGGAAGAGAGCAGAAAGGCAAATTCCAGGGTTCACAAGGCTCTCTGAGGCCAGCTGCATTTGTTTTTTTGGGTCATGAGTGTGAGGTTCTCTAAGAGAAGCTTGATTCTCAGATGAGTTGGCTACTTACCCCACAACCCTTTTTAATTTAATCAGCCACACCAACTTACATCTAAGGGAGGAAAGCAATTGTTTTCCTGGGCCATGTCTATGCTGGGAGCCCATTCAGAAGACTCCCCTTTGGGAATGTGAAGCAGTGGGCAGGTTGGTGAGTGGGGCCAAGCAGTGATGGGGCAGAGCTGCCATGGATTGGGATTGCAGCTGAGGCAAAGCAGGCAGCAGGGTTTGGTGTCCTCAGCACAGCTCGCTGTCCCCAGGATCCAGCAGCTGACAACACAGGCTGTAAGTGAGGGCTGCTTTCGCTCCAGGCTTGTGCGTTGCTGGAGGCAAAGAGGAGGAGGGAAAGTCAGTCTTGGGGAGGGCAAGGCACACTGGTGGCAGGCAGGCTGGAATATGAGTTGAAGCCTGGAAAGGTTAGCAGTTCCCCGTGGAGGCTGAAGAACAGGACTTCAGTGTCCTCCTATTAACCCTCATTGCTGGCACAACCCTATCAAAATATCCCCGCTCCCAGGCAGCCCTGCCCCGCTTACAGTAGCTCGGTCTGTGCACAGCTCCGTGCTCCCAGCTCCTGCCCATCCCCTGCCCTCTGCCCAGCCCTGTGTCCTGCTGTGACACAAGCCAGGAAAGGCACTGGACAGAGCGATCCCGAGAGGCCACATCCCCTCTAGCACTGCTCGTGGATGAACCACTCCAGCATCTCTGGGTGGGAACTGAGCTGTGCTGGAGCTGTGGCTGCACCCAGGCAGGATACAGGGCTGGAGGTGCCTGAGGTGCCTGGGCCACCCCTGGCTGAGCCTGCATAGATCCACCCTGAGAATCCTCATCTTTCTGTCTATTGCTCTGACACTTTCTGCTCGAGCTGAGCTCACTTCAGAACAAGCCCTGGCTTGAGATGTACCAGACGACTGAGCCAGGCTGCCGGGTGCAGGAGGCTCCATAAACAGGGTGTCCCTTAGAGCAGACAAAATGGGATTGGTTTTGGCACCATGCATTTGGAAGGATGGGGTACAGAGGGAAAGGCAAGCAGCTGTGCTGGTGCTTGGTTGCCCACTGGGGTTACAGCACCATAGCCAGTCACAGGCAGCCTTAGAAGCTGCCAAAGAAGATATTAGGGGAGGCAGTAGGAAATATTTTTTGACAAGCCTTTGGGGCAGGATGTCCTGTGAGCCTGAGCCATCCCTGCTGTGCAGGAGCTGTGTGAAGGGCTGTGGGGTCAGGCAGGCAGGGCTGCTAGGGGCAGTGCTGGGAGCCACTCTGGGATTTTGGCATCTGGTGACTGTGATTTACTAACATGGCCACTCCAGGCCAACACCAAGTGCAAGCACTGACCTCCACACCATCTCTGCTTGCTGGCTCATTTAAAATCATCTCCTAGTGCACTTCTGAACTGCTCTAAGCTCCCCTGTCCAGTGTGGATTTTACTCTGGGGAGTTCAAGTTCCTTAAAATCTTCTTACCTTGAGCAATTCAGGTCTTTGAGGCCATGCATAGATATTCTGTTCCTTGCAAGGGCCAGTCAGTGGGGGAATCATTTGCATCATCTGTGTGGAGCTTGGTGGAATTTCACTGATCAGGGAGTAAAGGAAACCCAGGAGGACACAACCCCTTAGCTGGATGAAAATACAGCGGACATATGTGGGCAGAAAATACCTTGTCCATCGCTGCTTTGGTGTGATGACTTCTGGGGCTCTCAATTTAGCCCTGAAGCTTGTTTACTTCCCTTCAAAAAACCACCATCCCGTTTGGCCGGGGTTTGGCAGGAGCGGTGCTGTGGGCAGGAATAGCTGGGCTGTGGGAAGGCTCGGGGCTGATGCTGCACCGTGTCTGGGCTTGGGGCAAGGTGGGACGTGGGCAGCCCCAAAATAGCGAGGTCATGTGGGGCCCTGAGCAAACGCTGTGACTTTCCATCCTGTGCCTGGCCCAGAGCAGGGTCCCTCCCTCAGGACCTGCTGCTAAAATTAGCCCTGTTTCCCCATGCCGTATGCCCTGCATATGTTATCAGCAGCTGTTTGAGGAGATGGAGGGACCATAATCACAGTTTAAAAAAATCTGTCAGATTTAAGGTTCTATTTTATGAGAAAAGCAGAGAGAAAAAATTCTTCCTGAAATGGGGGCTCTGAGGGAGAGAACATTGGACTCTTTCCTGTGTGATGCTGCTGTGAGATTGCTAATGAACATTAATTGTATCAGGCATCTGCAAAGACTAACCAGAAAATTACAGAGATGAGACACAAGCATTGGTAATGTCACCCCCCAGTCCCTTAACTTCAGACGTGCCCAAAGGTACCCCCTGCATCCTCTCTCCCGTGTCTGCCCACGTCACCCCAGGGAGCACGATTTCCCAGGATTTACTACCAGGATTAATGGAGTGGATTTTTAATGGCACGAACACTCAAAATATTCTGTTGTTCACTTAGGGGGAAAAGGTGGGAACTGGGAAATTAAGGAAACAGCAGCTTTCTCAGTGAGTGGGATGGTGCAGGGAATTGTCTGGGCCCCTCTGGAGATACTCAGCTGCAAAACAGGAGGGGGACCACACTGTGCTTTTGGATAATTGATGGCCACCCAGCTGGATCCAGGCATCAAACCCACTGTGAGGATGTTCACCTATTCCCTTCACTAATGCACACAGAGGCTGATGAAGCTGTGGACAGTGAGGGCACCCAGGCAGCTGCTGAGGGAGCTCGGCTCCTGCCTCTGCCCAAGGGCTCCTTTCCTGCTTCTCTGCCCCAGGCAACTCTGAGGAATCCCAGAACCACAGAAGAGCTTGGGTTGGAAGGGATCTTTAAAAATCATCCACTGCAACCCCCAAGAACAGAGGTCCTCACTGCCTGAGGTGTTCCTGGCCTTACACTGATGTCATCTCGCTCAAGGCTGGGCCATTCATGCTGGGTTTTCTCCAAGGCATTAGAAACAATGAGTGCTACCGAGGGAATCTCTGCTGCTTCTGGATGGAAAGTGTGGGTGAAAAAGGCTGGATGACAAGTGACATCTCTTTCTCGGACCCCACCCCAAATCAGAAAGTTCATCTGTCTTCCTGGCTTTTTGGGAGCTGTGTGGAAGAAACGAAGGGAGGGACTAACAGGGAGCGAGATCTCATCTCCTGGCCCCTCTTTTTGCCCCTACCAATGGCCACAGCTGGAGCGTGGTCCCAGCCTGATGTGTCTGGGAGGGGGCTCCAGCTGCTGGCCCCCAGCACGGGAGCAAGGTCTGCCCTGCAAACCAGGGAGGGCCATTGCAGCTGGGAGAGGGACTTTCCCTCCTGCTGCCCCACAGCTGCGAGGCTGAGACCGCCAGGGACAGAGGGACAATGCCGGCGTGGGGAGCAACGCCTGGCTTTGAGTTTGACACATACACACAAACAAATTTGCTGCTCTGGCAGGAACTGGCCGCTCCTCTGTTGGGGTTGTAAATCTGGAAATAACAGCTGGAGTTTCTCAGCATCATCCCGCTCTAGGGATGGATTTTAAAACCCTCTGGCATTGGGTTGGGTCTATTGTTTTCCATGGCAAAGAGCAGTTCGTGCCCAGCTCCCTTTGCCTCTAAGTGGCTCTTCAGCACTGATCCCGAGTGCAGCTCCTGCTGTTCATTGGATCTCTGGGTGGCCCACAGGGAAGGTTTGTTGGCTTCTTGCAGGGCCTGGGGTGCAGCTGAGCCCGTGCCATTCCACTGGCATGCTGAGACCCTGCTTGGAGGAATTGTGAACAGTTCTCTGCCAGGGAGAAGGAAAGCAAGGAGATGGCAGGAGGGGTTTGGAGACACTTTGCCAAGAGAGAGGGTGGACTCCATGTTTCTGGTTTTCCTCTGGACACATCAGGACTTGTATCTTCAGCTGTTCATAGCGGAGGTGACCAGCGCTAGTGGCAAAGGATGATGATCCATACCTGGGGATACACGTCTGTGTCTTCAGCACATGGACCCTTGGTGAGAAGCTCAACACAGAGCTTCCAGAGTCAGAGCTGGCCTCCTGCCTTCCTGTACTCTTGCTTTGACCATACTTTGACATATTTTGACCTCAGGGCAAGGCAAGCTTGGAGGGCTGCTCCTGAAACTGGAAAGCTAAAAATCCCGCAGCAGTTGTAAAGCCAGCAGGGAGGACTCTGGATGTGCCACATCTCTGCTTTTTTGGCCTCTTCCCTGGCAAAGGACAGGCTGAATTGAGAAAGCAAACGGAGAGGAAACTGTGGAGAAATAAGAGCGGCTCTGTGAGTCGAGGACACTCTGGACTCAGTCCCGTCCCAGTTGCCCTGGAAACTGGATCATTCCCATCGAGCTGCCTGCTTTGCTGGCTGCTCCTGAGGGGGCACAAGCATGGAGCACTGGACAGATGCAGGGGAAGGGAAAAGCACAGGCAAATAGAGACACAAATGCTGGTATCAGGGTTTTCTCCACCAAAGGGAGACCCTTTGCCTTTGTCCCATGCCTTTGTGGGGATAATATTGTAATAATACAGTAATAATAACCAGCTCCCACCAGCTCAGCGGAGACACAAAGGCAAGGGAAAAGTCAAAGGACCTTAGGCTCTATTTGTAGAGCAGCACAGCACAAGCCTGCACTGTGGCTTGTCCACAGAGCCCAGGACAGCCCCAGGGACACCAGGGCTGCTCCCTACAATGCCCCAGGGACCCTGGGCTGCTCCCCAGGCAGCCCTGCCCTGAGCCCTGGAGACAGCCCCGTGTCCCATGCAGACTACTGATGCAATCGGTGGGATCACCCTGACAATAGCTGTGTGGGCTGGGTTTTTTGAAGCTGTGCACAACAGATTAAGCTCGAGGCCCTGGTTGTGATTGCTGGGCATTGTGTGCCCTGCTGACATTGGCTTCTGCGGGCCAAGCTCTGCCCACGGCCCAGCAGGAACTTCAGAGGGGGGGAATTGCTCCATCTGAAATGGAGCAGGAGGGTACTTGCACACAGTGGATTCCTGCTCCATTCAGGCGTCTCCTTTCATTTACAAGGGGATGAGTTGTGTTTGTTGTTTTAACATTTTCTCACCCATCTGTTGAAAATGGGTGAGCAGGTCTCAGATGGGCTGAGAGAGACATTCCTACCCCAGGAATTTCATACCAGCTGGGAATTGTGGAAAAGCCTGAAATGCTGCAGGATCTCTCTTCTGGCTGTGTCTTGTCCCAGTGACAGCAACCCACTAGTCTGGACTGGTGAAGAGGAAACATGAACCCAGCTCTGCAGCACCCAGCTGGGCTTTGGGAGGTGCTCAGGAACAGACATGATGAGCAGAGGGACAATAGCAGGAAGGGCCAGGCTGAAGGCTCCTGTCTATGCAGACCAGTTTCCCTCATCCCTTCCAGGTGACCTGGGACAGGCCCATGTAGCAGAAGAGTCAGAGGGCAGATCTGCTCCCCCCAGAGCAGCTAGGGTCCTTGCATCGTGTCCTGTGCATCCCACAGCCCCTCTGAGGGAGCTCCTCTCTTATCAGAGCTGCTCCCACCCGCTCCCTGTCATTGCCCCAGTGTGCCACTGCCTGCAGCAGCTGTGGGGCTGTGAACCTCAGCTCTCCAGAGCCCAGTAAATTAAACCTCAGTCCAAAAGGGGCTCGGGCTGTCTTTTGCAAACAGAGGCTGCACAAAAGCTGCCTTTCTCCCTCTCGTTTGACTTTGTTTTCTCTCCCTCCCCATCTGCTTTTAGCCAAATGGTTGAATAGCTTCAGTATATACTGTGGGAGCCTAAAGCCAAAGGCTGGAGCATTGGGAAGGATGCAGAACAGCAGTGCCCTGTGGCCGCTGCCTTCCGGAGGGGCTGGGAACTGTTTGCTACCCTTGCTCTGTAACCCAGCCTTGATCACCTTACTGAACCCTTGGAGAAAGCAGCTCCAAAAGAAAATATTTGTGCTCTGGCAAGCACACGTGTGCACATTTCCTGCTCTTGAAGTCCTTAATTAAGCCTGCTTTTTGTTTGTTTGATTTGCTGGGTGTTTTTTTTCTATTTATGCTGCCACAGTCTTGGAGGGGGAGGCTGTCAGAACCCTGTGTGTTTTCCTGTTTTGGAGGGGGAGTCTGTCAGGTCCCTGTGTGTTTTGCTGTTTTGGAAGCTGCAGTGTGGAAAGCTGCCTGTGATGGTCACCCAGGGAATCTGCATGTATCAACAGGGGAGCTGGGAACCAGCCAGGGCCTTTGATGTTGCTCTGTATGTCAGTGCTGCATTGGGACAGTTCTGCAAATCACCCAGCACAGAGGGGCCTTGGCCCTAATTGTGGCCTCACAATGAGGTAGACTGGGTCTTTGCAGACCTTACTGAAAAGATTCAAGACCAGCCCATTTAGTTCAGAGAGACCACCAAGCTTTTTCCAGCCAGTTTGGATTCCCTCTGAGGGACCTCGTTATTTGCAGAGGTGTTCAACCACTTCAGGTGATGCTCATGACTTTGAACACCCAGCCCAAGGCAACCTCCAGATCCAGCTGCACGGCTTTAGCTCCAAGTGCAGCTGCTCAGGGCTGATGCTGACCCCAAAAGTGTGGGGGTATGATCCTGCCCACCAGCCAAACATCAGTCATGGTGCTCATCACCTCCCAGCTCTGCCACTGCTGCGCCTGGGCTGGGAACAGGCAGGCGAGCCAAGGTGGAAGCCTGGGGCGGGTTGTTTCTTACAGCAAACATTTAAAAGCACAGTAAGACCAGAAAATCCCCATATTTTGGTAATGAATCCCCCATGTAACCATCTTAACACCCAGACACCACACGCCTGCGAAATTCCTGAGATTGTTGCAAACTGAAGCCATCTTTCCCACCCTGAAATTTCACAGCGATTTACATCTCCAAGCCACCAGGAATCACCATTTGCAGGCACCGAGGGGAATCTCCTGTCCCTTGCCTGCTCTGTGCAGCCTGCAGTGCTATTTTGGAAATTCTCTCATTTACTGGGTGGTTCGACTGAGTACAACTGCTCCTTTGGCTAAAATCATCCCCTGCCTGTCATCAGGTAATTAGAAAGTGCCCAAAAGCCAGTGGTGCTTAAGGCAGCCCTGGGATAACCATGGCTTCTCTTTTGTGGATAAAGGATGGGGCTTCGGAGGCTGTAGACTTTTCCACCGAAATTAGATTTTTGTTTAAAAAGTGGGGGAAGGTAACACGGGTGAAAAATGACACCCAGAAGCACGGCAGCAACGCTGCAAACACACAGAGATGGGTGAGAAAAGCAAATGCTGCCTGCTGGAAACACTGTGGAGGGGGGTGGGGGGGGAAGATCATTTTGAGGCAGGGGAAACAAAAGAACTTTTAAAGCCTGTCCCTCAGGGTTTGCCCAGTTCTTACTGGTGCTGCAGCTAGAGGCAGTTAATGGATTCTCATAGTTCAGCTGGAGCTGGGCTGAGACCCTTCTGAAGAAACCAGAAGTGAAGAAATAAAAAGAAAGAAAAAAAGAAACCAGAATTGAGGTCTCCCTGCTGCTGGGATGACATATTCATGGATGGCAATGCACCATGGACCTCACCAGCTGCTCATCCCGCTGACACATCACTCTTCCAGCAGGTCACTGGGATGTCCTGCAGAGCCAGGGTGTCTGTGGTATAGGAAAGCTCCTTTTCCAAGTGCCACCCTTTCCTGTTTGCATTGCAAACTGAGCATTTCCTTGTCTGAAAACAGCCTCACAGTCTCAGTGTCTGGCATATTGTTTCCTATGGAAAATACTGTGGCCACGTTATCCATGTGGGCTTGTTGGGGTCCCTCTCCATCAGATGCAGTCAAGTTCAGGCTAACATGATAAATGACGATGTTGCAGTTGGGCAGTGGTGGAACAAAGAAACTTTGCATAAGTAGTGACTCTCTTATTCTTTTAGTCTATGTAGTTGTTTTTTCTCCCAAAGCTTTTCCATAAACCTCTCAGGCAGCCACCTTGCAGGCCTGCTGCTCTGTTCAAACTCAACCATCCTGCCCTGACTTCCCTGTCCCAGCTGTGTTCAGCCCAAGTGCAGCCCACACTCCAAAGTGAGGACTGTCACACGGTGTCACTACTCAGCAGGTCAGAGCTGAAAGCAGTGTCCAGCCTCTCTGCCCACACTGAACAGCAGAGGGGAGAGCTGGGAGATTGCAGCCCTGCAGATGGGTGCTGGAGCTTCAGGTATCAGCACAAACCTCCTGGCTCGCTGTGGGTAGAAACCTTTCCTTGTCTGTCTCAGAGATAAGCAGGTTCTACCCAAAACAGAACAAGGAAAGGGAGCAGAGCAGCCAGGGGAGCATGGACAGCATCAGCTGCAGCTCAGACACCAAGGACGAGCAGCCTGGTTTCAGCAAGACAGAGTGGGAGCTGTCCTGTGTGGGCACCACCCTGCCAGTGCCCCCTGCCAGCCTGGCACACAGCAAGTGCCACAAGGACTGCTGGCTCCAAGGCCAGCTGTGCCATCCAGCTCCTCACCAAGCTGCCAGCACACGTCCTTCCCCAGCCACTGCCACCAGAGCTGAGCCACTGGCACCAGCTGGGCACTGGCCAAGCCTGGGAGGAAGCTGAAAGCAATAAATAATAACTGAGATTGGCAAACACCAGCTCAGAGCAGCAAGGGCAGTCTAGGGAAGGGGATTCACTCACTCCCCAGGACCCTGGAGGGGTCACACCAGGCATCTGAGTGCATGGACACAAAGCAGAAATAGGTTGTGGTTCTGGGTCTTGGCTCTGGAAACTTCCTGCCAGTGGGAGATTTTAATACAAGAAAATGAAGCAGTGATGTTACACTTGTAGTCTTTAGCTTCCCTTAAATTAAACAGTAATAGTGTCTGCAACACATTCCTTGAAGTGCCTCTCCAGCCCCCTGCAAGTGCATCTACAGCAATTAATCATGTGTGGATCAAAGGTAAAGGACATTGAAGCAGTAAACTACTCTAGGAAAAAAATAAATTGCAGTTATGTCAAAAGTAATCTCAATGTACAACTGCAAAAAATCTCAAAAATGTAGAGTAATCTTTTCCTCCAAACCTTAGTTGCTTTTCTGTAGAACAAGCCCCATGTGACTGGTATGCATGGGAGACATCCCCCATGTGAAATGAGAGACAGCAGACTGGGACACACACGTGCAATCCTTCCCCTGGGATGAAAACCTGAATTAAATGAAAGCAACAGTACAGCCCAGACCCCTGGTCACTGGGCCAGGAAATAAGAGACCTTGGACATGCCCACACCCTTCTCCTTCCTCCATCCCTTCTGTATTTCTCATCAGCTCAAGCATTCTCCTCTGCACACTTGTGCCTCATGGCCCCATCGAGCTAAAAAGGACACTTGGTTATCCTTGACTTACAGGGGCTGCAAAAGTCCCTTCTTCTCAGAACCTGCATCCCAAATGGAAAGCTTGTTTGTTCTGTGATGGAAAAACAACTTCCAAGACACAGATTCCCTGAATCTAAGTGACATTCAAGCACAGTTCTCCTGAGACCTGTCCCTCAGGCAGAGGTTGCAGTCAACTTCTAAGGATAGCTGCAATTTCCTGGGAGACCTGTCTTGCATGGAAAGGGGAGTTTTCCATCCCTAAAAGCTGCCTCTTTCACAGAAAACCCCTCAAAGCAGTACAAAGACACACAGGACACACAGACATGCGCTGAAAGTTAAAAGCAGCGCCTCGATTTACTGTGGGACTAGAAACACCACATAACCTCCTCCCCTGCATCTCCCCATTTCTAGAGCCCAAGGCACAGCTGTCTCCTCCCGCCAGCCCTCTGCTTTCCGACAAAGGTCAAATGACACAGCAAGCTGGGAGACATGCAAACAGTTAAGCCATCTTTCTGCTGAAGTCATGTTTGAGTTCCTGCAAAATAAACAAATAAATAAATAAATGAATGGGAAAGAATACCAAGGCCCAGAGGAGATAACGTTATACAGAGGTGCCCTCTGCCGGTCACAAGACAAAGGAACTCTATCCACCGGAGCCAAGGACTTGAAACTTCCCTCCTTCCTTTTGCAGATGGGCCCTTAAAAATATTCCCCATGTGGTGTGCAAAATTTAAACTTAGTGGGTTTTTACCCTGACTGCTAAAGTGATCTTGCTAGGGCAGTCCAGTCCCCCGCTCTCCTTTGTTTTGGATCTTATGATCCTTGGATAAGCCAAAGAGCTTCAGTTAAAATCCAACAGGAAAACAAAGGCATCCAGAGAAATGTTCTGCCACGCTGGCCAGCTGAACTGACTCACCGGCTGCCTTGATGTCATATGAGGAAAGAAATGGGAAAACTGGGCCACGAAAAGAGACACATCCCCGTTGTTTGAGACTGACTTAGCTGTAATAGTTAAATTCTGCAGGCACTGGACACATAGTCCACATGTCCCTGCAAGTTGTAACAGCCCTTGCAGTCAATACTAGGAGCTGAAAACTATTTGAGGCACTAATCAATTCAGAGCATGCCTCTCTCTGCTGAAGTGGGGTTGTTATTTGATTACAGCTATGATTTTAAACAATTTCTAAGAAGCACTGAGAGCTTGCTCAAATGATACAAACTGCAGATTTTAAATCTGTTGTCAGTCTATTAAAACAATGCAGATCTATTGCACACACATCACTATCAGCTCAGCTCTTTCTTGTATCAGTTTAATTCCTGCTGGTATAAATCCCTGATTTAATTTACTGACTGGGAATTAAATCAGCATGAACTGGTTTCAGTGCGTCTGTGCTGGGTATTTGTGATTATCCAACAAGACCATTTTAAAAAAATGTCATTGGATCAGAAAGCTCCACTGACAGAAACAAATTCTTAGGAGATGCAACATAATAATTTTGCACAGTAAAGAACAATACATGCAGTGAGTGGGCAGCCCTCTCCCACTTTATTCTTTCCCACTGAAACTGAACCTTGTCTGCCAATATATTTTACAATCAGGAGAGTTTTGTACTTGTCTTCATAGTGCTGGAATTCTGGGAAAATGGACAGGCTGCAACAATCAGGTTGTCACTGGGTTAGACAGCTGGCCAGGGACTGTGTGTACTGGGAGCTATTCTGAAACCCAACATTTTACATCCAGAAGAGTGCCAGGGAGCTGCTGTTTTTCCATCCTTGAGTTTAGTGGAGGATTAACAGCATTATCAAGAGCTGTTGGAGGTCCTTGTGGTAAGAACCAACGCACAGCATCACACACCCACAGCGGTCTTTGTGTCCCATCACCCTCACTGCTATTGCTGGGGCCCACCACTCTCTCTGGCCAGCTGTTAAGTGTGTTTGGGATTTGTTTTCATGCACAATACGCTCTGGCAAACTCTATGTTCACCTGGGAATGGCACAGAGGCTGAGTTCTACCTCTCCACTACAGCCAAGACTGGGATCACACGGGCTTTGCAGAATAGCTAAGGGGTCCCTGTGTGTGCTCCAGCTGCTTCTCTGATATGAGGGGTTTGCTGAAGCTGGACCTGCAGGTCTTTTTAAATTTGTGCTTTCCAGGAAGAAGCCTGTTTTACTGGGAGAACTGGAAAGAGCTCAGATGTCTCCCTTCCACGCTGGATACAGCTGGTATATACCTAGCTCCTCACACCAGGCAAGGCTACTGTGCAGACTTCTCCCCAAGGTAGGAAGCATTCTTTCCAGTCTTCTTGAGGGTTTCCAACAGGGTGTCGACGTTGTGCTCCGAGTCAATACACACCTTCTTGTTGGGCAGGTCAATGTCAAAGTTGACACCTATGAAGAAAAAAATTTTGCACAGTTAGAAGCAGCCAAATGGTGTGAGCACAGGGAAAGCTCAGCTTCACACATCTGTGCTCCCCAGGCCATCAGTCAAATGGACATTTATCACCCGCCAGCACACTGATACCACCACCAGCCAGCACAACTAACCTGGTGCCCTGCCAGCAGTGGTATGAAGGAAGCCAGATCTGCTCTAGCTGTACATCAGGCACCAGTCTCTCAACTGCTTTAATCTGCCCACCCCACCTTGGATCAACACAATCACTCATGCAGGAATCAGGGTAAGCTGAGTTTAAACCAACCACTAAAATTTCCACCCAGCTCGGCCTGTGCTCTGGTTTAGTGTGGACAGGGTTAGGAAAGGCTCAGGACAGGATTCCTAAACTGGTAGTACCACCTAACAGATGGAAGTAGAAGGAGGGAAAAGACATTTTGACATGTGGATTTCCCAGCGGCTAATAAAGGTGAGCCACTCTCAGCCCAGTGAGAGGAACTGGACATGCAGTCTCTATCCAGTTATGTACTTTCACAAAACCTGTAGGTATGTATCAGCTTTGAGAGCTCTGCCACATCATCACATGAAGCTGATAATGTTGAAGAGTGATGGAGGTGCTGACAACCACACACAGAGAAAATGGGATTGTAACAGCCTGGTAACAGGGTCTGTAACAAGTTGCAAGGCCTTTGCCTTGGTGGCTGGAAGCTGTTCTGCCTCCGAGGGGAGCAGGTCCTCACAACTGACGAGTGCAGGTCAGATTCTTCTCTCTTGGAAATGCCAGCAAACAGGAGACATGGGTTATAATTTTCCAGGTGGTATTAAAAATAGGCTACACAGACAACCACCAAATGCTCTGCTCAGCAGCTCTTCACTGTGACTGCTGATGACACGTCTAGGGAAGAACCAGAGACACCCCAGGCCTCCCGGGAAACAAGGCTGGGCAGGACATCCACCTCCCTTCCTTCTGGCAGCCTGAGCTGGGGTCTACCAGTGTCCTTCCCAGAGGGTTCAGGGTGAGGCCCTGGTGACTCAGAGCCACCTGCAGCCATGGCAGCTCCTCCCTCCCTTGACATTTCTCCAAGGGTCACAGGCCTGCAAACAACCAGTGACTTGTTGCCAGCTAAGGAGCAGGCAAGGAGAAGTTTCCAACTTTCAACTTTTACCCACAGCATTATCCTTCAGGATGGAGGACCCTAGGGCACTGCCCTGGAGCTGGCTGTCCCACACCCAGCACTGACTCACCTCCCAGCCTGTGCAGGACACGGGTGACCGCATTGGAACAGCCCTCACAGGTCATGTCCACAAAGAACTCGTGTTTCTGGAAAGAAAAGAGGCAGTCGAGGGGTCAGGGAGGGCACAGCTGGAAACACACCACAAGCACTTGTCCTCCACACCTGCCTTCTTCCTTGGGGAGGTGGGTTCAAAGCCTCCCAAGCCAAAAGGTCCACACACACCCCACTAAAGGATCTTCAGCAAAACCAAGAGCTCTTGGTACTCCTCCCTATGGTGTCCTTGTGCTGTCCCCCACAGCATAATCCTGAGGGGCCTTTGGTCTGGCTTCCTCCAGAGTCAGAACAGGTTGCCATCTCCACGGCCTCTGCTGGACTCACTCAGCTTGTCCAGGGGAGCCAAGGAGAAGCAAATCTCCTGCCTCCAGCTACTCACTGATTTAATTCTGTGAGGTTCTCAGTGCTTCTCATCCTATTGTTGTGTCTGCAAGGCTTCTAGTCCCCACCATTAGAAAAATATAAACAAAACAGAAATTTAAGGAGCATTAGTGCTGTTTTTTTATCCCTCCACCCCACTGGGGCCCCAGCACTATCTTCTCTACTTGTGAGCAATACTGGATCAACAAAACGCTGTTTGCCTGTAACTTAACCACTGGCTTCAACCTTTGGCATCAGATGGGTCCTGATTTCCTTCTCTTGCGTGTGCTTTTTGCTTTCCTTAAAAAAGAAAAGTAAACCTATTGCTCATTTGTTACCTGAAACCCCTATTTCCTTCTATTCAGAACCACTCTGTGTCCCCTGCTACTGCGAGGCTAAAACCCTCTTGGGATCATTCACCCGCAAAGGAGCTTGGGATGGAGGTTCCCATTCGTTATTGGGTTTTTTTTTTCAGTGTAATTGCCATTTTCTTAATTTGTATTTCCCAAAGGCCCTGGGTGCTCTGGGGAGGTGTGTGAGCAGTGGGAAGGAGGGTCCCATCAATGCTCCCCTTCTGTGCCAGAGCCCTGGGAGCTGGGGGGACCCTGGGGTTTGGGGGAGTTCGGGACTGAGGGAGCCTCGGAATTTGGGGGAGCCCTGAGGGACT